>UELW01000766.1:782295-809766 GCA_900490495.1 Danionella dracula | reverse complement strand
GGAAGAAAATAATTAATATATAGAGGACAAAAAGTGAAGGATAAGAAGGAAATGGAGATGTAGGGGGAGACGAGAAGGAGAGGGAGAGTAGAAGGAGGGGAATGTGAAGGAAGGGTAAAAGGAGAAACGAAGAGGGAAAGAAAACGAAAAGGGAAAATAAGGAGAAGATAGATGATTAGGAGAAGAAGAGGAGGAGGTGAAGGGGTAGATGGATAAGAAAGAGCAAATGGTGAAAGAGAAGTGAAGGCGTGCTAGAAAGATACAGAAAGATGGACAAACAGAAGGAGATGGAAGAAAAGAATGAAGATATAGAGGACAAGAAGGAAAGGATGAGAAGGAAATGGAGATATAGAGGGAGAGGGAGAGTAGGGAATGTATGAAATGAAAGGAGGAGAATGTTAAGAGGAGGAGAGGAGAAGAACGAGTCGAAGGAAGAAACGAGGAGGGAAAAAAGATAGAGAAAAGGAGGAGAAACGGAGGATGAAAGGAAAATAGAGAAGGGAGAAGAAAAAATGGGAAGAAGGTGAAGGAGGAGGAGAAGTCGAATATATAAGAGAGGGGGGAAGAAAAAGAGGAATGGAAAAGGTATGATGAGAAGGAGAGGAAGAGGGAGAGGAGAAGAAAAAAAACATGGAAGAAATGGTAAAGGGGAATAAAATGATGAGACTAAACTGCAATGTTAGTAAAAGAAGGGGCGAAGGGACAAACGGGGAAAAGAAAAAGAAGTAAAAGAAAAAGAGAAAGGGAAGAAGGAGGAGAATGTGAAGGGAGGAGGTGCTAGGCGAGATAGAGGAGGAAGAGATGAAAAAGAGTAAAAGTAAGAAGGAGATATAAACGAGGGGAGGATGAAAACGATAGAAGGAAAACAAGTAATTAGGAGATGGAGAAGTATAGATAAGGAGAAGGGGAGAAGATAAAAGAAAAAGAGGTGACGGAGGAGGAAAAAGAGACAGACAAATAGAAGCGAGTGAAGAAGGAGGAGGAGGAGATAATGAATAAGTTTTGTGATTGATTCCAAGATGCAGATGTGATGGGATGTTTTAAAGAACACCTCTACAAGACCTTAAAAAATACAGGAAGAGGAATTACAGACAGGAAGTGGAATTACATGTCCTCCAGAGGCATCATCATTAATCATTTTACGACAGTAAGGCCTGGAAAATAACTATCTTCTATAATCTTTTATAAGTTTTCTGTTAGCTCAAATGTGTCGCGCTTGACTGACCAAAGAAGCGAAGAATCTGCTCCCCCTACCTGAGCAAGACCTGCTCAGAAGAAGGAAATGTGGAAGACAGAAAGCTAAGCTGTGGTAGAACTCAGGCGCTTCCTGTTCCAGCTTTCTCACAAGCTCAGGTTGGAGAACTTTCTGAGTACTCACGCACCCCCAGGATCTTGTGCTGGCAGCGGGCACAGGTTGGTGCCAGCAGATCTTCGAAGCAGTTTTGGCAGAACACAGAGCCCTGTTCCTCCACGAAGCCCAGCTCACTTAAAGAAACGCTGCAGTGGGTGCAGCTGAACTCCTCAGGGTGCCACGAGCGGCCCATCGCCACCAGAAACGGACCCCTTCAGGAACAGAAACAGCCTTTTTTATCTGGATCAACTCTGCGTCATACAACTAGCTTTGCTTAACCCAAGAGCCACAAATTAGTATCAGTTAATGTCTGGTTCATGCCTTCTGTACTTCAACAGTAGCGCTCTCAAACCATGTTTGTTGCACGTTATGAATTACAGAACTATATTGGAGCAGCATGTGAAGGGTCAGGTGCGGGCCACGACTGGCCCAAGTCTCAGCCTAGTGAAGATAATAGTTAATATCTGATTTGTGTCTTCTGTGCCTCATTATCAGCGCTCTCAGACATTGTTTGTTTCACAATATGAATTACAGAACTATATTGGAGCAGCATGTGAAGGGTCAGGTGCGGGCCACGACTGGCCCACTTCTCAGCCAATTTAAGATCTTGGTAAATATTTAGTTTGTGTCTACTGTGCCTCGATACTTACGCTCCCATACCATGTTTGTTGCACAATATGAATTATTGAACATGATTGGAGCGTATGTGAAGAGCCACATGTGGGCTACGACTGGGCCAAGTGAAGATAATGGTTAATATCTGATTTATGTCTTCTGTGCCTCAATATCAGCGCTCTCAGACCTTGTTTGTTTCACAATATGAATTACTGAACATGATTGGAGTGATATGTAAAGGACCACATACGGGCTACAGTTGGCCCACGTCTCAGCCAAGTTAAGAAAATGGTTAATGTCTGGTTAATGTCTTCAGTACCCAATACCCGGACTCTCAGTTAGTTTCACAATATGAATTACTGAACATGATTGGAGCGGTATGTGAAGGGCCACATGTGGGGCACAACTGGCAGACGTCTCAGCCAAATTAAGATAATGTTTAATGTTTGGTTCATGTCTACACAAGCTGAGATAAGTCTCTGATGTGTCAGAAAAATCAGAGAATTGGCCCAATTTTGATCTAATATATTCTTCAGTAAAGCAAAGTTTTGTATAACTACCTAAATAAATGATGCCTCCATGAGCTAAGACTAAGGACTCTATAAATGTTTGGTGTGATTGGGTTACAGAGGGGTATGACTCCGTAATTTCCGTTGTATCAATGGTAATTGTGTAGCTTCATGTGGTTTATTGAGTGTGCCAAAGAGGAAGAGATGTGGAACACTCACTGAGCATTCTCTGTGTTGCTTTGTTCTGTGAAAGTTATACAGAACAAGGTTTACGTTGACTTTTCTACTGACAAATGCAATACAGGATTATTTGTGTAGCAACTTCCATCCATCCATCTATTATCTTGTTGGCTTTCAGGGTCTCCACAGCGGAATGAACCGACAACTCTTCTGGCATATGTTTTAAGCGTGATGCCCTTCCAGCCGCAACCCATCACTGGGAAACTTTCACACACACTCATTCTCACTCAAACACTATAAACAATCGTTTTTACCCAATTCTCTTATTCCGCATGTTTTGGAGTTGTGGGGGAAACCAGAGCACCCAGAGTAAACCCACACGATCTCCCACGCGTTCTCACATGAGAACTCCACACAGAAATGCCTACTGACCCAGCCAAGGCTCGAACCAGCGACCTTCTTGCTGTGAGACGACCGTGCTTCTGTGTAGCGAATTTGTCATTTCTTTGCGTTGCGTTCTTGATGTGTACTGACAATTATTAACAATATTTTCATGTTCTAAATGACCTGTAAATCTGCACCTGATCACGCGGTCGCAGTGGGCGCACACAGGCGTGCGAGTTCCAGCGGGAATGTGCTCTGCTCTCTGAACCAATGAGACCTCGTCTTTGGGGTGTGGGCGGGGCATGGGTCGGTCCAGGGCGGGGCCTAATGGGATACTGCTGTTCGATGCACCAAACGTTGGAGTGATGAGACCTGCGAGAAGATACCAACAGAGTTTTCACCTCCTTTGACTTTTTATTAATAATTCTGAATCAGTCAAAACTTATGAAGTTACGAAAATGTAACTGTGAGTCAGAAATGAAACTTGTTATGTTGTAGGGCATATATCTTTATTTTTAATAACATATAAGGAAATACGTAATATATAACAGAATAACTGAGTGTATCAATGTGAGTAATAAATGCATTTGGCCGTATTTTGAGTGATTAATACCTGTTTTATTCTTTTATTTTGTCCAAGACTTTAAAGTGAAATGAAATATTTGACAATGCACGACTAGCAGAGCATATTTTGAGTTTTCACGTTTTCAATTATGGGATATCTCCCAAGTTGAGGAAAAAATAACACTTTTAACCAACTTCGAAGACTCAGAAATTCCTGAGTATTTTCGAGAGTAGCGAGAAAGTTGATTTGAGACTATTTTGGTGTGGACATAATCAAATTACTTTATTTGTATAGCACTTATACATAACTGAAATTTAGTCCAAAGTGCTCTCTATTTGCACACAAAACAATTACAAAACATGATTTTGCTCCTTTTCATTTTATGGACAAAAATTAGCGAAATGCAGAAAGATCTGGAGTTTATCTACAGTTGTGCTGAAAAAAATACAGATTCTACTTCAAAAAATAATCAGTCAATCAATAAAACTGTGTTTATTTATTGTGTTTTTGCCGCTATTTTAAACAAACTTTGCAAACAAAGTACCTAATGTAGATTACATAAATTTAAAATCATCCTAAATTGTTTGATGTGGGAGAAAAGACACGATAGTTTATTTCCTTTTCAATTCAGGAAATATAAATATTCTTGTTTAATCAAACCTGCTGATTCAGTCTTTTCATTCATTCATTCATTCATCTTGGCTTTCTTCCCTTTTGCCACAGCGGAATGAACCGCCAACTCTCTGGCACATGTTTTACGCGATGGATGCCCTTCCAGCCGCAACCCATCGCTGGGAAACATTCACACACTCATTCACTCTTTTATCACTATGGGCAATCGTTCTTACTCAATTCACTTATACTGTATGTCTTTGGACTTGTGGGAAAACCAGAGCACCCGGAGAAAACCCACACGATCACGAGGAGCACATGAGAACTCCACACAGAAATGCCACCTGCCCCAGCCGAGGCTCGAACCAGCGACCTTCTTGCTGTGAGACAACCGTGCTACCCACTGCGCCACCATGACGCGCATAATACTTTTATCATATAAATTAAGTCACATATTTATCCCCATACCCCTTTTATCGTATATATATTTTTTACGCATTTATCTCCATATTCATTTTATTGTGTATATTTTACTGTATATATTCAACTCCATATTTCTCTGATTTATATCATTTTTTGGCATATGTTGAATTCCATTAACCCTTTATTGTATATATTTTTGTTATAAATTTATCTCTATATTCCGTTTATTGTTTATACTTGTCACATATTTATCTCTCCACATTCTTCCTATCATTTATATCCTTTTTGGCACATATTCCTCTCCATATTTCTCCTACCATGTACATAGGTTTCTTTGGCAGATATTAAACTTTGTTCTCCTCAGATCAGAACACCAGTCCCCAAAATAATGTCCATCACTCATAAAACGGCTCGTTACAGGAAACAGCACACATGAGAGCTTCAAGTGTCCTCGAGAGAAGTCAGATGAAGAAGAAAACCTTTCATGCGCTGATCACATGCAAGCTGTGTCTCAATCCAGGGCCTGCTTCCTTCAGAGGGCGGAGCCTTCTCAGCCTCCGGAGGCTACGGCTTCGGAGGATCCTCCAAAGGCTGCATCAATCGTTGGTAAATGGGATGCGAAGCACCTCCGGAGTGCGGATTCGCAAAGCATCTTGGGATATGTGAGGCTACGAAGGATGGTAGCGAAATTCGGTGAAAAACCGGACACATTTAAAGGACTCATTTTAAGGACCCTTCAGCTCTTGGCGAAATGTGACGTAGTGAACATTTGGTGAAGGATGCAGAACCTGGCTTGAGACACAGCTTTAGCCTCTCTGCAAAATTTGTTTTTGAAATACCTCCAAGTAAGCTTTTTTCCCTGCAAAAGTGCAAATGAAATAAATGTAAAAAGACTTGAAAGGAAGCTGTTGATTCAGCCAACATATTTCGAGATATGACTTTCAGCCCTAGTATGCGCTCATAAACGATTGAGTCGGAGGATTTCAAGAGAAGCATTCAACACTGATTTTTTTGATGCTTTACTGAGATGGTAACGTACCCGAGCTGTTTCTGACCGGAGTCCCCGGAGCTTTGATCATGGTTTTAACCGAACAAGTCACGTGAGCGCTGGCCTCGAAGTCCTCCGCTCGTTCACTGAACAAACACACACAAAGCACAAACACTCAAAAATCAGGTTCACGCTCAGTTTTTTTATTACGCTACCAAATAAACTGTATATTATTCAACAGGATTTAATGTGAGATGTTTGTGAGGCTGAATCACAAGAGCTCACAACTTATTTTATATAGTTTTGGATAAATAAAAAGCCATGGCTCATCAGAGATTCATTTGGCATTCACTTTCAAATCTTGGCTCCTGTTATAGTTTGGCCCCTAACTGTGCCAAAAAGACATATATGTGTGCCTTATTATATGTTGCACAAAGCTTACTTTCCCGATAAAAACAAATCTTGAAAAAAATTTTTTTTTAAAAAGAACTAAACAATTCAACCACACAATAAAGCACACAATAAAAATGTTAAAAAGCAAGCTCACAAGACTCTATTTAGTAAATTGGCCCTGTATTTATTTTAGAATATATTTGTAAATTTAGATAAAATATCCTACAAGTAGTTTTTACTCAATGTTCGCCCGCTAGTCAAATCGCAGCAAAAAAAAAATCTAATAATATTTACTCTAAGCTAAGAGATATAACTTATGCGCATGCGTCTTTGGCTCTGAGACAGTGGCGCACACAGAGGAACGGTTTGAGCCCCTTCAAAGCCGAGCAACTCTGTTGCTCCGTTGTTTCTCGATGTTTAATCAAGAGTTGTGTTCAGAACATTTGAGGGGGGAGAAGTGAGGGCCATTGGGGACCTTTGGGACTCCGTTTATGAGCATTGTGTCTGATCTCAAGTTCAACAAATGATCGAACGATTTCTGGACAGAAAAGAGTTTCTTAAGACACTTCTTTAAGAAGATCGTCTGCTCGGTTATCTGCAGCTCAAAGGAAAGTCACGCGCTCGCTACAGTATGATTATATTACAATAAATAAATTCAAGTCAAATGTATGTCTGTGTTTTCTATAGACACCCTTTTAAATAATAAACAACATTAAATAATGTTCAAATAATATTTAAAGTGAAGTTTACTCAAAAATGTAAGATGCAATTACAGTTAAAACGTTTCTTAGGTAAAATATATATGCAACGAGACAGTACCTTTTATTGGAAGATTCCAAGTAAACTTTACCTGAGATCGTGTGATTGAAGCGATGTGATGAGCTTTTAATTGAGAATTCTACTGAATTTTCCTAACCTGTTTTGGAGTAAATGGTACTCCACTTATTTTGTTTTACAGTGAACGCGTTTGTGAAGAAAACCAGGTTGAGAACTGACTCTTTTTGAGTAATTTTTTAAAACTTTTTCAGTACTTTTTTCACTTTTTGAGTAATTTTTTGCGCACCGTTAACGCAAGGAAAGCCACGCGCTCAGTATGAAAAAGTTGTAATAAAAGAATTAAAGCAAAATATTAACTAAAGATAACTTGTATTATTGTGTACAATCATTTACAAATAAAAAGTTTCTTAAGTAAACGATATATATATACAAAGAGACAATACCATTTACTGGAAGATTCCAAGTAAACTTTACCTGAGATCGTGTGATTGAAGCGGCAGGACGATGTGGTTAGCTTTTAATTGAGAATTCATTCAGAACATTTTTTGGAGTAAATAGTACTGCAAAAAATTTTTTACAGTGAACGCGTTCGTTGAGAACCGACTCTGCTTGAGCTCACGAGGCTCTCCAGCTGCTCCACCTGCACCTCAGTCGCTTTTCCACGCTCGACTTCATTTAAAGTCATCTGTCTGATTATTTCAAGCCCTAACTGGGTCCCTTCATAGTTTAGGAGTGTGTTTAAAACATTTATGACCTGTTTATACGAACGGTGGGCAGCATGCAGTCAGCTGTGCGTTGGCGCTCCAATATAAACACAGCCGAGCCACACACCGCACTCGCTAAACACCGGTCTGCTGCAGCAGCTCCGGGCGCACAGACAGGAAGAGAAGGATGACGGACAGGAAGACAGAAGCTTGGCTCGGAGCGCCGCCGAACAGCTCTGGGTGGCCACACTCCGCCAGCCTGGCCACCGCGCGCTCTCTCCATCACTGCGCCGGATGCAGACCGCCGCGGTGTTATGGAAACGGTTTCCGTGGAAACCAGAAAACCTCGACGTGATGAGAAATTCCACAACGCTGCTTCACACACGGAAAAAAGAGGTTTATAGTTATTACTAATGTGCTAAAATTCCACCGAAGGTGAGCACTGGATTCAACCTTCAGAAGAAAAAATTATATTTTGATGTGTTTCAAGAAAGATTGGAAGGCTCTATATCAGTTTTAAATGCATAACAGTGAAGAAAAACACATATATTATGTGTAAAAAAAAAATTTGTTACAGTTTTTTACAAGTTTGATAAACTCACCTCAACCAAAACAGTTCATTTCGTTCTCAAAATCATTGCAAACAAAACTCTTTTTCAAGACACAATAATACACTAACAACAAAACATGGCAAATATGCTTCAAAAGCTACTAATTATTCAGAACACAAACACTTGTTTTCTTCTAACAGCAACATTTAATCAATAATATATATATATATATATATATTTAATATAATATATATATATATATATATACACTCCTATATTTAATCATTCTCAAGGTTTTCCGTTTGCTGGGTTTAATAAATGCATGCTTTTTTTCCTAACAAAATACAAAAAAATGAATTTTCATCTACAGACACAGAATTGCTGTAGTACAGAGTTAATTTACAAAAGACATATGTTTTAGTGTGTTTAGTTGTGTTAGTTTATTGTTGTATTTTGACCAAGGAGTATTGTTTACAACTGTTTTGCCAATTGTGTGTTGTCGGTGAGAGTTTAGCAAACTTGTGAAACGTATTGAAAAAACATGTTTCACACTCTGCAAAGAGAGATGTGTTAAAAAAGGACAAATGTCATCCCTGATCACACTCGCCACATGCGTTAGGTTCCTGCACAACACAATTTGAGTGAAATTTAACAAATCTTCCTTGCAAAAAAATCACACGGCACAGATACAGTGTAGCGTCGTACATGGAAAATTTACATTTGAGTTTAATTCAACACATTTCCCTCAATTTGGCATCAGGCACCGCACCAGACCGCTTCAAGCCCTAAATCGCTGCTTGCAGCTATTGTGTATTGATGTTTTGGCCTTTTTTTAACTAATCCAACCCGGGTGCAGCAGCAAGTGGCGTATTTGAGTGAGAATGGGGCAATTAGCAAACACACAGGAAGTGTTCAATATGTCATGAACTTCTGCTAAACACTTAATTACACTTTCAGAAGTCTTAAAGAGCCATTTTTATCATTAAGGGGTATAAATCTTATGGGAATGCCAAAATTACGATTCCGTTCTAAATACACCTCCGAACTTTTAGTAAAATGTACAAAAAAAGACCTTGATAGTGATTTTACGTACAACATGTTTATGAAATATAAATTAGAAACGTGTATGTTCAGAAAGTAGCACCCTATCCACTCTCTTTCATCCAACCTTTAAAAAGCTTCTCAATTAGAGAGAGAGGGTGGTGCAGGAAGTAGTTAATTTTACAGATATTCTCAAGACAACTTAAATTTTTCATCACTTTAATAGGCAATCGTGGTGGCGTAGTGGGTAGTACGCAAGCAGGTTGCTGGTTCAAGCCTCGAACAGAAAGTGACACATTTCTGTGTGGAGTTTCCATGTTCTCCCCGTGATTTCTCCCACAAGTATATAGTGTTTGAGTGAGAATGAGTGTGTGTGGAAGTTTCCCAGCGATGGGTTGTGGCTGGAAGAGCATCCGCTGTGTAAAACATATGCCAGAAGAGTTGGCGGTTCATTCCGCTGTGGCGACCCCGAAAGGGAAGAAAGCCGTCAAGAGGATGGATGGATGGCTGGATGAATCACTTTAATAATCTGCTAAATATATGGTTGGTAGATTTAAGCGTCACGCTGTTTCTGTACATTTTACCTCTAATTGACGTGACTTCCAGAGATGGACGGGAAAAAAATTTATCAAAGTTACAAATAAGGGCGTGTCCAGACTTAGCATTGAAATGCCATTTGCATGTCTGATCTCTGCTTCAAAATTAAACTTTACAGTTTTGGATTTTTCTCTGGGGACCTCTCTATTTGAGTGTTCCTCATTCTCCACAACATTAATGGTGTCGCGAACAGTATAGCCAGACTGAGAAACACCCAGAACCGTCAACGCAACGAAGAAGAAGCTAAGACCGACCTGACAAAGATCAGCATGACTGGTTTTGAAAGCGTATTTTCCGTCTCTTAAAGAGTGAGCAAAGTGTATGAATTCATTAAGTGAAATAACAATAATTGTAAAAAATTATAATAATAATACATTTTTCGCCTTTTTCGCCTTTCTGGACACTCGAGGTCACCTTACGACAAAAAAACATAATACAACATAATACAAGTACAGTCACATTGTAGAAAAAATGCTTGCGTGAACAAAACATTTTTTAGGATTGTTTTCAATTCGGTAAGTGTTGTGCTGGTGCGCACCGAGTTGGGGAGCCCGATCCACAGCATGGGGGCAACGTGTGAGAAAGCCCTGGAGCCCAAAGTAGTTTTGCAGTGGGATTTGCGGATCGTACTTTTCTTGATGGTGTACATACATGAGTCAGGTACGAGGGGGCGTGGCCCTTACATGCTTTATAGGTTAAAAGCAAGAGTTTTACATTGATTTGCTCTACAGGTTCCATTGAAGCTCTTGTAGGACCTGCTGGCATGGCTTGATCTGGTCCCGAGGAGCAGCATTCAGAAAGAAATCAACTCGTCAGCACTGATAGAGTAGCAGTCAGAGCACTGACATGTGCAGCAGATGCATCTGCTGACGAGGGTTCAATTCCAGCCTTGGTCCTTCGCCGATCTTCTCCCTGATCTCTACTAAGTGTTCTTCCTCTCTCCTATCTGAACTGTCCTATCTAACAATGCTAATGCATATTCTACTTTAGCAACTAAAATTAAGGACAAACTTTCTTAATTTAAGGTCATATATAATTATTTTAAAACTAAATTTTCTAAGTTAGTCTTAAATGAAAGAGAGAACATCCTGGTTTTAAGACAGATTGTCTAGTTTTAAGACCACTAGAGACTAGATACAAGTTGAAAATGTCTAGTTTCAATGCATTTTCACAGCTTGTAAAGACTTATTTTTGTCTTTTTTTTAAGATTCAACAGCATTTGGTATCAGCAAGAAATTTTTTTCTAATATTAAGAATTCTTGCCAAGTCAAATTTGCTCACCCCATTGGCAGATTCTTTTGCTTGATATAGGAATACTTTATTTGATTTTATTATTCTATCTACTCGTAACCTATGTGTGGATGAAAGTTGAGGCAGTTGCAAGTTGAGTGATTGTGCTCTGATAAGAACTGTTTATTTGTAATGGTCTGTAAAAATTGTGTTTTTTAACCAGACGTTTGGTGGTGCAAGTGCTGAATGAAAGAAAGATTCAGAGCAGGAATGTGCTTGAATGGTGTGCTTTAGTTCTGTATTTTCTGTTGTCTAGATAACCAAAACCTCTAAGACATCTCTGCACAACTATTATTCATCTCTCCAATTCAACTTCTTTTAAGATGGAGTCGACATAATTATTTCTTATGAAGATATATTCCTTCCAATGAAGACGTTTGCTCAAACTGAATACCGACGGCTGAATTCAGTGAACGTTGCAGAGTGGAAAAAGTGGATAAAAAACAGAAGCATCCGCACACGTCCTGTCTTCAGAGTTACGAGCCGACTGTCAGGGCTCTCAGCCAATCAGGTTCATTAGAGAGGAACTAATCCAATCAGGGTGCAGAAGCACAGCGGGCTAATCGAGTGAGAGAGGAGCAATTAGCAAACACACAGGAAGTGCTCAATAACTGGCTCCAGGATGAGCTGACCCTCTGAGACTCCTCATATCACTCAGGCAACACTATCCTGGTGTAGCTTTAACAACGCTTCACAAAGAAGGTACTTTAGCAGAAAAAATGCTTTATCATCCAAAGGTGTCCGGATTATAATTAACACCTATAATAAATTCATGATTATAATGAATTAATAGCTCATTCCTCACATGTATATCCATCCATCTTCCTGTCAGCTTTCTTCCAACAGCGGAATGAACCATCAACTCTTCCGACATAAGTTTTATGCGGCGGTGCCCTTCCAGCTGCGACCCATCGCTGGGAAACATCCACACACACTCATTCATACTATGAACAATTGTTTTTACCCAATTCTCTTCTATCACATGTCTTTGTTCTTGTGGGGGAAACCGGAGCACCCGGAGTAAACCCACGCGATCACGAGAGGAACATGAGAACTCAACACAGAAATGCTAACCAACCCAGCCAAGGCTCGAACCAGAGACCTTCTTGTTGTGAAGTAAAAGGCTCGAACCAGCAACCTTCTTGCTGTGAAGACCTTTTTGCCCACTGCACCACCATGACGCCCTCCTCACCTTTATTTAAGACACTGAAAACGCTTGCTAATAACTTCAAGCGACTCTTAATTATTACAGCCTGAGGTCTTAAAGGGCACCTATTATGACATTTTTTACATGATTCACTATCATGCTTAAGACTCCACAGAACTTTTAGTATTTTGATTTATATGTCTTATTCCACGTGTTCCTCGTAGCAGCAGTGCATCATGTTCAGAAAGCCTGGTTTTTCTGAGGATTTTAATAGTATTAGTTACTCTTTTGAGTGAAGCAGAACTAGAGATGGTGGAATTATTTGATTGGGTAAGTCTATTATGATTATAAACAGAAAATTGCACTACTACGGTACACACTTTGCTCACTACTATTTATTCCAAGTGCCTCATTGGTACCATTACTGTTTGCATTGAGTTTTATATTGTATTGTGTATATAGTTTATTGTATGTTGTACATTTTATTTTACTACATATTAACTTCCTATATAGTGTTTTTATGTTGTATTTATATATATATATATATATACATATATATAGCAGAATTGACAATAAAACTGATTTTGACTTTGACTCTCGTTATGTAGTGTTTTTAGTCGAGGAAATGCTTTTTGTTTCACTTAAAAACTTGAAAGAAGGCCCTGAGCTGCCCAATCGGCGTCAGGTAAAAAAAGCTCTGATTTATACACCATGAAAAAGTGGATTGCTGATTTATATCTAAATGTGTTAAACAGCTGTTCAAATTATCAGATTTGTTTGCTGTTCATTTGTTTTGTGCAAGTAAATCACACTGTTTCGACATCGCAATTTATGAAATTCACATTTCAGCCGCGGCACACAGAGAACAGGAAATAGATTTTCTGGTGTTATGCATTTAAACGGTAAAAAAAGTTCATTTTATGAGTTTTTGTTTTCTTTAATGTTTGTTTTTTTTACAGTGAAGTGATTTTGATCCTGTGTGTGCTGAACGTGTGGCAGAATTGATAAAGCTTACTTGATGTGGCTAAATAAAAAAACGTGTAAATATCAAGCAATTATATTGTTTGATTAATAAAATAAAGAAGTGGTGGGCTCTAATGGTAAGTTCCTCCTTGCGTGGACAACCGATACACCTCTCAATCAATTCTGGCTCTGTAACTCCTTTTTTTACTGGGCTGAGATTATTCAGAATTCTCAAAGCGGATTAATTTGTCTAAACGTACGAAATAACTTGCTACATGGAAACTTCTCTAACATGAGCGTGTTTACTCCGTACCTTCCATGGGTTCTGTAAGAATAATAAGGAATTCTCATATTATACTAATTACTCTGTATTCTTGTGAGACTCTCTTTGTGCTTGTGTGTGACTACAACATCCTGTGTTTTTATTACCCAAGCTGTCACAGTCCATCTTCCCCTGGAATTCTCCTGCACACCATTTGCTCTAGGGGGTTTGGGGAGTTTAAACTCTAACTATGCTTTTGTGACCAGTTACCACTCCCTTTTGAGAGTATATAAGGAGACTGAAATTCTGTGTTTCCAGAAGTCTTTTGTTTGAATAAACTCAAACAGCTTCTCCAAGGGCTAAGGGATCCGCTGATGATGTTGCTCAAATAAAAGAAATCCTACAGGTTCATTTTATATAATAGGTGCCCTTTAACATAATTTACACTAATTACACTAAACATGCAAAGAAGATACCAACTAGAGTTACATTTATTTATTCGTTCGCCTCTCTGTGTGTGTGCTAAACTCGTGGTGGAAAATAAAGCTACTTGGGAAATCTGACCAACGTGAATAAATTCAATCATTTATTTTATTACGTGCTTAAACAATACTTTATCAATTTAATAAAACATTTTAGTTAACATACATCAGGAGAGCAGCAACACTGACAGCTTTCAAAAGTAACTGAAAATTCTTCTCTTCAGGGAACACCTACTATAAAAAAACAAACAAAAAAACTTTCCCTTTATCTTCTTCCTTTACAGTTTCTTAAATAATTGTGGTTTATTCATGACTTATAAATCCGCTGTGATTATGTGAAACTTACACTAAATCAAGGAAATCAACTCCTTATTTACTTTCGATGGGGAAATATACAAGATGCTTTGGTTTATTGATCAGTTGAAACAATTTCTATCATGAGAAGCTTTGACGGTGTAACAGGTTGCATATTGTCTCTCCCCTAATGTAAGTTGTTTTGGACAAAGCGTCTGGCAAATGTATAAATGTAAATGTAAATATAGGAATCAGAAGGAAAGGGTCACTCTGCCCTCTGGTGGCCATTATAAACACTGCGCTATTAACCCTTGTATGGTGTTCGGGTCTGTGGGACCCATTTTCAGTTTTCATCAGAAGAAAAATTAAACAAGCATTTATTATTTGAAGCTGAGGTTCACTGGGCTCGGCTCATTTCCTGTGAAAAACATATATCAGAACAGATTTTTTATGACCCCACACGTACGCCCCCTACACGTTTATATTACACACAAGGTGTTCGGGTCTACTGGACCCGGGGCATGTTAAAGTGTGAAAATGGTAGATTCTTTACCTTAATTCTGTCTTCCCACACAAACATAAATCACACATAAACATAACATTTTACATTTTAGAATAAAATTGTGTGATTGTGTGAATTAAAAGCGCCAAAATGCAATGGGTCCAGCAGAGCCACCAACCCTGCCAAAGTACCAATAATGAGAACACCACACATGGTTCAAATTCTAAACGTGAAGAAATCAGGTTAAAGAACAATAAATAAAGTTAATTTGCCGTTTATATCACTTGTTTCTTGGCTAAAGGAAGTATTGTTTAAGTTTTTAACATAAAATGTTTTGATTGGGTGAATTAAAATCTGCAAAAGGCAATGGGTCCACGAGACCCGCAAACACCGCCTGAGTAACAATAATATGAACACCACACAAGGGTTAAACTATTAAAACGCTGTGCTGCAGTTTAAAGAGAGAAAGAGGATAAAGGACTCTCTTTCGCTCGCTCCTCGTCTGGTTTGGCTGCTGCATGCGTGTTCTGAGACGATTCATATCTCTGGTTCCTTGCTCCGTGGTCATGTGATCTCCTGATAGTGAGTACATCTCCCCCGCATCTTAATTCGCTTAATTTTCAATTCATTACAAAATATATTTAGGATTTGTTCTATTCTTTTCTTTATAGACATTATATTCTATTTTCTATTCTATTATTTTAAAATTGTAATGGCATTTTTGTATTTTTTATATTACATTTTATTAATACACGTATTTATTTATTTATTTTCCCTTTTTATCTTTTCATGTTTTTCATTATAAGACATTATAAATGTTACTTTAATTTAGATTTCATTATTTAGTTTTAATTTTATTTCACTTTTAAAATAAGTAAATCTTTGTTCCTGTTTTTTCTGCTTTTTATATTAGAGCTAAGCGTTAATGTTCTTTACTGCATTAGATTTTATTTTGTACACTTTCTTGTTAAAATAGTTTATTATTTACAACTTTTCAAGTTTTTATTCTATATTGAAACATTTTTTTAATTAATTTCTGTATTTAGTTGACTAATTAAAAATGTTAAACAAAAATAATTTTTGTACTATTTTGTTATATGTTCTTTTTCATTATTACATTTGTTTTTTCAATATTTTATATAAATTGTGATTTTATAAATGTATAAATTGTGATTGTATAAACGTATCACTTGATTGTATTTATTTTTTCCTTTCAATTTCAGCATTTAGTTGTTATTTTATTATTTATTTTTAAATAATCCCATTCTTGATTTAGCCTGATTACTACATACTTTTATCAATTTATTTGATAAATATTTTATTATTATTATATTACTATTTTTATCGTATTATATAATTTATTTATTATGTTGAAATATTTTTATAGATTTTATTTTGTATAGACAACTGTAATATGAATACAAACACTTAATTGCACTTCAATTTCATAAAATAAATACGAACTTTAATCTCAGTTTTGGTTAGCTTGTTTAAAGACCTTTATTTGCAAGCGCTAGAAGAAATGAAAACAACCGTGACTACACAGCATTTCAAGAAAAATTCTGAAGCGAAGACTAATAAGCCACACGAAGACCAAAATTATTCAGAATCTAAAGAGCAGTTCATTCCATTATCTCAATAAAAGACAAAATAACAACAAAACGTGAATAAAACCAAAACGTTCACGCTCCAAACCTTTAAAATCAATCGCAGAAGATTACAGAACCGGGCAAAATCTCAAAACTTGCAGAAAAATCTAAAGATCCTTTTTCTACACAATTTAGGAACCAAAATTGAAATGCTCAAATCAGTCATCGATTCAGTCGCTGGCCTGTCAAACCATCAAACATTTTTGACTGATAAATATGACATAAATGTATATTTTTTAGGATAGAGTTAGGCTTTTCTTCATCATTCCCAGAGATAAAAAAAATTGTTGTAACTATTTAGAAATATACTGAGCTCCTTAACCACACATGTAGCTTATCATCGAGCAATAGATTGGATTAGACCGGCAGCTTTTCCATCCGCACAATGAACAAAGAGCGTCAGTTTTTCTTAAACCAAAGGAGTAAATACTTGCTGAACCGTGAGTAATGTAAACTTCCCCTAAACTTTCCACACCTCGTCTCACTTTCACAGAAACACACTGCTTCTACACCGGGCTGAGGACGTTTAGGGTTCGAGCCGACACGCCGTGGTGCCAGTCTCGGAGATTATGATATCTGGGTCCAACCTTAATCTTCATAACCCTGTTCACAGAGAACGAGAGAGAGAGAATGAGAGGAACTAGATGTCAACATAGCAGAGCTATAGTGAAATCAGCACTGCACATGCCTTAAACACACCTGTGCCATAGCAGAGCAGACAGCAGGGGGCGTTCTCGAAGCTTCAACTCAACTTTATTTATCCATGCAATGCTTTCAACGTGCTTTACAATAAAATAAATTAAGATCTAAGATGCCGTGTGATAATAAAAACACTAGAAACAACACCCCAGTATCAGTAAAAAAGGATAAATCCACACAGCAGTAAAGAGCACAGCACTGTTAAAACACTTCAACAAAGCGACGGTTTTATTAAACACCCATAAATCCATTTTCTTGTCGGCTTTCTTTCCTTTCTGGGTCGCCACAGCGGAATGAACCACTAACTTTTCTGACGCTTATGTTTTATGTAGCGGATGCCCTTCATCCACACACATCCACACACACTCATTATCACTCAAGCACTGAACAATTGTTTTTACCCAATTCTCTTATTCCGCATGTCTTTGGACTTGTGGGGAAACCGTAGCACCCGGAGTAAACCCACACAATCACGGGGAGAACATGAGAACTCCACACATAAATGCTAACCGACCCAGCCGAGGCTCGAAGCAGCGGCCTTCTTGCTGTGAGACGACTGTGCTACCTACTGCGCCACCGTGACACCCTTATAAAAAATTCCAAATTCGAAATAGATGGCAATACATAATTAATTAAAATGCCAAAAAATCCCCGAGCTCAGCCGAGATTTAATTGGATGTGGCTTGTGAGTGACGTGAAGTTGTCAACAGGAAGTTTACTGCCTCAAGAAAGGCCTGCGATCGTCAATCGTCAAATGGTTGCCAGATATCAGCGAAATCGTATACGCTTAATTTTTTTTTTACCAATCTCAACCGAATCTAAGCCTTACTCTGCCCATTTGTGTGCTTATTTATTATCAGGATCAAAGCTCAAAAGTAAAAGTATAAGTAAAACTTATCCGGGCCCTTTCTGGACAGCAGTGTTGAGAGTAACACGTTCCTCATAACGCGGTAATGTAACAGTCTGTATATTGGCATTGACTCATACTCTAACGATGTACTTTTTTATATAAAGCGAGTTATTTTTTGTTTTATTCCTACTTCCTACTTCCTCCCGTTCTGTCATGTTGAACCATCAACTGTAAATGTAAACTGTTTATAACATGGACGTAGCATGTGGGATGTTTCGTAAAATCGGTGAAGCCGGCTAAAAATGTACGTAGCCGGCATCCCCTTAGTGGAAGTGCATCACTTCCTGGTGACCAAAAATGGATTCAGAGAGGCGGGACACAGGCACATAGCACAGACGTCTGATTGGCTGAATGTTTATATTTTATATATCTTAAAACAAACTAATAAAAAAACCACACCCTCAGAGTGTTCATGAAGGTCAACACTATCAATCTGAATAAAAAAAACATTTCAGCACCAGGGATGCAAACCTGTTTTTTCCGCTCCAAAGTTGGGTAGTTTTAACATTGGAGTGAATGAAAACCTCTGACCCCTTGCGGTCGGTCGAGGTACTACAGTTTAATCACTTCCTATTTTGTAGGGGCCGAGAGAGAAGGGAAGCGGGGTGGAGGGTGGGGGGCCTTGGGTTGAAAGCCACACAACGTAACAAGTTTTTGGAATTGGTGGAACCATCACCCAAAGACACACAAAGAAGAA
The DNA here is from genome assembly GCA_900490495.1 of Danionella dracula. NCBI lineage: Eukaryota > Metazoa > Chordata > Actinopteri > Cypriniformes > Danionidae > Danionella > Danionella dracula. The sequence goes on along the minus strand of UELW01000766.1, from coordinate 791,181 downwards.
AGCACGTTCAGTGATTGGTGGACGCCATCCGGGTAGCGACGACGAAGAAAAGGTGTTGTGTGATTGGTGGTTGTGACTCGCCTGAATACTCATTGAGGCTGTGTTAAACGAGCGTGTACTAACATTACAATAAAATGGTAGCGTTAAATCTGAACGTATGAGTTAATTTTAACAGCATCTCATTACTTTTCAATACAAGTAACTAGCAAAGTAACTCGATTACTTTTTGAGACAAGTAACTAACTAGAAGCAGTAACTAGTTACTATGTGTTAGTAACTAGCACAAAACTGCTGGCCACATCAGTCACAAACTGGAACAGACAGTTCCAACGTCCCCATTTCTCTACTATGATTTCGTCAACATAAGTGAGGTTGCTCAGAAGATTTCAAGCTGAGAATTCATGTAGCAGATTGTGTAGATTGCGCTTTCAGTTCAGGATGCATGATGCACAACACAACTCGTTAAATCTCCGTATGCAACCCCTGCTGCTCAAGCGCTCACACCCTTCTGCTCAGAAATATGAGCAAACATGCTCAGACACACAAACAGGGAAACTCACTTGGGTGTTTTCTTTGCAGCTTCAGGCTCCTCCGATTCATCTAACGGACGCAAAAAAAGACACAAGACTTACTCAGCATGACCATTCTTCTGGAGTAAAAAAGGAGAAGACACAGAAGAAGAGACAAAAAGATGATGAAGAAGAAAAGAGGAGACAGAAGAAGAGAAGAAGAAGAAGACATGGAAGAAAAGAAAATGAAGACAGAAGATGAGATGAAGGAACGGAAAAAGGAAAAGAAGATATGGATGAAGAGAAGGAGAAGAAGACACCGACGAAGAGAAGAAGACATTAAAGACAAAAGAAGACAGAGAAGGAGAAGACGTGGATGAAAAGAAGAAGACACTGAGGAAGAAAAGAAGACATTGAAGAAAAGAGAAGAGAAGAAGTAGATGTGGAAGAAGATTAGAAGAGAAGAAGACGTGGATGAAGAGAAGAAGAAGACACTGACAAAGAGAAGAAGACACTGAAGAAAAAAGAAGACAGAGAAGGAGAAGAAGATGTGGATGAAGAGAAGAAGAAGACACTGATGAAGAGAATAAGACACTGAAGAAAAAAGAAGACAGAGAAGGAGAAGAAGACGTGGATGAAGAGAAGAAGACGACACTGACGAAGAAAAGAAGACACTGAAGAAAAAAGAAGACAGAGAAGGAGAAGTAGACGTGGATGAAGAGAAGAAGTAGACACAAGAAAAAAGAAGACAGAGAAGGAGAAGAAGTAGATGTGGATGAAGAAGATTAGAAGAGAAGACATTGAAGAAGAGAAAAAAGAATGACACAAAGAATTAAAAGTAAAAAAGAAAGAGGAGAAGAAGAGGAAGAAGACAAATTATAGCAAGAAGAAAATGAGAAGAAGAGTAAGACAGAGGAAAAGAAGGAGGGAGAAGCAGAGGAATGGGAGGAGGGAGATGGAAAAAGAGAAGAAGAGGAAGTAGAAAAAGAAGAAGAATTTCTGAAATTCTTGCCATTGCTGCTGATGATGTGTGTATAAAAAAGATTTAGGAAAAAATTTAAGTATTTTTGAAAAAGAAGAGGATTTTGCTACAAAACTTGTCTTCTGCAGGAACAGCAAAAGAGCTAGACACACGGGAGCCCAAAAACCCAAACCCAAATTTCTGATGGTTGCTCGGGTCCTCTCACTGGTTGCTATGAGGGAGTCATGTTCTCTCTGTCACCGCGAGTAACACAAAGCTGTTCTCTTACGCATCCACTCTCAGTGTGCTCCGGTTTAATGTCAATAGATGAAAACAGTGACAATGAAAGCCAGCGTGAGCTAAAGCAGTTCCGTCTCTCTCTCCTCACCTCGCAGAGCTTCGGTGCCGGTCATCTGAGCCAGAATCCTGAAGGAGCGAGACTGTGAGGTCCCAGTGCGAGGACGCCAGTCCTCCGTGTCCTCCATGATGCGCTTCCTGCTGGCGTCACCATGAGACGGGACGTGGTAAAACTCAATGTCCACTTCTCTGATGGGTGTACGGGGGACCCTACACCAACACACACACGCACACACACACGCACTCACAGAAATGAACCCTTGGTCTCCAGGGATGTGTGAGCAGCACAGATACGGCTGTTCACTAACTCACCTGTTGAGCGCAGGTTTTCTAGAAGAAGGCATAAGACAAGAAATCAGATAAACTGTGTAAGCAGTTTATTGTGTAACGTGGGGACACAACACAAACAAAACACGCCACCATTTTTTGTGTCCATACACAATATTTTATTGTGCAATTATAAAACTCACTCACTCCCTCCCTCACCCACTCACTCACTCACTCACTTTCTCCCTCCCTCCCTCCCTCACCCACTCACTCACTCACTCACTCACTCACTCACTCACTCACTCACTCACTCCCTCTCTCTCCCTCACTCACTCACTCTCTCTCACTCTTTCCCTCTCTCTCTCACTCATTCACTCTCTCACTCACTCACTCACTCACTTACTTCCTCCCTCCCTCCCTCACCCACTCACTCTCTCTCTCACTCTTTCCCTCTCTCTCTCTCACTCACTCACTCACTGACTTACTCACTCACTCACTCACTCTTTCTCTCTCTCTCTCACTCACTCCTTCACTCCCTCCCTCACTCACTCTCTCCCTCCCTCCCTCCCTCACTCACTCACTCACTCACTCACCCTCTTTCTTTCACTCACTCGCTCCCTCCCTCCCTCTCACTCACTCACTCTCACTCTTTCCCTCTCTCTCTCACTCACTCACTCACTGACTTACTCACTCCCTCACTCTCTCTTTCTCTCTCTCTCTCTCTCTCACTCACTCACTCACTCCCTCACTCCCTCCCTCCCTCACTCTCTCCCTCCCTCCCTCCCTCCCTCCCTCCCTCACTCACTCACTCACTCACTCACCCTCTTTCTTTCACTCACTCGCTCCCTCCCTCCCTCTCACTCACTCACTCTCACTCTTTCCCTCTCTCTCTCACTCACGCACTCTCTCTCGTTCACTCACTCCTTCACTCACTCACTCGCTCTCTCTCTCACACTCACTCACTCTCTCTCACTCCCTCCCTCACTCACTCTCTCTCTCACTCACTCACTCATTCACTCTCTCTCTAACTCACTCTTTCCCTCTCTCTCACTCCCTCACTCACTGACTGACTGACTCACTCACTCACTCACTCACTCACTCACTCACTCACTCACTCACTTACTCACTCACTTACTCACTCTTTCCCTCTCTCTCTCACTCACGCACTCTCTCTCTCACTTACTCACTCTCTCTCGTTCACTCACTCGTTCACTCACTCGCTCTCTCTCTCACACTCACTCAGTCACTCTCTCTCACTCCCTCCCTCACTCTCTCACTCACTCACTCTCTCTCTAACTCACTCACTCACTCACTCACTCTCTCCCTCTCTCTCTCTCTCTCTCTCACTCACTCACTCACTCACTCAATGTTAGGAAAGTAACACAGAATGAAAAACACACAACCTACTGATATATTCACTCACTTATGAACTGTTGGAGGGCCACTGAAAAGCAAAAAAACATGTATTTGTTCAGTGGTGAAAACAGCACGCTTTTGAAGAGTTAAAAAAACTAGACAACTAAAACAGCTAACAACGAATACATCCGAGCTCAATAGCTATAGAGCCGAGAAATCTCTCTGTAAAAAAAGCTTCTCGAGGTCCTCGCAATAATTTTTAGTTTCAGATGTTTTGTTGTGTAATTTGCGTTGTTTGAATTGTATTATACTTTAAGACATGCATAAGAAGACATAAGAAGACACGTAACATGTAAAATATTGTTCTGTGTGCATGCATTACAAGTTTATTCTAAACAAAAATCCTGAATTAGGCACTCAGAACACTTTTTTATTAGAGTTCTTTAAAGAACCGCGTGTGTGGACGATTGTGAAAGCTAATAAAGGATGAAACGCAACAGTGCACAAACACACACACAACAACCGTCAACATGATACTGACTTGTTCACTGGAGCCCCCTGCTGGGAAGAAGAGAGAGGACAGACGTAAACATGGCATTCATGAAAAGCTTGGAGATAAAATTAAATTCCTCTGAGACAAACCAGCAGCTGAGAGCTCACACGATCTTATTCTGTGTTAACACTCTGTCACTTGTTCTGCCATCTCTCTCTACTTTTCTCTCCCCATCCCTCTCTCTCTCTCGCTAACCCTTTTCCTCACTCCCCCTTTCTTTTCCCCCTCTCTTCTTTCTCTCTCTCTTTCGCCCTCTTTCCTATCTCTTTCTTTATCTCTCTTCGCTTTTTCTCTCCCCCACCCATATTTCCTTCCCTCCCTCTACTGTCTCTCTCTCTATATCTCTATATCTCTCTTCTCCTTTTCTCTCTTCCACCACTCTCTCTCTATTTCTCCTCTCTCTCTATGTTTCTCTCTCCCTTTTTACCTCCACCTCTTCTTTTCTCTCCCTATCTCTCTATCTACATCTCTCTATTCTCCTTTCTCTCCCTCTCCCTCCACCTCTCCTTTCTCTCTCTCTCCCTCCCTCTCTCGCTCTCTCCACCTCTCCTTTCTTTCTCTCCCTCTCCCTCCACCTCTCCTTTCTTTCTCTCTCCCCCTGCTCTCTCACTTTCTCCAGTCTCTCCCACTCTCTCCTATCTCTCTCTCACATCGCTCTCTCTCTCCCCCATCTCTCTCTCCCAACCTCTCTCGCTCTCTCCGCCTCCCCCCCCTGCTCTCTCACTTTCTCCAGTCTCTCCCTCTCCCTCTCTCTCTCCCTCTTTCCCCCATCTCTATCTCTCTCCCTCCCTCCCTCTCTCTCTCTCTCACTCTCTGTAATTATAGACGCAGTTGTTCCAAACACACTCTGAAAGCATCATTAAAACATGAAACCCCGCTGACGGAGGCCAGCACACACAGGACCCGTCCAAGAGAGAGCTCAGTATAACCCTCTCTAAATATACGCATTCCATCAGCACCAAAGCCTCGCATGTTATCCAGCGGAACCCCGCTGACGCACGCGTGTGGAAACAGGCGGATCAAAGGAGTAGGAAGATCAGGAGGAGGAGGATCACGAGAAGAAGGAGAAGGATCAGGAGGAGGATCAGGAGGAGGAGGAGGATCAGGAGGAGGAGGATCAAGAGGGGGAGGAGGAGGATCAAGAAGAGGAGGAGGAGGATCACGAGAAGAAGGAGAAGGATCAGGAGGAGGATCAGGAGGAGTAGGAAGATCAGGAGGAGGAGGATCACGAGAAGAAGGAGAAGGATCAGGAAGAGGATCAGGAGGAGGAGGAGGATCAGGAGGAGGAGGATCAAGAGGGGGAGGAGGAGGATCAAGAAGAGGAGGAGGAGGATCACGAGAAGAAGGAGAAGGATCAGGAGGAGGAGGAGGATCAGGAGGAGGAGGATCAAGAAGGGGAGGAGGAGGATCAAGAGGGGGAGGAGGAGGATCAAGAAGAGGAGGAGGAGGATCAGGAGGAGGAGGAGGATCTAGAAGAGGAGGAGGATCTAGAGGAGGAGGAGGAGGATCAGGAGAAGAGGAAGGAGGATCAGGAGAAGGATCAGGAGGAGGAGGAGGATCAGGAGGAGGAGGATCAAGAGGGGGAGGAGGAGGATCAAGAGGGGGAGGAGGAGGATCAAGAAGAGGAGGAGGAGGATCAGGAGGAGGAGGAGGATCTAGAAGAGGAGGAGGATCTAGAGGAGGAGGAGGAGGATCAGGAGAAGAGGAAGGAGGATCAGGAGGAGGATCAGGAGGAGGAGGAGGATCAGGAGGGGGAGGAGGACGATCAAGAAGAGGAGGAGGAGGATCAAGAGGAGGAGGAGGATCAGGAGGAAGAGGAGGAGGAGGATCAGGAGGAGGAGGAGGAGGAGGATCAGCAGGAGGAGGAGGATCAAGAGGAGCAGGAGGATCAGGAGGAGAAAAAGGAGGATCAGGAAGAGGAGGAGGAAGATCAAGAGGAGGAGGAGGATCAGGAAGATGATTATTAAATTACAATTGTCAATTATTTAAATCGACACAATTAAAATTCAGATTGTTTAGGCGGATCGCTAGCTCCACACGGAGGTGGGTGGAGGGAGCAAATGGAGGCTATGGGATGAGACTCCTCCCCCTCAAACCTGCAAGAGTTCCTAAAAAATACCCAAAAATCTGAAGCTCTTTATTCCCATCCAACTAGACAAACCTGAATATTGAAATCTTTTCCTTCGCTAACGCTGTCTTCAGGAAGCTCAATGAGAACAAGCACTCGAAATAAAAGCTCGAGCAGCTCCGGAGCGCACAGCTGTGCATCCGTCTCAGAGGAGCGCAGCACAGATGGTAAACCAGTACCTTTGGGTCCATGTCTGCTTTCTGGAGACTGGGAGCTCTGCAACAGATCAATCAGAAGAAGCTCTATAAACTCAGACTCTCAGCGTTCCTCTTCTCTGAGGCTAAACACGCGCACCTCCTGCGCTGCTTTAATAAGTGATGTTATGAGAAAACTCGTGTTCCGTTGCGCTCTGTGCTGTTATCTCTCCGGATGCTTGCGTCAGAGCTGTATGACGCCCAAAAAACCTGATCCTCCGCTTAATCCGCTCCTATAACATTCTGTTCTAGGGTCTCCGCCGAGGGGCAATTCTGAGTGTAAAAACGCCTTCTTCGAGAGCGCAAAAAGACTATTTGCACATGCTTGAGCTGAGTTTTATTATTTAAATGTTCTTCTCCCGTAGAAAACTGTGATTTCAGCAAGCAACAATCAATTTTTTAGCATAAAATCTGTCTGTAGTATAGCGCAGATGGTCTCGCAACAATACGAAACAAAACACTGTTACTAACTGCCACAATTCCAGCCAATCAGAGAGGAGTCTTCTACATTCTGATTGGCTGGCCTGTAGGGCAGACTCCTCTCTGATTGGCTATAATTGTGACGGTTTGTAACAGTGGTTTGTTTCAAACGAGCGCGGGTACGTGGGTATTGTTGTGAGATCAAACAAGAATGTCTGCTCACACAAACACAGATTTTACACTCAACATTGATTTTTGCTCACTCAAATGAGAGGAACATTTTATTCACTAAACGCAGCGTGCGTGCAAATTAACATTTTGCGCTCTCTACATTTGACTTTTTGTGCTCAGAATTGTGACGCTAATATAACCCCATACTCTCCCTGCCCCTGAGCAACAGGAAGTGACTGAACTGTAATACCTTGACCGGCCACAAGGAGGTGCAAGTTAACATTTTGCACTCTTAAACTTAGAAATTTTGTTCTCAGAATTTTGACACTTATTTAACCCCATACTCTCCCTGCCCCTGATCAGCAGGAAGTGACTGAACTTTAATACCTCCACCAGCCACAAGGGGGTGGTGTCAGAGGTGAGCAAGTTCTGATTCAGTCCAATGTTAAAACTGTCCATCTTTAGAGTTGAAAAAAAACATGTTTGCGCCCCTGGAGCTGATTTTTTTTTATTCAGATCGATAGTTTTGACCGTCATGAACAATCTGAGGGGGTGAATAATTTTTTATTCGTTTGTTTATTAAATTTAAACCTTCAACCAATCAGCCATCTGTGTTACGCCTATGTCCCGCCTATCTGGACCCATTTTTTTTGGTTACCAGGAAGTGACCGGGAATGAAGACTGGTTGGCTATGCTAATTTTTACCCTGCTTCACCAATCATACAAACTGTTGCGCATTATACGTATATGTTAGCCTCTGGAGCGTTTGATGCTAAACAGCGTGGAGACAGGAGCAGACTTATCATTAAGCAAAGGTAGGCAACTGCCTTGGGCCCCCAACCTTTAGGGGCCCCTTACAAACATCCCTTGAAGTACAGAATTTTTTTTCAAATAATAAACTATTACATTGCTTGGTATTTACCTCCAATTTACCTAAGGTCTGTTTTAAAATTTGTTTTAAAATTTCAAGTATGTTGATAAATCATCCCTTTTACACTTAACACAGAGCAAAATGTGTAGCTTTATTTTGAAATGTCAAGTATATCAACAGATCGGAGACCATACCTGAAGAGAGAGAGGTTGAGTTTGGAGCTGCAGGATTTGATCTTGTTTTGCGCCTCCAGGTGATTCATCCCATCGGTGCTGATGCCCTGGATCGACACGAGCAGATCTCCGACCGAGACTCCAGCTTGAGCAGCCTTCCCTCCATCCGACAGCTCGAGAGAGAGAGAGATGGAGGGAAGAGAGAGAGGGAGGAGAGAGAGATATGGAGGGAGGAGAAAGAGAAAGAAAGAGATGGAAGAAAGAGAGAGAGACGAGAGGGAGAGAGAGATATGGAGGGAGGAGAAAGAGAAAGAAAGAGATGGAGGGAGGAAAGAGAGAAAGAAAGAGATGGAGGGAGGAGAGAGAGAGTGAAAGAGAGAGATAGAAGGAAGAGAGAGAGATGGCCGGCGCTCATCTCGAGAGCGGAGAAGATCGAGCCTGCTGAAGAAGAGGAGGATATCCGCCGCGAGGCTGAGGTCCCGCTGCTCACAGAGATGGAGGGGAGGAGAGAGAGATAAGAGGGAGAGAGATGGTGGGAGGAGAGGGTGTGAAAGAGAGAGATGGAGGGAGGAGAGAGTGCATGAAAGATAGAGATGGAAGGAAGAGAGAGAGAGATGGAAGGAAGAGAGAGGAGAAGAGGGAGCAAAGGCAGAGAGAGAGAATGAAGGAGGAGAGAGCAGATAAAGAGAGGGAGCGGAGGAGGGAGAGATAAGAGGGGAGAGAGATAGGGGGAGGATGGTGTTGTGAGGTTGGGGGAGAGGGTGGGAAGAGAGAGATGGATGGGAGGAGAGAGTGCATGCAAGATAGAGAGGAAGGAAGAGAGAGAGAGATGGAAGGAAGAGAGAGAGAGAGATGGAGAAAGGAGAGAGAGAGGTAAGGAGGAGAGAGACAGAGATGAGGAGGGAGAGAGAGAGAGAGATAAGAGG
>UELW01000766.1:594795-777295 GCA_900490495.1 Danionella dracula | reverse complement strand
TGTCTGTCTGTTTATTAATATATCTACCTGTCTGTCTGTTTATTTATTTATCTATCTACCTGTCTGCCTTTTTATCTGTGTGTCTGTGTTTTTATCTATCTACCTGTCTATCTGTCTGTTTATTTATCTATCTACCTGTCTGCCTTCCTACCTGTGTGTCTGTATTTTTATCTATATACCTGTCTGTCTGTCTACCTGTTTATTTATCTAGCTACCTGTCTGTCTGTCTGTTTATTTATCTATCTACCTGTCTGTCTGTTTATTTATCTAGCTACCTGTCTGTCTGTCTGACTGACTGCTTATTTATCTGTCTGTCTACCTGTTTATTTATCTATCTACCTGTCTGCCTTTTTATCTGTGTGTCTGTGTTTTTATCTATCTACCTGTCTATCTGTCTGTTTATTTATCTATCTACCTGTCTGCCTTCATACCTGTGTGTCTGTATTTTTATCTATATACCTGTCTGTCTGTCTACCTGTTTATTTATCTAGCCACCTGTCTGTCTGTTTATTTATCTATCTACCTGTCTGTCTGTTTGTCTGTCTGTTTATTTATCTAGCTACCTGTCTGTCTGTCTGACTGTTTATTTATCTGTCTGTCTACCTGTTTATTTATCTATCTACCTGTCTGTCTGTATTTGTATTCATCCATCTACCTGTCTATCTACCTGTCTACCTGTCTGTCTATCTATCTATCTATCTATCTATCTATCTATCTATCTATCTATCTATCTATCTATCTATCTATCTATCTATCTATCTATCAACCACAGAACAGTGCGCAAAAATGTTCAAAGATGAGCTGTCACTCCAAATTAACCCTCATTTTCTGATGAAAAACCAACCAGGCAAATCTTCTGCGGTTTTAGATGTTCCAACCACTCAAATGACCCAATTAAAGGATAAATCAGAGGCTAAAAGGCGAAATATTTTGGAAACCCTCGCTAAATCGTTACTTTATAAACACTTTTACCAAACGATCAGAGCATCACAACATCAGCGGAACAACACGCAATACGATTGTTCTGCAGGTATGAGGAGCACCTGGCAACAAACACCACAATCGATAACAAACTAATGACTGTACCTTCAGAGAGCAAAACTCCTCCCAACAACCAGTTGTGAGAGACTCAGATAAACTGGTCCTCACAGACAGCAGAAAGGACATTTATACCCGGCTTACAGCAGGAGTGTGTGTTTTGGGGGCTGGGAGGGGCCCGCTAGGCTTACACGCTGATATTTTGGGAACGGTAGTTAGACGTGTTGCCAAACATTACAAAGAAACCAAAAGAAAAGCCATGGAAGCCAAAACAAAGATTATTTATCGGTCCAGGCTCAGGATCAGATCAAAATCAAATATTAGTTCTGTGTCGTGACAGATGGATACAATCCCTAAGTAAACAAGTATCATTATAGTTGTTTCAAAAAACAACTATACTAATGTGAACTGATGTTTATTCAGAGCCAGAGCGGAGACAGCAAGCTGGAACAGATAGTGAAAAGAAAGAAAGAAAGAAAGAATGGAAACATTAAGTGCTGCAACAAAATCTATGGAAAGTAAAAGAACAAAGTACAACCTATGGTTACAGACTCTGGTTACAGTTTTAGGGTACAGACTCCGGGTACAGTATTAGAGTTAAGGCTGCAGGTACAGTTGTAGGGTACAGACTTCAGGGACAGTTTTGGGGTACAGACTCCGGGTACAGTATTAGGGTACAGGCTCCGGGTACAGTTTTAGGGTACAGGCTCCGGGTACAGTTTTAGGGTACAGGCTCCGGGTACAGTTTTATGGTACAGACTCCGGGTACAGTTTTAGAGCACAGACTCCGGGTACAGTTGTAGGGTACAGACTCCGGGTACAGTTTTGGGGTACAGACTCCGGGTACAGTTTTAGAGTACAGACTCCGGGTACAGTTGTAGGGTACAGACTCCGGGTACAGTTTTGGGGTACAGACTCCAAGAAACTATTTTAGGGTACAAGCTCCAGGTACAGTTTTAGGGTACAGGCTCCAAGAAACTATTTTAGGGTACAAGCTCCAGGTACAGTTTTAGGGTACAGGCTCCAGGTACAGTTTTAGGGTACAGGCTCCAGTTACAGTTTTAGGGTACAGGCTCCAGGTACAGTTGTAGAGTAAAGGCTGCAGGTACAGTTTTAGGGTAAAAACTCTGTGCACAGTTTTAGGGCTTAGACTCCGTGTACAGTATTAGAGTTCAGGCTCTGGGATAGTATTGGGGTACAAGCTCTGGGTATTATTTTAGGGTACAGGCTCTGGCTACAGTATTAGGGTTCTGGCTCCAGGAACAGTATTAGGGTTTTGGCTCCAGGAACAGTATTAGGCTACAGGCTCCAGCAACAGTATTAGGGTTCTGGCTCCAGGAACAGTATTAGGGTACTGGCTCCAGGAACAGTATTAGGGTTCTGGCTCCAGGAACAGTATTAGGGTACTGGCTCCAGGAACAGTATTAGGGTTCTGGCTCCAGGAACAGTATTAGGGTACAGGCTCCAGGAACAGTATTAGGGTACTGGCTCCAGGAACAGTATTAGGGTTCTGGCTCCAGGAACAGTATTAGGGTACTGGCTCCAGCAACAGTATTAGGGTTCTGGCTCCAGGAACAGTATTAGGGTTCTGGCTCCAGGAACAGTATTAAGGTACAGGCTCCAGGAACAGTATTAGGGTACTGGCTCCAGGAAGAGTATTAGGGTTCTGGCTCCAGGAACAGTATTAGGGTACTGGCTCCAGGAACAGTATTAGGGTTCTGGCTCCAGGAACAGTATTAGGGTTCTGGCTCCAGGAACAGTATTAGGGTACTGGCTCCAGGTACAGTATTAGGGTTCTGGCTCCAGGAACAGTATTAGGGTTCTGGCTCCAGGAACAGTATTAGGGTACAGGCTCCAGGTACAGTATTAGGGTTCTGGCTCCAGGAACAGTATTAGGGTACAGGCTCCAGGAACAGTATTAGGGTACTGGCTCCAGCAACAGTATTAAGGTTCTGGCTCCAGGAACAGTATTAGGGTACTGGCTCCAGGAACAGTATTAGGGTCCTGGCTCCAGGAACAGTATTAGGGTACTGGCTCCAGGAACAGTATTAGGGTTCTGGCTCCAGGAACAGTATTAGGGTACTGGCTCCAGGAACAGTATTAGGGTTCTGGCTCCAGGAACAGTATTAGGGTACTGGCTCCAGGAACAGTATTAGGGTTCTGGCTCCAGGAACTGTATTAGGGTTCTGGCTCCAGGAACAGTATTAGGGTACTGGCTCCAGGTACAGTATTAGGGTTCTGGCTCCAGGAACAGTATTAGGGTTCTGGCTCCAGGAACAGTATTAGGGTACAGGCTCCAGGAACAGTATTAGGGTTCTGGCTCCAGGAACAGTATTAGGGTACAGGCTCCAGGAACAGTATTAGGGTACTGGCTCCAGCAACAGTATTAGGGTTCTGGCTCCAGGAACAGTATTAGGGTACTGGCTCCAGGAACAGTATTAGGGTTCTGGCTCCAGGAACAGTATTAGGGTACTGGCTCCAGGAACAGTATTAGGGTACTGGCTCCAGGTACAGTATTAGGGTTCTGGCTCCAGGAACAGTATTAGGGTTCTGGCTCCAGGAACAGTATTAGGGTACAGGCTCCAGGAACAGTATTAGGGTACTGGCTCCAGCAACAGTATTAAGGTTCTGGCTCCAGGAACAGTATTAGGGTACTGGCTCCAGGAACAGTATTAGGGTTCTGGCTCCAGGAACAGTATTAGGGTACTGGCTCCAGGAACAGTATTAGGGTTCTGGCTCCAGGAACAGTATTAGGGTACTGGCTCCAGGAACAGTATTAGGGTTCTGGCTCCAGGAACAGTATTAGGGTACTGGCTCCAGGAACAGTATTAGGGTTCTGGCTCCAGGAACTGTATTAGGGTTCTGGCTCCAGGAACAGTATTAGGGTACTGGCTCCAGGTACAGTATTAGGGTTCTGGCTCCAGGAACAGTATTAGGGTTCTGGCTCCAGGAACAGTATTAGGGTACAGGCTCCAGGAACAGTATTAGGGTTCTGGCTCCAGGAACAGTATTAGGGTACAGGCTCCAGGAACAGTATTAGGGTACTGGCTCCAGCAACAGTATTAGGGTTCTGGCTCCAGGAACAGTATTAGGGTTCTGGCTCCAGGAACAGTATTAGGGTACAGGCTCCAGGAACAGTATTAGGGTTCTGGCTCCAGGAACAGTATTAGGGTACAGGCTCCAGGAACAGTATTAGGGTACTGGCTCCAGCAACAGTATTAGGGTTCTGGCTCCAGGAACAGTATTAGGGTACTGGCTCCAGGAACAGTATTAGGGTTCTGGCTCCAGGAACAGTATTAGGGTACTGGCTCCAGGAACAGTATTAGGGTACTGGCTCCAGGTACAGTATTAGGGTTCTGGCTCCAGGAACAGTATTAGGGTTCTGGCTCCAGGAACAGTATTAGGGTACAGGCTCCAGGAACAGTATTAGGGTACTGGCTCCAGCAACAGTATTAAGGTTCTGGCTCCAGGAACAGTATTAGGGTACTGGCTCCAGGAACAGTATTAGGGTTCTGGCTCCAGGAACAGTATTAGGGTACTGGCTCCAGGAACAGTATTAGGGTTCTGGCTCCAGGAACAGTATTAGGGTACTGGCTCCAGGAACAGTATTAGGGTTCTGGCTCCAGGAACAGTATTAGGGTACTGGCTCCAGGAACAGTATTAGGGTTCTGGCTCCAGGAACTGTATTAGGGTACTGGCTCCAGGTACAGTATTAGGGTTCTGGCTCCAGGAACAGTATTAGGGTTCTGGCTCCAGGAACAGTATTAGGGTACAGGCTCCAGGAACAGTATTAGGGTTCTGGCTCCAGGAACAGTATTAGGGTACTGGCTCCAGGTACAGTATTAGGGTTCTGGCTCCAGGAACAGTATTAGGGTTCTGGCTCCAGGAACAGTATTAGGGTACAGGCTCCAGGAACAGTATTAGGGTTCTGGCTCCAGGAACAGTATTAGGGTACAGGCTCCAGGAACAGTATTAGGGTACTGGCTCCAGCAACAGTATTAGGGTTCTGGCTCCAGGAACAGTATTAGGGTACTGGCTCCAGGAACAGTATTAGGGTTCTGGCTCCAGGAACAGTATTAGGGTACTGGCTCCAGGAACAGTATTAGGGTACTGGCTCCAGGAACAGTATTAGGGTTCTGGCTCCAGGAACAGTATTAGGGTACTGGCTCCAGGAACAGTATTAGGGTTCTGGCTCCAGGAACAGTATTAGGGTACTGGCTCCAGGAACAGTATTAGGGTTCTGGCTCCAGGAACAGTATTAGGGTTCTGGCTCCAGGAACAGTATTAGGGTACTGGCTCCAGGAACAGTATTAGGGTACAGGCTCCAGGAACAGTATTAGGGTACATGCTCTGTGTACAATATTATGGTGCATATTCTGTGTACAGTTTTAGCGTACAGACACCAAGTACATTTTGTTCTAAAAGTTGGACGGAAAGACAAACTCTAAGAAATGCACAGACAAACTCATCAGTGATTAGTGAAATTAGTGATAAAGTGGAAAAAATATAGAATGACTTGAATGGATGGATGGATGGATGGATGGTGTAACAAAATGGATAGATAAATTGACATGATAAGTCTCATAAACTTTGAAGTCTTGGCTTGTGTTGCTGAATATCTTGAATATTGTTGAATATTAACATACATCTCTCTCTCTCTCTCTCTCTCTCTCTCTCTCTCTCCTCTCTCTCTCTCTCTACAGTTATTCATTGTTCTCTATTGGGACACAGCTGTTCTCATTAAAGCCTAAATCTTCTCACCATCACCCAGCATGGCTCTGAGTCTTCTATTGTTTGGACCGATCATTTATCAAACACTACTAATGTGTGTGCACTGTTGCTGGAGTGAGAGGGAGCACGAGAGAGAGAGAGAGAGAGAGAGAGAGAGAGAGAGAGAGAGAGAGAGAGAGAGAGAGAGAGAGAGAGAGAGATTTATCAAATACTACTAATGTGTTTGCACTGTTGCTGGAGTGTTTTTGAGGGAGAGAGGGAGCACAAGAGAGACCAAGAGAGAGAGAGAAAGAGGGAGAGAGAGACAGAGAGTGTGATAGAGACACAGAGAGAGAGAGAGAGAGAGAGAGAGAGAGAGAGAGAGAGAAAGAGAGCATGAGAGAGACAGAGAGAGAGAGCGAGAGAGAAAGAGAGAGAGCGTGAGAGAGAGACACAGAGAGAGAGAGAGAGACACAGAGAGATAGATAGATAGAGAGATAGATAGATAGATAGATAGAGAGAGAGAGAGACAGGGAGCGTGAGAGAGGGTAGAGGGAGAGAGAGAGAGAGAGAGCGTGAGAGAGAGAGACACAGAGAGATAGATAGATAGAGATAGATAGATAGATAGAGAGAGAGACACAGAGAGATAGATAAATAGAGAGATAGATAGATAGAGAGAGAGAGAGAGAGAGAGAGAGACAGGGAGCGTGAGAGAGAGAGAGGGAGAGAGAGAGAGAGAGAGAGAGAGAGAGAGAGAGAGAGAGAGAGAGAGAGATCCAGATAAGAGAGCAAGACTGAAGAGTAACATATAGATCACTGTGGCTCATCAAAATTGCATTTTAAACTCCATATTTCTTGCAAGCGGAGGCATCTACTGCGCGGTTAAACATCCAACACGGGGGTGGAGATGAAATGTACTTTATAAGGGCCTGGATATTCCGTGCATTAAGGGGGTAGTGTTGCTTGGCATCGGGGGCGGAGTTGGGAAGTGAGCCGTGGTTGAAGGAACACAGAAGTTGTTGAGTGTTGTACTTTGTATAATAAAAGTTCAAGACGCATTGATGCGTTGTGTGATCATGACAGGGGTAACTAAGATGCATTAATTACAGTCTGGCAGCCGTGTACAGTATGTGAGCCGACTCTAATCTGTTTTAATCCCGATCTGTCTGCTCTGAATCAGTACAGCAGCAGCAGACCAGCAGCTAATTCTCCATCCTCAAATACACTTTAATCGTACTGCATGTGGAGACCCCCAATCCTGGATCACCAGCGATCCAAAGCTGCCTAAAAGAGTCCAAATCTAGCGAAGGTGGTAGAAATATAAGACTTTAACGGGTCTAATTATGAGGCTTTTGAGTTTGCACATGTTAATATCATTGTATTATTCAAAATATAGTAATTTCATGTTAATATACAGCACAGAGCAAACATTTGGGCACACCTTCTCATTCACAATGTGTTTGGGACTGACTGAGCTTCATCTCTTAAAGTAATGATGGCCACTTGTTTTTCTTTACTTAGCTGCGTTTTTCTCGCTATAATACACATTCTATCGATCTCTTGAGTGGAGCGCTCAGCTGCGTCTCCACCTGACTTCTGCTTAGCTTCACTGATGATCCCGATCTCATTTATAAGAGAGAAATCCACGTATTAAACCTGACAGGGCTCTCCTGAGAAGAGAAGAGCGTTTCAGGAGACCACCTCCTGAAGATCATCGAGAGAACATCTTCTGCTCAGCTCCACTGATGCTCCCGATCCCGTTTATAAGAGAGAAATCCTCGTATTAAACCTGACAGGGCTCTCCTGAGAAGAGAAGAGCGTTTCAGGAGACCACCTCTTGAAGATCATCGAGAGAACGGCAAAAGTGTGCGAAGCGTAATAAAAGCAGAAGGTGCTGCTGTGAAGAAGCTAGAATGACTTATTTTCAGCTGTTTTACACTTTTTTTTGTTACATATACAATTCCACACGCGTTCATTCTGAGGTTTGATGCCTTCAGTATGAATCTATCATTTTCAATTTTCATAGTCATGAAATCTAAGAAAACTCTTTGAATGAGAAGGTGTGTCCAAACTCTTGGTCTGTGCTGTATATATATGAAGCTGTCTTTCATTTATGATAAGAAATCGCTTCTTTTCATTGCTTTACAGGATATAAGTGAACTTGTGGTGCGGAGGCTGCAAAGTAAATCTTAATTTTAGAGATTTAACCTTTGAAAACACAATGATGTAACTGTTAACTCTGCACTTAGTTTTTAATCGAGTTACATTGTTCGCATCTATACATTTAGTTATAAAAAAGTTCCACTCTTTAATAGAATGTATTGCACAATACAATGTTAATAATAATTATATTTTCATAATTTTACATTAAAACCAAACTAAAATAAATATTCTAAAAAGTTTACATTTATAAGTACTTTGAAAGGGTTGTTTGGCTAAAGTATATTTTACATGTAATTCAATTTAAATATAATTGTATACGTTTTTTTACTAAAATAACATGAAACATATAAAATGTTACATTTATAAGAACTTTGAAATAAATGTTAAAGTTTGCCATTTCATTTGTAATTTAATTTCGTGTTAAATAATTGAATTTTATTCATTTAATTTAAATGTTTTCTCTAGGAAGCTCCTGATTGGCTAGCATAACCACAAACGAATAAAGACATTGAACAACGAATTTAATGATTTCCACATGCTTTGTCCCACCCCACCGCTCTATTCATACCACAGTTCACGTCATACTGACTCCACCCTTCTTCGTACGTGTTCCACCTCGCGTGAACCCTTTGACTTAACATGTGAAGCCCTCGCTGACCGTGAGAATTCCAGTCTGGTTCGAAACCCCCGTCAGGCTATAATTCTCAATCTGAAAAGGGTCTCAAGTCTTGGATACAAGCGGCTAAAATGGCCTTCGCATGGTGATAGGGTGCTCCACCACCGCAGGAGGGTGGAGCTCAGAGAAGAGAGGAGCCAGCTGAGGTGGTTCAGGTATCTCTTTCAGATGCTTACTGGACAGAGCTCAGATAAAGTGGACTAAAATGAACTGAGTGTGGATGTGCGTTTATGGACAGTTCCGCCTTCAAACACCCGACGCGGCACAAACCCTTGGGCAGAGCGAGTCAAATTAATAACATTTGTGACGTCAAGTGAGATTTAAAAGTGAATTTTCCCAAACATGAATCCTCTGATGCATAGCAGTCACTGCAGCGGGCGTTTTTTTAAACGTATTTTTCTCCTGAATGCAAAGGTTCCTATGATGTATCTGAATACCAGCATATAGAGTGGGTAGAGGTAGGGTGTTCTCTGCTGCTCTACTCCATTGACGTGTATTCGGTGGTCAGTTGTTGTAACTGCAGGTACATTTTCTCTGAGTCCAAAATGGAAAATGTACCAAATGAAAAAATGTGCGAACATACTTTAAAATGTATTTTTTTTCAAAGGATAAAAAGAAAAATGTGTTCATGGATTTATCATAAAATCCAAATTCGTTCGTATTTACAATAAGTTCATACAATTGTATGTTGAGTGCCAAGTGCTATAATATCCAATAATCCAATAGATGGAACAAGTCTGCAGCTTCCTGAAATAAACATATATTTGAAAACGTGTTGTTTTGTTTCATTCCCCAAGAACCTAAATAATGACTGAAGGAGCCTTTTATAAAGGGTTAGTTAAAGCCGCTTCCTTTACAGAACACACAAACACGTCGAGGCTGTGGTCACATGACACAGTTTCAGACCCCTGCACCACAGATTCGTCCAAGATTTCACAAACCTATCTCATGTGTTTGAACCCTTTCTTCCACCCTCCGCGTGTCTAATGTGCTCAAACATGGGGGTGCAGACAGCTTGCATAGCATATGAGATGGTTCCCCCATCCCGTCCCGTCCATATGGGGTCCCCTGAGAGCCCCAGACTCATAAAATAAGAATAATAATCACTTTCACTGCTGAACACTCTCTGCTCTCACAGTCAGCTGTTTTAATGTAGCTTGGGTCAAATTGAACCCATTTAACAGCTTTAATCGCTCCCCAAATGTTTTTTTGTAGCACAACAGCACGGCTTACTTTATTAAAAAAGAGACTCTTTTACCTTGCATTTGATTTCAACAGTGTTCTATTTACCATTATTTAAGAATATTTAAAGTGCATAAGGAGAAGCTGCTTTGAATAGACTGTATAAAAGAAATATAATTGACTTGATTGGCTCCTCTTCATATTAAACGAGAGCGTGCACACATTCAGCCAAAAGCTGAAGTACAGATTGTTACAGTGGAAAAACATGGACATCAAAAGAAATAAAATATCGGCAAAACAGAGTATAATCCAAATCAAAACAGAATTATTTTCCTGTTCTTTTCTTTTCGCACAAACGCATCCTCGCGAGGGGCACTATTTACTCATTTTCTATATAGATTGTCTGTATAAATGTGTTTTAAATATTTTTCAACATTAAACTAGACTTTAGCTTGCTTGTCATGCGTTTAAAATGCAAAATAGTGAAATAAATGAGATGCTGATTTCGACATTAAACTGTCAATATAATAAGATAGATAATTTTCTCTCGTTAAGTGTCATAAAAGCTTGTTTAAAGTATTTTTTTCTGGCAGAAACTGGTTTTAAAACACTCTTATTCTGTTGTAAATAGAACTGGGATTCTTACCTGATTGTTTGTGAGCGCGTGAAGGGCTTTGTACCAGTGCGCGCCGCGCGCGTGCACGCGGAGATTCCCCCATCAGTGACGTCAGCAACAGTGGGCGGAACCCGAATAAAGTCTAATTAAGAAACTCCCCCAAAAAAGTTATTTAAAATGAGGGAAAACAGCAAGAGATAGAAACGTGTTTGTAATCGAAATGAAAGTAGAGAACTCAAATGAAATAAATGGGTTCAAAATTGTTCAGATGTCTGTAGAGAACTTCAGAGAAATTAATGTATTGAAAATAAGTATATTATAATATAAATCATATTTTAACTAAATCTAAATAGAAACGTCACCCAATAAAAAGAATTAAAAACAAAAGAATGAAGTCTAACTAGTAAGAAAATAAAACAAAAGGAAAAATTATACAGGATGAAAACGAAATACAATATTTACAAAAAAAGGTAAATAAATAAAGTAAAAACAATCATAATAAAGTAAATTGAATTTAAATAAATAACTTTTTAGTATAAAATTTAATATAAAATATAAAATAAAATGTAAAATAAATATGTAAATTATATTAACCACATGAAATCAAATAATTCAAATATAAATTACCAGTTCAACATTTAATTGACAAGATTCTTAACTTTGTTAAACATAAAAAAAATCAATTGATTTAAAGTATGGACATACTTTAATACAAATAAAACACTAATAAATAAGTATATTAAATTAAATTAAATACAAAACATAAAAAAACATTGTGACATTTCAATTTGGTCAACTTGTATGAGTACTAAATTAAATTACCATTCCCTCATTAAATAAAACTTTTTAAATAAATGTTTTTTGTTGCTGTTATTTTGTATACTACTTTAAATTAAAACGAACTTAAAATAAAATACTATTTTAATCAAAGTATTTTTAAATGAAAATAAAAATTAATAACATTAATCAGATTAAATTAAATAAAATTACACTTTAAAGTAAACTCCATTATATATTAAATTAATTAAAAATGTATCAATATCTTGTAAAATCTATTAAAAACTAATAAGGAAATAGTAAAAAAAAAACATAAAAATTAAAGCAAAATAAAATAAATAAAAATGACGTGAAAAATCGCAGTGGAGGTGGGATACAGAGCCTCGAGGGTCCATTTCTTTTTTACAGCATTCCGCAGGAAGAGGAAAAAAAGCGAGAAGTCTCCTCCGCCAGCATCCCCGACGCAGCTGAGAGGTCCTCCGGATGGCTGAGGCTCACGGGACCAGAGGATGGAGTCTGCAGAGGCGAGGCTTGAGAGTGTCCCAAACACCCAGTGACTGAAAAAAACCACACCAGTAGATGGCACCAGAGGAACAAGTACACAGTGAGACACATACGAAGAAAAAAACATTCAAAATCAAATAACAACAGTTAATATTCACTCACAAACCAGCAAATATCATTTCCTCATAACCTCATCTCGTGACACAAGTGGTGCGCAGGCCTCGGGTGCAGAAGCTGTGATAAAATATATCTTCTTAACCCACTCAGAACACAGAGTTATTACAGTAACAGCTCTCTGTGGGGGGTGTATTTGAGTCTAATGAGGTGACACACACGTTTATGACCAACAAACAAATCTAAAGAGATACACAAAATAAATCAGAAACAAAGAAGCGTACATCAGTGGTTGTAAATGTCGTCTTGTGCATTCGTGAATCTCTCTGCTCCAAACAGATACTGACTTATATCTGTTTAATTCAGGGGCCCCCGATTATTGGTACCCAAGGCCCAAATTGTACAAGACAAACTGGAAAGGGGCCGAAGGCCATGAAGTCCTAATCCCATCCACTTTTCCTCCGCCTAGATCAAATATTAACCCCCTCCATCAAAGTAATGTTGAATAGAGACACTTAAATCAACACAAAGCAAAAGACTATTTTAAAATTGATACTCCTTCATCTTTTATCATTGCTCAAAAAAAGGAATATATTTATGGTATGCACATGTCTTGTTATTACACAATGATATACAGAGAGGGTAAGAGAGAGAGAAGAGATTGAGAGATTGAAGAGAGAGAGAGAGAGGAGAGATAGAAGAGAGAGAGAGAGAGAGAGAGAGAGAGAGAAAGGAGATGAGCAAAAGAGAGAAGAGAGAGAGACAGGAGATAGATATAGAGGTGATAGGACAGAGAGAAAGAAAAAAATAGATGGCGCTGTAGAGGAGAGAGAGAGAAGAGAGAAAAAGAGAGGAGAAAGAGAGAGAGCGAGAGAGAGAAAGACATAGAAGGGGGCTATAGAGGGGAGAGAGAGAGACAAAGAGGAGAGGAGAGAGGGGGAAGAGATAGAGAGGGGAGAAATATTCAGATGATAGGAGAGAGAGCAAGAAAAAGATAGAAGGGGTGCTATGAGGGAGAGAGAGAGAGAAAGAGGAGAAAGAAAGAGATAGAAGGGGTGCTATAGAGGGGAGAGAGAGAGAGAAAATGGAACAGTAAAGAAGAGAGAGGAGAGAGAGAGAGAAATAGTAGAGGAGAGAGAGGGAAGAGATTGAGAGGGGAGAAATATTCAGATGATAGGAGAGAGAGAAAGAAAGAGATAGAAGGGGGCTATAGAGGAGAGAGAGAGAGAAAGAGATAGAAGGGGGCTATAGAGGAGAGAGAGAAAGAGATAGAAGGGGGCTATAGAGGGGAGAGAGAGAGAGACAAAGAGGAGAGGAGAGAGGGGAGAAATATTCAGATGATAAGAGAGAGAGCAAGAAAAAGATAGAAGGGGTGCTATGAGGGAGAGAGAGAAAGAGGAGAAAGAGATAGAAGGGGTGCTATAGAGGGGAGAGAGAGAGAAATGGGGCAGTAAAGGAGAGAGAGAGGAGAGAGAGAGAGAGATTTAAAAAAATATAAATGTATTTAATTATGGCTGATATTCTCTAATTGGCCCACGTCACAATATTTTATGTCTAGGCCAAGCACTAACCTGATCTCTGGCCCAAGTCTTCTGTGCCACACTGAAAACAGCAGACACCTCTGCCATACTTGGGCCGAGCTCGCTCACCAACCGGATTGCCGTTCCCAAATAATTGCTGACTGATGCCAACTTTGAGACGTTTTTTTTTGCTGACCGGGTACGTTTAATCTTCCGTTCGACACATTTCACAACCTTTAAAGTCTCGTGAAACTCGTGCTTTGCAGAGTTAGACCTTCATGCAGAGTTCCCGAAAGTAGAGTATTGATATTAATGGATGTTAAATAGGACACGGTGTAAACACGGGCACTATAATTAGCGTCTGTATCCAGCGATGGAGATCAATAATGCTCCATCGTTCAAGCTCCACTCTATTAGCTCAGCGCTGAGAGTGGCTTGCGTTGAGCTCAGGGATAATGAATGCACTCATGGTATAAAAGAAACTAATCAAATCTTGTGCTGCTCGTCTCTAAATAGTAACAATAAAACCTGGAATGGGGCGGGACCTTGGGACAACTATATATAGAGCAAGCACAAAAAAGGCTTATATATATATAATATATATATTATATATATATATATATAAGCCTTTTTTGTGCTTGCTCTATAGTAAAGGATTTTAATGGGATTTCACCACACAACTACTGATTTAGAATAGTTATTTTTTTGGAAACTTTATTATAAGGTTAAGTCAGGGGTCGGCAATCCAAAATGTAGGTCTGGAGCCGAAAAAAATTTTAAGCCTTATAAAGAGGCAACACATGCTGCAGGTATCTATATTAGCCTACTACAAAAGTGACTAAGTTGGCTATAAATACATAATGAGCCTTTATGATTGAATGTTTATTTTTTCTGTAGAGAACGACGCACCACGTGACTTCTTTGTTGTACGATGCCGCCTCAAGTTTAACTTCATTACAATATTAATGAATTGTTTCATTGCTTTGATGAAATTAAAGAAATGCAATAAAGAATTGGATTTATGATGTCCTTTTTATTTTGAGGATTCCAAAAAGCAACATCAAAATCGAACGTCAAAATGGAACGTGCATAGCGCGCTTCTTATCTGATCAAATAAATGTATTAAAAAAAGACAGCATTGAATAGTTTATGCTTCAATGTAATTGTGAGCTCAGAGCCTGAGAAAGGCTGAATGGATTTCCTTTAATCTGGTGGAGAGTTTCTAATCTATGTAAAGTTTCTATTTTTAAATCGATTTAATAAAAAGTAACAGTTCTACACACCTATAATATTAAACAATATATTTATTTTGTTCCTTTTTTTGTTTATAAAGACGGCTCAATTCTGCTTCGTTATTGTGCTTATTCACAAGGATCCAATCAGGTTTAATCAAGGCAGAAAACTTTTTTCTAGATGTTGCTGGAAATATCTGTCCAAAATACTGACATTATGAAAGACACCTCAATTTGGGGCACATTTTAAATAAAAAATAGTGAAGGTGAAGCACGTGTAGGGCATTTTAAGGAGCAAGTGAATCCCAGAAATAAAAAGCCTCGATGTCTTGTACCAAAATGAAGTTTAACCAAAAAAAAAACTCACAAAATTTTCACAAAATAGGTTAAATCTCTAGATTTTTAGAGAGTAAAAATGATGATTCCGTTCAAGAAGCATTGAATCCTCTGTTCTCTCAGTTATTTTTCTCTTTGGGATCCAGGGCCCTTCACACAGCTGCCGGTGTGTTTACCAGGCTCCCTGCCTGGCATCCTGCCCCCTGCAGGTAGAAGCGTGTGTCGCAGGCTATGACGCAAATCTTCGTTGACAGAAATGTTGAAATTAAATATTTATTCTACATTCTTTAAGAGCATTGGAAAACGTTAAGAATGTTTGTCCTCCAAAAGAAACCATATTAAACAAAAAACCTATTTACCTCCATCTTTTTCCATTTTCAAACATTTTTGAAAAAGCTCCAGGGAGCCACTAGGGCAGCGCTAAAGAGCCGCATGCGGTTCCAGAGTAGCAGGTCGCCGACCCCTGCCCTAAATAATAACAAAAACTATAAAAGACCACATCACCTACTTTCTCCATCTGTGTTTACCATCACGTCCAATTAGGTGTTTAAAGTAGTTTTCACACACGGCTCTGGGCGCGGTGTGACAACCACGAAGGCACAGAGTCTCTCCACAATTCCCCAGAAAGCCTTGCGTCCGGACGGTGAGCTGTTTTATGACGGCAGAGAGGAGGAACCTGATCGTTTGGACAGTAGATGGAGGTGCAATGTGTTGCTGAGTTTGCACCAAAGACGGCCCTGTCCTTTCACTGAAACCATTCTCATTCCACCACCATGTAGCAAAAAAACACCACCTTAAAAACACTCACGTTACAGCTCCACCCAACCATCAAGCCAATCTCACCCCGCATCCATGCTACTCTAAAACCAGTGGGATTTGGACCAAATCAGGTGGTGGGTGTGATGAAACACTTGCTCTTCCATCTTCCACAATCACATTTGTGGAGACCTCGAGCAAGGCACTGGTTTCCTGACTGCTCCAGCAGTGGGACAATACCTCCACCCCACTGTAAAATCTCTCAATTTTGCCTCCACATGACAGCAAAACCAGCAGGATTTGGCCTTAAACCACTCTCATTCTTCCTCCATCTCAACGTGAAAACCACTATCATTCTGCCTCCACCTCAATGTGAAACCAGTATCATTCTGCCTCCACCCCATTGTTAAACCATTGTCATTCTGCCTCCACCCCATTGTGAAACCACTCTCATTCTGCCTCCACCCCATTGTGAAACCACTCTCATTCTGCCTCCACCCCATCTTGAAACCAGTATCATTCTGCCTCCACCCCATTGTGAAACCACTCTCATTCTGCCTCCACCCCATCGTGAAACCAGTATCATTCTGCCTCCACCCCATTGTTAAACCATTGTCATTCTGCCTCCACCCCATTGTGAAACCACTCTCATTCTGCCTCCACCCCATCTTGAAACCAGTATCATTCTGCCTCCACCCCATTTTGAAACCACTCTCATTCTGCCTCCACCCCATCGTGAAACCAGTATCATTCTGCCTCCACCCCATCGTGAAACCACTATCATTCTGCCTCCACCTCAATGTGAAACCACTATCATTCTGTCTCCACCCCATTGTTAAACCAGTATCATTCTGCCTCCACCCCATCGTGAAACCACTAACATTCTGCCTCCACCTCAACGTGAAACCACTATCATTCTGCCTCCACCTAAGTAATAGTAAAAATTACTAGTAAGAACCTATTGAAAAAATGAAAGAACTGACATAAAAACAAATACATGCATTTTAATCAAAAACACATTATATTTAGACAATATTAGGAACAAAATGTGTTAACAAAATGTGGCACAATACAAGATCAACACTGTTTTGTGTCCATATTAATTATACTATGAAGCAATCCATCAAAACATAGCAGACGTATAGGATTTGCAACAGCTCATATTGTGTAATGTGATCAACTTTTATCAACAGAACATTAAATTCTTCCAAGAGTGACTTCTGACAGAATACACCTTCTATTGTTATGCAGGGACCGAGGTGGAGGGCCGCTCTCTTGATTGGGTAGCTCACCTGCTGTCAGCACCATCCGAAGAAACCTTAAACGAGTTTCAGATCATCTAACGCTGTGATGGAACAGCTTTAAACCATGTAACGTATGATGGAACAAGAAACCGCAGATGAACATCATCGTAGATGGCAGACTTTCTTTCGACTCACAGAGATTTTTCACAGAGAAAGAGAGAGAAATGGGGCTACAAAGGAGAGAGAGAGAGAGAGAGGAGAGAGAGAGAGAAAAATAGAGAAATGGGGCTACAAAGGAGAGAGGAGACGGAGAGAGAGAGAGAAAGAGAGAGAATGGGGCTATAAATAGGAGAGAGAGAGAGAGAAGAGAGAAAGAAAAATGAGGCTATAAAGGAGAGAGAGAAGAGAGAGATAGAAGGAGAGAGAGATAGGAGAGAGGGAGAGACAGAGAGAGAAAGAGAAAGGGGGCTATAAAGGAGAGAGAGAGAGAGAGAGAGAGAGAGAGATAGAAAGAGAAAGAGAGAGAAATGGGGCTATGAAGGAGAGAGAGGAGAGAGAGATAGGAGAGAGAGGGAGAGAGAGAAAGAGAAATGGAGCTATAAAGGAGAAAGAGGAGAGAGAGAGAGAGAGAAAAAGAGAAATGGGGCAGTAAAAGAGAGAGAGAGAGATTTAAAAAAATATAAATGTATTTAATTATGGCTGATATTCTCTAATTGGCCCACGTCACAATATTTTATGTCTAGGCCAAGCACTAACCCTGATCTCTGGCCCAAGTCTTCTGTGCCACACTGAAAACAGCAGCACCTCTGCCAGACTTGGGCCGAGCTCGGCTCACCAACCGGATGCCGTTCCCAAATAATTGCTGACTGATGCCAACTTTGAGACGTTTTTTTTTGCTGACCGGGTACGTTTAATCTTCCGTTCGACACATTTCACAACCTTTAAAGTCTCGTGAAACTCGTGCTTTGCAGAGCTAGACCTTCATGCAGAGTATGCTCTCATTCTGCCTCCACCCCATCTTGAAACCACTCTTAAAACCATGTAACGTATGATTGAACAAGAAACCGCAGTTATCATTACATTATCGTAGATGGCAGACTTTCTTTCGACTCACACATGAACAGTTTCTCTCACTCCGCCTGTTTTTTCTGTTCTCAACAGGTGCAGATGATCTGCAGGTGTCCTGAAGCGCAGCTCAGGAGTCCGAGAGTTAGTCGCTGCGAGCCGTTTGCAGCTCTGAGGTTGTACTCAGGGTCACTGCAGGATCTCCCGACTGGCTCGGAGTAACCGAGAGCTCAGAGGTCATTTCTAGACTCTTGCTCTTCTTCGTCACGGTGAGGGAACCACGGACCAGGTCTCTCTCGCAGAGGCTGAGCGACTCTTTCAGTCGCAGGGGAGGCTACAGAACACAGATAATCCATGGGTTAAAACATTTTTTTTTAGCTTAACTTTTTCGACTCAACACTGTTTACACTCATTCTTAAATCAGGGATCGGAAGGTACAAAAAGATACCAGAGCACAGATGTAAATGTAAAATGACAACATTTCGAGAGTTAGAATCAGGGCCGGTTTTCCATCAGTTTCCCCTACCTGTAAGCTTTAACTGCCGCGTCATTGTGCGCATGCGCACTACATAAACATGAATCTTTAAGACGATATGCAATGAAATCTTGCGGGCTATTTATTTTAAACCAGTGAGATCTGGCCTCCACCCCTCCATAAAACAACAAACATACTGACTCCACCCTATTGTTAAACCACTCTCATTCCGCCTCCACCCCATCACTAAAAAAAGTCTCCCTCTGTCTCCCATCCCACCGTGAAAACACTCTCATTCTGCCTCCACCCCATCGTGAAACCACTCTCATTCTGCCTCCACCCCATTGTGAAACCACTCTCATTCTGCCTCCACCCCATCGTGAAACCACTCTCATTCTGCCTCCACCCCATTGTTAAACCACTCTCATTCTGCCTCCACCCCATCGTAAAACCACCCTCATTCTACCTCCACCCCATTGTTAAACCACTCTCATTCTACCTCCACCCCATCGTAAAACCACCCTCATTCTGCCTCCACCCCATCGTAAAACCACCCTCATTCTACCTCCACCCCATTGTTAAACCACTCTCATTCTGCCTCCACCCCATCGTAAAACCACCCTCATTCTGCCTCCACCCCATTGTGAAACCACTATCATTCTGCCTCCACCCCATCTTGAAACCACTCTCATTCTGCCTCCACCTCATCGTGAAACCACGCTCATTCTACCTCCACCCCATTGTTAAAACACTCTTATTCTGCCTCCACCCCATCATGAAACCATTCTCATTCTACCTCCACCCCATTGTTAAACCACTCTCATTCTGCCTCCACCCGTTGTGAAACCACTATCATTCTGCCTCCAACCCATTGTTAAACCCTTCTCATTCTGCCTCCACCCCATCGTGAAACCACTCTCATTCTGCCTCCACCCCATCATGAAACCACTATCATTCTGCCTCCACCCCATCGTGAAACCACTCTCATTCTGCCTCCACCCCATCTTGAAACCAGTATCATTCTGCCTCCACCCCATCTTGAAACCACTCTCATTCTGCCTCCACCTCATCGTGAAACCACGCTCATTCTACCTCCACCCCATTGTTAAAACACTCTTATTCTGCCTCCACCCCATCATGAAACCATTCTCATTCTACCTCCACCCCATTGTTAAACCACTCTCATTCTGCCTCCACCCGTTGTGAAACCACTATCATTCTGCCTCCAACCCATTGTTAAACCCTTCTCATTCTGCCTCCACCCCATCGTGAAACCACTCTCATTCTGCCTCCACCTCATCATGAAACCACTAACATTCTGCCTCCACCCCATCGTGAAACCACTCTCATTCTGCCTCCACCTCATCATGAAACCACTGTCATTCTGTCTCCACCCCATCGTGAAAGATACAAGAGCACAGATGTAAATGTAAATATTTTAGAAAGTAATGTTTGTATTAATGTTATCATGGCTTCAAAAGACAATCCATATGATGTGGTGTAATAAAACACTCTTTAAATTGTGTTAGAAAACTAATTCCACAGACTGAAAATATTTTGAATGCGCCCCCACCTTCTCCATGAGCAGCGAGGAGCATTTGAGGATCCGCTGCTTGGGAGAGCAGTGAAATGACACCCTTGGCCTGGTCTCCAACAGGTCCAGCTCCATGTCTCCCTTCACCTGCAAGACAAGACGAGACTTGAGTTACTTTCGCTGAAAACTTTCTGTGTTGTTAAATTATTTCTGATGCTTCTCTTCCATGCTGGTGGTTCTTCTAGGTACCGTAGCACCTAGTACCTTGATGCTTTGGAGCTTCCTCTTGGAGAGCGTGGACTGTCGGCTGAAGTTGGAGTCCTGGACGGAGCCGTCGCTGTTACTGGATGTGGAGAGGCTGTCCTTGTGAGAGCGAGACAGGCAAGATAACCCTGGAACCTTCTCTGCTAGGGTAGCCCTGCAGAAGATGAGGGGGAACTATAAACATTGTGGTTCCGGTAGTCTCGGCGGTGTTTGGTGAGGGCTGGTACCTGTATTTGCTGTGGACGATGGCGTATATGAAGGGGTTGTAGACAGCGGAGGATTTGGCGAGGACTGCAGGGAGGGTTTTAGAGTACGGTGTGAGGATGTCTGAGTGCCTGAACAGAAATAGAGAAAAGTATTTGAGGTAGAAGAGTCATCGTAAGTAAAGTCGCTGACAATGTCATACCATAGAAGAGAGGAGAGGAGAGGAGAAGAGAAAAGAGAGGAGATGAGAGGAGAGGAGACACGAGAGGAGAGGAGAGGAGAGGAGAGGAGACACGAGAGGAGAGAAGAGAGGAGAGCAGAGGAGACGAGACATGAGAGGAGAGGAGACGAGACATGAGAGGAGAGGAGAGGAGACGAGACACGAGAGGAGAGCAGAGGAGAGGAGACGAGACAAGACAAAACATGAGTGGAGAGCAGAGGAGAGGAGACAAGACTCGAGAGGAGAGAAGAGAGGAGAGCAGAGGAGACGAGACATGAGAGGAGAGAAGAGAGGAGAGCAGAGGAGACGAGACATGAGAGGAGAGGAGAGGAGACGAGACACGAGAGGAGAGGAGACGAGACATGAGAGGAGAGCAGAGGAGAGGAGACGAGACGAGACACGAGGGGAGAGCAGAGGAGAGGAGACGAGACAAGACAAAACATGAGTGGAGAGCAGAGGAGAGGAGACAAGACACGAGAGGAGACATGAGAGGAGAGGAGACGAGACGAGACATGAGAGGAGAGAAGAGGAGAGGAGACGAGACATGAGAGGAGAGGAGACGAGACATGAGAGGAGAGGAGAGGAGACGAGACACGAGAGGAGAGCAGAGGAGAGGAGACGAGACAAGACAAAACATGAGTGGAGAGCAGAGGAGAGGAGACAAGACTCGAGAGGAGAGAAGAGAGGAGAGCAGAGGAGACGAGACATGAGAGGAGAGTAGAGGAGACGAGACACGAGAGGAGAGGAGACGAGACATGAGAGGAGAGCAGAGGAGAGGAGACGAGACAAGACAAAACATGAGTGGAGAGCAGAGGAGAGGAGACAAGACACGAGAGGAGACATGAGAGGAGAGGAGACGAGACGAGACATGAGAGGAGAGAAGAGAGGAGAGCAGAGGAGACGAGACATGAGAGGAGAGGAGACGAGACATGAGAGGAGAGGAGAGGAGACGAGACACGAGAGGAGAGCAGAGGAGAGGAGACGAGACAAGACAAAACATGAGTGGAGAGCAGAGGAGAGGAGACAAGACTCGAGAGGAGAGAAGAGAGGAGAGCAGAGGAGACGAGACATGAGAGGAGAGTAGAGGAGACGAGACACGAGAGGAGAGGAGACGAGACATGAGAGGAGAGCAGAGGAGAGGAGACGAGACGAGACACGAGGGGAGAGCAGAGGAGAGGAGACGAGACAAGACAAAACATGAGTGGAGAGCAGAGGAGAGGAGACAAGACACGAGAGGAGAGAAGAGAGGAGAGCAGAGGAGACGAGACATGAGAGGAGAGGAGACGAGACGAGACATGCGAGGAGAGAAGAGAGGAGAGAAGAGAAGAGAAAAGAGGAGAGGATCTGAGAAGAGAAAAGAAGAGAAGTGGAGAGGAGAAGAGAAAAGAAGAGAAAAGAGGAGAGAAGTGAGGAGAGGAGAAGAGGAGAAAAGAGAAGAGAAGATAAGAGAAGAACATAGAAAAGAGAAGAGAAGAGGAGAGGAGAGGAGAAGATAAGAGAAGAGGAGAGGAGAAGAAAAGAGAAGAAAAGTGAAGAGAGGAGGGGAGGGAAGAAGAGAAGAGAGGAGACGAGACATGAGAGGAGAGCAGAGGAGAGGAGACGAGACAAGACAAAACATGAGTGGAGAGCAGAGGAGAGGAGACAAGACACGAGAGGAGAGAAGAGAGGAGAGCAGAGGAGACGAGACATGAGAGGAGAGGAGAGGAGACGAGACACGAGAGGAGAGGAGACGAGACATGAGAGGAGAGGAGAGAAGAGAGGAGAGAAGAGAAGAGAAAAGAGGAGAGGATCTGAGAAGAGAAAAGAAGAGAAGTGGAGAGGAGAGGAGAAGAGAAGAGAAGAGAAAAGAGGAGAGAAGATAAGAGAAGAACATAGAAAAGAGAAGAGAAGAGGAGAAAAGAGGAGAGGAGAAGAAAAGAGAAGAAAAGTGAAGAGAGGAGGGGAGGGAAGAAGAGAAGAGAAGAGAGGAGAGGAGAGGAGAGGAAGAGATTAACTGAATCTGAATTGGAATAAATAAATGAATTAGATTGTAATACATTTAGGAATGACTATTTACATAATAAAAAGTTCAGACGCATAAAAAAGCTCAAAAATATGTTTTAATACAAATTCTAAAATATTAAAATTGGCAAATAATTAAACACACGTGCACCTGGTAACCGTCTGACTCTGATTTAACGGCGTGAATGTTTGCTGCCAAAAGTGTCCAAAAGTAAAGCTGTTATTGTGTCAATGTTTAAAAA
The DNA here is from genome assembly GCA_900490495.1 of Danionella dracula. Taxonomy (NCBI): domain Eukaryota; kingdom Metazoa; phylum Chordata; class Actinopteri; order Cypriniformes; family Danionidae; genus Danionella; species Danionella dracula. The sequence continues at coordinate 754,422 of UELW01000766.1, read as the reverse complement.
GTGAATTCAAATATTTCTGAAATAAAGTGGCAGAGTGCAGATTTAATATTAAATCCTTAACAAATCAAACTGCAAAGAGCAAGCCTATAAACAGAAAAAAAAGCTTTTTATTACAAAAACACGTCCTGTCCACCCAAACAGCACAGAACACAGAAACTTCCAGGAAAATCTTTTGGCTCGGGGCTTTTTCTCACAGATGAAAGACAATCGCATGCCTCCCGCGCAGAGAGCAGCACGCTGCACACAAAAGCGCTGTTGTCTGACTCCCATCACATGCTGCAACCTCAGACCCAGAGCATCCACTCCACCACCGTTACGCTCGCATGTGACGCGGTGAGCTTTAAGCTGAAGGTATGTAGTCACGCCGCTCTGTGTGCTCTCTCACTGAAGCTTCTCCGACAGGAATCCGCTGATGCTAACAAACACACTGCGCTAGATGTCTGCTGCAGCCGTGACTGCGCTGAAGGCTACCTGAGGGTTCGTGTGGTCTGCTCCTGAAGTACATCTCTCCTCCTCTCCTATATATATATATATATATATATATATATATATATATATATATATATATATATATACACACACATATATCGTTCTTTTGGGGATCTTTAAAGAATAATATAAAAACCAGACGGATGTGCTTAAATGTTATGAGGGCGTAATTTTTATCTAGTAAATAAATGATCTAACTTGTCATGTTAGTGACATAGAGAGAGGGGGAGGGGGGAGAGATAGAGAGAGAGTAGAGAGAGAGAGAGGAAAAGGGAGGAGAGAGAGCAGAGAGAGAGACGGAGAGAGAGAGAGCGAGAAAGAGAGAGGAGAGAGAGAGAAAGAGGAAAAGAGAGGAGAGAAATGGAGAGAGAGAGAGAGCAGGTAGAGAGAGAGAGAAAGAGGAAAAGGGAGGAGAGAGAGAGAGAAAGAGAGAGGAGAGAAATGGAGAGAGCAAGAGCAGGAAGAGAGAGAGAGAGAGCTGGCAGAGAGAGAGAGAGAGAGAGGAAAAGGGAGGAGAGAGAGAGGAGAGAGAGAGAGGAGGAAGAGAGAGAGAGAGAGAGGAGAGAGAGAAGGGAAGAGGGAGGGAGAGGGGAGAGAAAAGTGAGGAAACAAGAGAGAGAAAGGGAAGGGGAGAGAAAGAGGAGAGAGAAGAGATATAAAGAGAGAGCGAAAGAGAGAGAGAGGGAGACTGAGAGCGAGAGAAAGGGTGAAGAGGGGAAGAGAGGAAGAGAGAAAGGGTGAAGAGGGGAAGAGAGGAAGAGAGAAAGGGTGAAGAGGGGAAGAGATGAAGAGAGAAAGGGTGAAGAGGGGAAGAGAGGAAGAGAGAAAGGGTGAAGAGGGGAAGAGAGGAAGAGAGAAAGGGTGAAGAGGGGAAGAGATGAAGAGAGAGAGAGAAAGGGTGAAGAGGGGAAGAGAGGACGAGAGAGCGTGGAGCACTCACCCTGCCCAGGCGACGAGCGTGACGCATGCGTATGGAGCCCAGGATAAAACGAACACCACAATCACCACCGCAGCGATCTTCGCCAGCTTCCACTCGCTCCTCATGGACTGCTGCTTGGCGAAGCTAGATTTCTGAGAGCTCAAGCGCTCCAGATCTCTGCAGGAGTACACAGAGAGGTGCGAAACGCGTCACCACAACGTTTGCATTCTTATTTCACGAGACTTGAGACATTGGATCACTTGACGTTAATCAATAAACCAGGAAGACTTCCATCACGTTCCAACATCAGATAGTCTTTAGCAATAAAGAGCTTTAGTTGGCACTTCTTCCAGCACTTGATGTTTAAAGGAACTATTAGGAACTTGAAAAGAAGTTTGAAAGGGTGCTTGCTGAGAGACCTGCTGGCCTGTCGGACTGAGAGGAACATGAAGGCGTAGCAGTAGAGGATGAGGCCCAGCGGGATGAAGAAGACGAAGCAGCACAGCATCATGGTGTAGCTCTTGTTTGCTGGAGAAGGAGAGACGTAATCCCACGTGCACGATGTCATCAGCCCCTCAGGGATGTAGGAGCCTACACGCAACATTTTTAAATGGTTAAAAGTGTGGATCCATGGATTAGAAGTCTCCAAATCTGGTCCTGAAGAGCTGGATGCCTACACCTTTAGTTGAACCAACATGAAGCACACCTGTTGCACTAATTAAGGTCCTCCCTGACTGTCTGAAGCTACAGTAGTATGCATACACTAGTGTGTGGGGGTGTAACTGCAGCACAGCGCCCCCAGGACTTTATTTGGGGAACCCTACCATAGATGAACAAATTGATTGAATTACAAATTAAAGGGGAAATTAAAGGGCACCTATTATGCAATGTTTTGTACATGACATGATATCAAAACTATAGGTTTTCTTGACATGCCAAAACATGGTAAATTTAAAAATATACATGGGATTTTTTTTTATTACATTTTGGGGTCAATTCTGTGCAATTTGCTCTGTTTAAACAGGGGTGTGTGGCAGCAGAAGTGATTTTCTTCAGAACGCTTGCTTTATGAGGATGTTAAATGTAATAGTAGTACATGTACAACCAAGGAGAAATGGTTTAAAGCTAACGATAAAGCTCTAGCTTTATCTCAAAGGCATAAAAACCTTTCCGTTCACTTCTACAGTCGTTACAGTGAAGACATCGAGCAACTAACTCAGATAAAAAATAGAGGTTTGTTGTTTATTTTTCTTTCTGATAGAAAAGGTCACATATGGAGTTCCATTCCTGGACGTTTTGCTCTTTATTGCATTCGCTCAAGTTCACACACATACACATACATACACACACACACACACACACACACACACACGCACGCACGCACGCACACACACACACACGCACAGTAAACACACATACAGGCATCCAGGGAGCAGTCTAAAAACTAGAGCCTTGCTCAAGGGCGTCTCAGTTTGTCATCACACAGTAACCTTAAATTCAGACGAACCAGCCCTACTTTGTTCTAATGCCACTTGTTGGTCAGTTGCAACGAGCTTGTCCTAACTGGGCAATAAAACAGAGTCCCTAGGCAGGGCACTAAGCCTATATGGAACTCTCCAAACACCAGTTACAATACACCAAGACACGAGACATAGATGTCTAGGAACATAACACTTAGAACAGCTCCTTTTCAGGACTTGAATTAGGAAAAAGAACTGTTGAAAAGTACAATACCAAACACCCATGTTTTGTTAGTTTTTTAAAGATATATTACACCCCAGAAACTATGGAACGAACGTTCTCTGAAGTCTAAATCACCCAAACTTCACAGCTAGACTTTGAATTTTAAAATGGTAATTCTTACTCCAGCCAATGAGCGGCGCCAGGCTCCATGCCAAGGAATACATCCAGATGCAGAGGATAGCCACGCCAGTTCTGGATCGTCTGGAGCTCCTCTGCAGGTTCTGCAGGGGTCTGCTGATCACCAGGTAGCGGTCGATGGAGATGGCCAGCAGGTTAATCATGGATGAGATTCCGAAAAGGGCCCCACAGAAAGCATAGAGTTCACATCCTGAAGACACGCAACAAACATTCTGTTTTGTTAAAGCTCCTTAGATTTCTAACAATAAACTAAACATTGGTCTAGTAAATAATAGTTCTCAATATTAAAATTTTCACGCAAAGTATAGAATTATACATTAGAGGTGCATGCATTTACATAAAAGGACTAATGACTACGTCAGAAAGAGACATCTGGTTTAACCTTGAAAGAGACTCCTGATTTAACGCTGAAAGGAACTCCTAGTTTAACCCTGAAGGTGACTCCTGATTTAACCCTGAAAACAACTCCTCATTTTAAGGTTGGAAATGACTACTGATTTAAGCCTGCATGTGACCTGATATAACCCTGGAAGCAACTCCTGATTTAACCTTGGACGGGACTCCTTATGTAACCCTGGACGAATTTAACCACGGAAAGACTCCTAGTTTGACCTTGGAAGGGACTCCTGATTTAACCATGAAAGGAACTCAGGATTTAACCCTGGAAAGACTCCTGGTTTAACCCTGGAAGAATTTAACCCTGGAAAGACTCCTGGTTTAACCCTGGAAGAATTTAACCCTGGAAAGACTCCTGGTTTAACCCTGGAAGAATTTAACCCTGGAAAGACTCCTGATTTAACCCTGGAAGAATTTAACCCTGGAAAGACTCCTGATTTAACCCTGGAAGAATTTAACCCTGGAAAGACTCCTGGTTTAACCCTGGAAGAATTTAACCCTGGAAAGACTCCTGATTTAACCTTGGAAGGGACTCCTGATTTTAACACAGGAAGTGACTTTGGATGTAACCCTGAATGAGACTCCTGATTTACCCTGAAAACGTCTACTGATTTAATCCTGGAAGTGAACCCCTAATTTAACTTTGAAAGTGACTTCTGATTTATCCATGGAAGGATTTGGACATAACCCTGGAAAATAATTGTGATTTAACCCTGAAAGAGGCTCCTGGTTTAATCCTGAAAGAGACTCCTGGTTTAAGCCTGAAAGGGACTTCTGATTTAAGCCTGAAAGGAATTCCTGGTTTAAGCCTGAAAGGGACTCCTGGTTTAAGCCTGAAAGGGACTCCTGGTTTAAGCCTGAAAGGGACTCCTGGTTTAAGCCTGAAAGGGACTCCTGGTTTAACCCTGAAAGGTGCTCCCGATTTAACCCTGAAAGGGACTCCTGGTTTAAGCCTGAACGAGACTCCTGATTTAACCCTGAAAGAGACTCCTGGTTTAAGCCTGAAAGGGACTCCTGGTTTAACCCTTAAAGGGACTCCCGGTTTAACCCTGAAAGGGACTCCTGGTTTAAGCCTGAATGAGACTCCTGATTTAACCCTGAAAGGGACTCCTGGTTTAAGCCTGAAAGGTGCTCCCGATTTAACCCTGAAAGGGACTCCTGGTTTAAGCCTGAACGAGACTCCTGATTTAACCCTGAAAGAGACTCCTGGTTTAAGCCTGAAAGGGACTCCTGGTTTAACCCTTAAAGGGACTCCCGGTTTAACCCTGAAAGGGACTCCTGGTTTAAGCCTGAAAGAGACTCCTGGTTTAAGCCTGAAAGGGACTCCTGATTTACGCCTGAAAGGGACTCCTGATGTATTCCCAGAAGGGAAGTGACCGTAGCTCTGTTTTAGAAGGAACTAAAAAGCTTAGCTGTTGCTGTTTGGAGCAATTACATGTGACTACCCAAATTATTAAAAATATTAGTATAATGGTATAAGAACAAAGTCAAAACAACTCCAAAATGTATGTTAAAATGTTTCTGGATATTCTTTTACCACAATCTCAAGCATTGGTCCTAATGTTTAACTCAAAGATTTCTGTGTGCCTGCAACAATTGTGAACACATTTACCCAGCTCTCCAAACACCCACTCTTTGTAGAGGCAGTTGATGAAGAAGATCGGGGACTGTGTGATGGCCATCAGGAAGTCACTGACTGCCAGGTTCATTATGAAGTAATTTGGCAGGCTCCGCAGCTTCTTGTTACTGCAAGGTACCACACAGTAGCATTATGAGAAGAGATTACAACTGGAATCATTCACAATCTGGATATAAGATCCTGCGAAAGATGAAAACTTGTTTTGCTAATGGAAAATCACATATAATGGCATAAATACGCGCTAACATACCAGAAATTAACATGCACAGTTTTATTTTACTGTAGAGATTACCTTCTGGCTCAAACTGTGTCACTATTCCAATTTGTATTTGTGTTTACCTGACTCTATCTTTCCAAAGCCTCTTGTTTTGATTTGTAATGCAATCGTGTATATCTAACCAGGAGAATGGAACCACATCAAATCAAACGACACAGAACAAACTAACAAACATTTGTTTAGGAGATTTTGCTCATGAACATGACTCCTTAAAGTCTTGACATGGTCAGGGCCACTTTGTACCTTCTATTCTCTTTACACTACGTCTTTGAACAAAACAAAAAACCATCGCAGAGCTCCAAAACAAAATTCTAGATAAAATGCATTTTCGGCAGAAAATGCGTGAATGCAAAATAATGCAGATAATTGTTGAAATTCATGAAAAAAGTAAGCTACGAGGTTGAAAAGCTAGTTTAAAAAAGTTGAAAGTGTGAGCTTAATAAAGTTAAAAAAGTTGTTTTAAAAATGTAAAACGTTTGTATAGGGTTTAAAAAGGTAGCTACAATTTCAAAAAGGTGAAGTATGAAAAGCTGATCATTGAGAGAGTAAAAAAAGAGTAAAAGTGTGTACAGTAGGTGGAGTATTACACCATAAATTAATGTGCTAATTAATAAATACTACTTAAATTACTTTGTTTAATAAGTTGAGTATTTTTTATTTCTAAATTCAATTTCTTTTGTCCAGAGTGTAAAAGAGACATTCTATTTTAAGGATCTGATCTATTTAAACACGACATACACGATCTCCACCTCTCAAAAGCATCCGTGGGAAACGGATCTATACTGCTGGAAGAAATTTAAGAGTGATGGCATCAGAATTCTGTAAAACGTATTATTCACGAATGTGCAAGTACAAATCAATTGGCTTCGGAAGCAATCTTGTGTCATTCTTTTTAACTCTACTGCAGTAATAATTTGGGTTTAAAAGCCCAATGGCAGTTCATACCATGTCTGCAATGATTTTTTTTTTGAAAAGCCAAACAGCATGTAAAGCTGCACTTCACTCATTTATTGAGTAGTCAAGTTTTTTTCATTCAGCATCGTTATTGCATAATGAGTCCAGCTTAGATTAATGTAGCTGTGTAAGAACTAAAGTCCATCCACTTTTTCTGGATAGTGGGCTGAATACTTTTCCTCTGTCGTTCTTCCCACAAAAAAACAAAAGCAATTCTCGAAAGGAGTGCTGTATGCTAACAGCAAGTTATCCCTTCACACACAGATTCGACATCATTCCGTTCCCGTGCCGATTCAGCTCCATCACCCAAGTCTTCCCGAGCAGCTTTTTAAAACTTTATCATGCAAGTCCTCTGCAATCCCTAGCAGGCTAAATTTTTCAGGCTGCATCCATAATTTGTGGAGCAAGAAAGAGACAGAGTGGTTTTCCCAGGGGAGGGTTGTACCTGTAGAATGCGAACATGACCAGAGCGTTACCGGTGACCCCCAAAGTCCCAATGATGAGAACGAGGAACGCGATGATGTAATGCACATGATCCGGGACGTCCGGCCGCTTGTAGAGCTGCCTCTGAGGCTCCATCTTCATCGTTGTCATCATCATCATCATCAAAGGGAAGACCTAGATTATGCTGAAGAAGAGAGCGAGGAGTTCAGGACGTCAGAGGAGAGAGTAGACGCACTCATGATCTCTGCGTTCAGTGTCTGTTTCGAGAGTGTGTGCTCGCTCTTTGAGAGAGAGAGAGAGAGAGAGAGAGAGACAGAGAGAGTATGATCACACAGTCTCTCGCTCTCTCTCTCGCTCGCTCGCTCTTAGTGACGGCAACAGACGGACAAACCCTCGCACGCTGCGACCTACTTGTGGCGGGAGTAGTTTGGTCGGGTCACATGATGCAGCGATTCAACGTCTGTTTTGTGTTGACGCTAAAGATGGCTTACAGCTGTAAATAAAATATGTATGAATGTGTATATATCTGTGTGTCTGAGTGTGCACAATTTTGTACGTTTTTTTTTTATGATATGAATTATAACAAATTGGTAATTCAACTTAAATAAATCTATAAATACTACATATAACAAATAAATTAAAAATAGAAATAAGTGTAAACATTTCTAACATAATAAATAGTAAATAAAATAATAATTTAAAAAAATCGAACAAAAATAATGTAAAAAAAGTGGAAGGAATAATATTTTTTAAAGAATATAACAAAAAACTATTTTAAAAATTGAACTAAGTAAAAAAGTTCAAAATGTACAGAAGTGGAGGCAATAATAAAGAAAGTGCAATTCTAATAAAACGATGATATAAAATCGAAAACAAAATATGTGAATGAAAAAATAAATGAATAAAAAATATATATGATATAAGTACTGCACTAAGCTACTAATTAATGTGTACAAATCTAAAATAAAAAAAAGTGGAAATCGAATTAAATAAATGAATAAAAATACACAAATAAATAAGCACAAATATAAGTCAAATAAAAGAATTGAAATATCTAATTAAATAACAAATAACAATCGATCAAAATACATGTTAAATAAATAAAAATCTAATAAAATTTACAAATGTAACAAATAATAAAAGGATTACTAACTTTTAAACAGCTAAAAAACAAATAACAAAATAATTAATAAATAAAGTATATATCATTGTCAATTAAACAAAAAAAAGGCAATGTTTTTTGTATGTGCCACTTTAAAGAGCTATAAAAAGGAAAAAATACAGCTCAGAGATAAAAACAGATGGTAAAACAAATCAGAAATTAAAAAAGCAAGGTAAACATCAAGAGTAAGCGATGTAAAATAAATAAATTAAGTTGCATTATTTACTACTATAAAATGTATTGGGATAATAAAGCACTCCCATACAAACAAACAGCACAAATAAACAATAAAAAATAAAAGCAGTTTACTACCAAAAACACATATACAAAGGGAGGATAACGTTGCTCTTAAAAGCTAAAAAACTGCCGTCACAGATGATCCTTTCACTCTCTTAAAGCGTCTTCCCTCAGGGGCTACCAACTCCTGTCCTAAAGGGCTACTGCCCTGCACAGTTTGGACACACCTGATTGCACTATTTAAGCTCTTTTTGGCTTGTCTGAAGCTAGAGTAGCATGCATGCTAGAGTAGGGTTCCAACTAAAATGTGGAGGGCTCCGGACCTCCGGGACCAGAGACGGGTACTCTTAAGAAGGTGGGAAAGAACATAAAAACAGTTAAAAATGTTCAAACTAACGAAAACATTGAGAACTTATCTATTCTCCAATAAACTGTGTATTCATGCAACCATACATGCACCCCATACTCACCTAAAGATCTGATCAGAATGCACTTTCAACTGTGACCAATCTTGTTTCCACCACAAAACTTGCAAATCAACACAGCTTAAAGGATCTCCCCGAGGGCCAGTCTGTGCGTGTGTGTGTGTGCGCGTGTGTGTGTGCGCGTGCGTGTGTGTGTGTGTGTGTGTGCGCCTGTGTGTGTCAGGAGTCATGCTCATCCGTCTCTTTAGCTCTGTAATCCAGGCATCACTTCTGTTCTGGCTGGGATTGAAAGATGTGGGATTATATCTCTCTCCCCATAATCCTCCATCTTAGCTAAAAACCACTCGAACAATAACAGCATTACTGTAATTCAGCTTATACTCTACTCTAGGGATGCTGAACGCTGGATTCTGATTGGCCGTGAAAGGTGAGACAGTGTTCTCACTGTAAAATGCAGGTTTGATCTGCATTGTAGTCAAAACTCAATCTCATCAACCTTTATGAGATCAAATATTTCCATAAAGTTTCAAAACATCACCTTAACAGAAAAAAGCAACAACTTTTTCTGAACTGGCAGTTTAGGAGGAGTTCAGAGAGGTCATGAAGGAGGACTACTAGTTGGCTCTAAAGATGTAAAACCATTTGGCGCCTCTAGAGGGGAACCACAGGATTTCATCTCTACTTTTCGAGGAGCAGATCTGATGTTGTCTTGTTGGCAGAGATATGGTGAGTAGCTCCACCACTCGGGAGGAGTTTGGAGTAGAGCAGCTGCTCCTTCACAGAGAGGAGCCAGCTGAGGGGGCTCAGGCATCTGTTCTGGATGCCTCTTGAACACCTCCCTAGGAAGGTGTTTCAGGCACGTTCTGCCGGGAGGAGGTCCCGGGGAAGATCCAGGACTCGATGGAGATATTATCTCTCCAGATTTGCTTGGGAATGCTTTGGTATCACCCCAGCAGGCATGAAAAGAGTGGAAGATCGCTTGAACAACTCCCCAGATCACCTCTGCAAGTGTTAGGTCCAGTTCCCAGGTTAATACTAAGGGGTTTCAGGGAACCGATCAGCAGCTACAATGTGAACAATGTGAGAAGAGAAGGAAAGTACAAGGTCCAGATGGAATTTCCCCAATAGCCCAGAGCCTGACTCTCTGTCTATCATCTCTCTGGTCTGAGAGACTGCTGCTGGTATACCTGAAGAACGCAGATGGTGTGTTCACATTGTAACCGCTGATCTGTTACCTGGTACACCTCAGTATTAACCTGGGATCTGGACCAGTACCTGAGAACACTTGCAGAGGTGGTCTGAGAGTTGTTTAAGGGATCTCAGGCAGGAATATGCTGTTTCCTGTGTTCAGCAACCCTGTGGGGTTCCATCCTTTACCGTTTACATCACTTAGCTGTTAAACGTAGTTATTATTGCCAGGCAAGGCTTACCTGCATTTCTGCCCAGTAGAGAGAAAAAATAGTTTAAGTATTTCCTTGGCTCCACAGTGTGGGGACTTACACGCAGGGCCAAGAGCAGTAACATTAGCTGCTCTTGGCGTTTATTGATAGAGACTACAAAATGTAGAAATTGCTTTTAAATTGAATAAAACTGGTTTTATGGGGAAATTTAATAATTAGATTTAATATCAGTAATATATGTATTAATATCTATCGAGGGATAGGATTAGGTTGCTGGCTTGTGTGTTGAATGTTGAGCGAGCAAGTTAGAGAGACTGAACGCCCACATAACTGATGTAGTAGGTCTGTCCTACTTGATGGAACATCTTTGCTTCATTTCTTTCAGTTTGCTCTGTTGACAAAGCCTTAGCGAGCGCAGTGAATAATTCTTTTAGGCTTCTCTAAGGTATGAATATGTTGTATACCTCATGTTTGGGTTTGTCAATGCCAATGTGCAATTGAAACCTGGTTAATGAACTGAGGGCCATTTTGATCAAAATTCTGTGTTATAAAATATATTATTATATATTACTATAACATAGTCATACTTATATGAAATCATAATTACACAATATAAATATTATACTTCATATTTTAAAAGAATTCATTGGCAATACTTTAAATAAAGATCCTTAAATGCACTTTGGCCATCAAGGCATTCCCTGCACCCCTCTTCTACACGTGCCTGGATCGCACTGATCTGTTCCCATTTTCTAGACCACCTCTGGAAAGGTTCTTTCACACCAGGGTTTGTGATCAATTTCCGAGTACACTTGGTCCCAGGAATGACTGACTTTTGCAAGTGTGAACGCAATCGTTCTGTTCCTGGAACCTAATATTGAGAACACTTGGGGTGCTTTCACAGTGGGAGTGGTTTGATTGTTCTGTACCCGAGCACAGTTTCCTCCTCCTGGTTGTTCCTGGGAACACTTCCATATTTAGAGAACACAGGCAACCACACATTCCTTCCTGAGACAGCTTGGATCATTTCCCAGACCACCTCACACTGGTTCCATGATTTGTTTCCAAGTACACAAGAATGGCTAATTTTTGAAAGTGTGAACGCAATCGTTCTGTTCCTGGAACCTAATATTGAGAACACTTGGGGTGCTTTCACAGTGGGAGTGGTTTGATTGTTCTGTACCCGAGCACAGTTTCCTCCCCCTCTTCAATTTCTCACAGGGTTGTGTTTTTCTAATTGTTCCTGGGAACACTTCCATATTTAGAGAACACAGGCAACCACACATTCCTTCCTGAGACAGCTTGGATCATTTCCCAGACCACCTCACACTGGTTCCATGATTTGTTTCCAAGTACACTTGGTCCCAAGAATGGCTGATTTTTCAAAAGAGTGAAAGCAATCGTTCTGTTCCTGGAACCAGATCCCAAGCACATTTGGGGTGCTTTCACACTGGGAATGATTCGCTTGATCTGTACCCGAGCACAGTTTCCTCCCCCTCAACAATAACGTTTGTATTCACATCGGAAGACTGTGTTCATTCAGTCAATGAGTCCAGCTCCCGATATAATCCTCTTTAGCCAGTCTTGAACACAAACATCATCTCCTGGACCATTATGCGTTTATATAATGATGATCTAAATGTGGCTGACATCAATCGAAATGTATTTTTAAACAAGAGAAGGGCCTGCATTAAGGATTTGGAGCTGTCACAAATCCAGAGCAGAAATAATATTACGTAATGTTACGCCATCTTCTTTCCACGGTTTCACATTTCTTTCTTCCTAATGTACACTCAAGAACGGTCAGTAACAATTCTATTAAATTAAGCCTGTTTTATTTTATTCTGCATTTTTCATTAAACCTCTCAACATACTCTCCTCGTAGTTTTGTGTCATGACATCGCAGTTGACAGAACCCACAGGATGCACAGCTTAAAAATTCAGATTTTTTCATTTATTTATTTTTTTGTTTTAGGAAAAACCAAACAAAAAGTCCAGACACTTACAGATTGGGAAAACACTAGAAAATAGCTAGACTGACTAAACAAACAAAGAAGAATTGATTAAAATAGTAACTGAATCAACAAAAAAAGAATAAAAACTTGCAAAGAGTCAAAGTCAAAGAGAGCCAGCACAGGATGGAGCAGACTGGAAACAAACCAGGAGGTGGAGGACGTGCAGGTGGTGTGGGGTAAATAATCCCCAGATAACACAAAGGGTAGGCACATAAAACATTTCTATACATGAATGAGATTTCAGGTTTGGGTAGTGAAATCCAAAAAATGGCAAGATACATATATACATACATGGTATATTGACAGACTACACTCAAGATATCACAGTTTTTAGTCTTTTAATATAGCAAAATATTAAGCACTATTTAGACACTTCATGAGTATCAACAGACCATGCTGCAGAAAACATATTTTTACCTTTAAAATGTAGCAAACTTAAGCTTTTATTTTGAAATTTCAAGAATATCAGCAGATGCCACTCCAGAAATCATATTTTTACTCTTAAAATGTAGCAAACGTTGTACTTTTATTTTGAAGCATTACGAATATTGACAGACCACACTCCAGAAATCATACTGTTTACTCATAATATTTAGAGAAAAGGAGCTTTTATTTTGAAATTTCAAGAATATCAACAGATGCCACTCCAGAAATCATATTTTTAGTCTTAAAATGTAGCAAACTTTATATTTTTATTTTGAAATTTCAAGTATATTGACAGACCAAACTTCAGAAATCACACTGTCCATGTGCTATTACTTCATAATGTATATTATCTCCTTCTCTGGAGAGACCGGTCTTACCCTGTAAGTTTGCTCACATAAAATTGCCCATTCACAAGCACTTTTGGTGAGCAATAAAAAGAGTTCTGGGCGAGCTGTCAGAGGAAAGGGCCCCGGAGCCTGGGAGTGACCCGGTGATCCATGACTCAGCGAGACATTAATTGTCTCGAGCCAAATTGGTATGACTGGTAACCAGAGTTGCAGCTGAAATGTACCCAGTGACCACCCGCTTTACCTCTCGATGCGTAACAGGAAGTGACTGAAATGCAGTTCTTTGAGCGACCTATTGAGGCTGACTTCAGAAGTGAGCAGGTTCTCATTTACTTCGTTAGGTTTATTGCTTTAGATCACTAGTTTTGAGTTTCATGAACACTCTGAGGGTGCGAATTGTTGTCTTGGTTTAACATACATCCATGTTATATAAAGTGGATTCCTACGTACACCACAAATGAGACTTTTTGAGTTAACGTTTAGGGTCTCCATTGTCAGGTCTAATCCTGATTCCTTAAGTATGAGGGTCTGGCTTCATGTAGCTGAATATTTGCAGAAGCGTCAATATTGAAGGAAAAGCGGAGACTGTGTTGCTTCTGTTTAAGAAGTAAACACTGAGTATGTTTTCTCTCTGACACAATCTTTAGGTGTGGGTGGAATTTCTTAGAAAGAGTTCTCTTCTGCCTGGAAATGAATCTGGTCTTGTACATTTCTCTGACTCATGGCCTGATAATCTGTGAAATGCATTGACATGTGGTTTACTGCAGCATTCCCCTTTTGCTCTTCAGGGTCGTGGTGTTGAATCCTAATCCGGCTGTGTCTTGGGATTACACATCTCTCAGGCCAAGATGAATGGTCATGTTGTTATGTGTTTTTTATCTGGAAAGGACGGCCGTGATTGCTTGCTGATCCCCAGAGGCTTCGGCTTAAATGTCTGTGTAATATGGAGTCAGTAAAAAATGTACTCAAGTAAGAGAAAAAGTAACTCCAAAATGATTTACTTGAGGAAAAGTAAAAAAAAATATACAAAACAAAATTGACTCGAGTACTTAGTGACAAGTTACTGATCTGATCAATACAAAGCAAAGAAGCGAGCTATTACATAGTATTTCCTGTAGAATACATAAGCTTATTTATAAAACAATGTTTAGTCGATCAATCTATAATCAAACCTACATTACAAAGGTGATACAAGCAACAAAAAGAGGTTTTTGCATCTTTACAATCACATGTTATGGAATAGGGGCGCTGTGAAACTCACATTTATCTGCGCAGCGCCCTCTGTCTGCAGCATGATGTCTGTGCGCTACAGTCTGCAGCGAGGACGCCCTCCATCTGCCGCCGTCGACTCGAGGAGCTGCAAACTCTCGTCATCAGCCTCTTCAACATCTCACTTGTTAATGTAAAAAATCCAATCCAATCAAATACACTTTATTTATGAAAGCACATTTTACAAACAGTAAAGTTTGGAAAGTGCTGCTCAAAACAGTAATGAAAAGAAATCAAATTAAAACTCATAAAAAGGAGTTTAAAAAGACTAAAACAGATAAAGCACAATAAACAAATCAAAAACTAAGCTACACACAAGCTCAGGCCGAGTTAAAAGCCAAAGAGTGAAAATGGGTTTTAAGATGAGACTTATAACATTCGACTGAGGGAGGCGTTTTAACAAGGGGAGGCAGTGTATTCCACAATTTCTGTCTGGCCATGGAAAAAGCCCTGACCCTTCTAGTTCTATGTCTGGTCTTGGGAAGCACCAGCTGGACCTGACCCTAATGACCTCAGAGAATTAGCAAGAGTTTATATCTGAATGAGTTCAGCGAGATATTCATGGACCAGTCCATTTAAAACCTTACAAAACTCTTAAAATCAGTCCTAAAACCTACCGGCAACCAGTGCAAGGATGCTAAAACTGGTGTGATGTGCTCTCTCGTTTTGGTTCCTGTTTAAAAAAACATGCTGCACCCTTCTGGACTAACTGTAAGTGATGAAGAGTCTCGTGATTGGTCTCAGTGTAGATGACATTACATTAGTCCAGCCATAATGAGATAAAAGCATGCATCACTTGCTTGAAGTCTTTAAAATATAAACACAACTTAATTTTAGATAAATAGCTTGCATTTACATGAATTTACATGATATCAGTAACAGGAGAACAGATATAACTAAAATGTAATTCAGATGTAACACAGATTCAACTAAAATGTTACTCAGATGTAACTAAAATGTAACTCAGATGTAACTAAAATTGAAATCAGATGTAACTCAGATGTAACTAAAATTTAAATAAACTGTAACTCAAATGTAACTAAGATATGGGATGTTATTAAAATATAAATCAGATGTAACTCAGAAGTAACTAAAATGTAACTAAGACGTAACTAAAACATAACTAAGATGTAACAAAAATGTAACTCAGATGTAACTAAGACGTAACTAAAACATCACTCAGATGTTACTAAAATGTAACTCAGATGTAACTAAAATTTAAATCAGATGTAACTAAAATGTTACTAAAATATAAATAAGATGTAACTCAGATGTAACTAAAATGTAACTAAGATGTAACTAAAATATAACTCAGATGTAACTAAAATTTAAATCAGATGTAATTAAGTAAAAGTACAGGTATTTTCCAAAAGATTTACTTGAGTAACAGTTAAAAAAGAAAGAAAGTACTAGTTACCTTAAAATGTGCTCAAGTAAATGTAACTAAGTAAATGTAACTAGTTACTTCCCACGTCTGGAGTTAGTGCACAGTAGGTTCTGTACATAAAACTACTTTACATTATTTATTTTTAATTTTATTTTGTAACTCTATTTTTACCTTCCCACACTTAAATATTATTACACTTACATACAGTTTATTATGTTCTATACCTCATTATACACTAACCCACTGAAGCAAATTCCTAGAAATGTGGAAACCATAAATAAAACAATAAAATACGATTCTGAAAAATGCAGAGATAGACCAAATATGCTCAAGTTCAGTGTCTGACTTTGTTTTAATGAATAAAATGATTAAGTCACATCTTTGATGGCAAAATGATAGGCTTTTAAACATCAAGGCAGAGAAATCGATGCTTTTTCTCCATCGGTTACATAACAGAGATAAACAAAGAGCTACGCTAGCAACAAAAGTGTCTCTGGATTCAAAAACACCAAACCTCAAAAGAAAAATCACATAACCTTATCTGGAAAACTCCCGCAGCGTTACCTCAGAAGAGACGTGTCTCCTATAGTATCACACCAAGAGCCATATGCTACCGCTAATCTTCAGAAGCTTCAACCGGCTAATTACGAGAACAAAATGAGATATATACGATGAAAATACAACCCTCACTGGCCCTTGAGCAGAGCAGTGCATCAGGATTCACCTGTTACTCATTTTCTATGCTGCGTCCCAATCCGAACACTTATTCTGCTCTCCTAAAGTAGATGTACATACTTTTTAGTGTGTGACACAATAAAATAAAATAGCCTAGCTTATTGGAAAACAATGGAAACTCAGCGGGCAATACCAGTAAAATCCTAAAAAAAAAGTGACTCCTATCCTGAAGCACGCGAGAGGAAAATCAATTGTTGGCATCGTCTTAAATAATAAATATAATTTAGATTTTAATGCACCTCATCGCACGGCCCTTTTTGGAGGTTAACCCAATGAGGTAATAATGCAATATTTTAAATCTAGTTCTCAAAACAACACAAAAAAGCAGAACTAGTGTAGAATCTTTTGATCAGAGTTTTTTTGTTCAATCGGAATGTGGTCAATATGTAAGCTGGTGTATTATATAACGTTGTGTTAGAAGAAAATAATGTAAACCTGGTTAGACCTGGTTTTAATCGTCACAGACTGGTAAACGGGGAGGTATTACATAGACAGTTTTTTTTTGTAAATATATTAATGAACTTGAATCCACTGCGCTTTCGTACGCACCTTTATTAGCAGCTTCCTCGAAACATCGCAATAACACGAAGATTTTTTGAAACAAAAGATTGTTAAAAGACTGCAAATAATTAATTATATCTTTAACTGATCTATGAGCCGGTGCACGATCCGGGGGGAACCAAAATGTCTCAAAAAATCATCATAGGAGTGAAAAACATAAATAAAAAAAATTTAAATAAAAAAAAACACCATTAATCTCCAAACTCAAATCGAAACTTTACACTGTGGGTTTATTTGATACTTATTGTTGAACTATAAAAACACTTTCCATTTTATAACTTTTATTCTGTTGTCGTTTATGTTTATACCAATGGAAATAAACACAAATTAATTACTTATTATAAGTTTAGTTATTATTATAAGATTCTGCAAGTCTTACGAAGAAGATGAGTTTTTATTCAGGTTTAAAAGGGGCTAAACTGCACACCTGGTAGCTTGAAAGAAAATCCCAACATGAAACTACTGCTTTTAAAACCCGCGTTTTCAGGACCTGGCTCAGACCAAATCTGAACTCCATCAGGAAAGAAGTTTGCACATTGTAATGTTTTTGTTTTGTTGTAAAGGTAGCACTTTACAATAACTGTACGCTACTAATCATTAATTAAACATTAGCAAATAGTTAACTAACAATTTATGAAGCATTGTTTCTATGTTATTAAACATTTGTAAGCCATTTCAAAACATTATTTGAAACACTTTATTCTTAATTTATAAGTATCTTATATCAGCCGAGTGGTGGCTCTCTAGACCAGTGACCAATTTCTGATAAATTAGCAAGATTGGTTTACTTCAAACAGTAAATTTTTTTCAGTCTAAAGAAGACTAAAGAAGAGTTCACTTCAGAAGAGCTCACTTAAGAAGCGCTCACTTAAGAAGAGCTCGCTTTAGAAGAGCTCACTTAAGAAGCGCTCACTTAAGAAGAGCTCGCTTTAGAAGAGCTCACTTAAGAAGAGCTCACTTTAGAGGAGCTCACTTTAGAAGAGCTCGCTTAAGAAGAGCTCACTTTAGAGGAGCTCGCTTTAGAGGAGCTCGCTTTAGAGGAGTTCGCTTTAGAAGCGCTCACTTAAGACGAGCTCATTAAAGAAGAGCTCACTTCAGAAGAGCTCACTTCAGAAGAGCTCACTTTAGAGGACCTCACTTTAGAGGACCTCACTTTAGAGGAGCTCAATTTAGAGGAGCTCAATTTAGAGGAGCTTAGAGCTCGCTTTAGAAGAGCTCGCTTAAGAAGAGCTCGCTTAAGAAGAGCTCGCTTTAGAAGAGCTCGCTTTAGAAGAGCTCACTTAAGAAGCGCTCACTAAAGAAGAGTTCACTTCAGAAGAGCTCACTTAAGAAGCGCTCACTAAAGAAGAGTTCACTTCAGAAGAGCTCACTTAAGAAGCGCTCACTAAAGAAGAGCTCACTTCAGAAGAGCTCACTAAAGAAGAGTTCACTTCAGAAGAGCTCACTTAAGAAGCGCTCACTAAAGAAGAGTTCACTTCAGAAGAGCTCGCTTCAGAAGCGCTCACTAAAGAAGAGCTCACTTCAGAAGAGCTCACTAAAGAAGAGTTCACTTCAGAAGAGCTCACTTAAGAAGCGCTCACTAAAGAAGAGTTCACTTCAGAAGAGCTCGCTTCAGAAGAGCTCGCTAAAGAAGAGCTCACTTTAGAAGAGCTCGCTTAAGAAGCGCTCACTAAAGAAGAGTTCACTTCAGAAGAGCTCACTTAAGAAGCGCTCACTAAAGAAGAGCTCACTTCAGAAGAGCTCGCTAAAGAAGAGCTCACTTAAGAAGAGCTCGCTTAAGAAGCGCTCACTTCAGAAGAGCTCACTAAAGAAGAGTTCACTTCAGAAGAGCTCACTTAAGAAGCGCTCACTTCAGAAGAGCTCACTAAAGAAGAGCTCACTTCAGAAGAGCTCACTAAAGAAGAGTTCACTTCAGAAGAGCTCACTTAAGAAGAGCTCACTTCAGAAGAGCTCGCTTAAGAAGCGCTCACTTCAGAAGAGCTCACTAAAGAAGAGCTCACTTCAGAAGAGCTCACTAAAGAAGAGTTCACTTCAGAAGAGCTCGCTAAAGAAGAGCTCACTTAAGAAGAGCTCGCTTAAGAAGCGCTCACTTCAGAAGAGCTCACTAAAGAAGAGCTCACTTCAGAAGAGCTCACTAAAGAAGAGTTCACTTCAGAAGAGCTCACTTAAGAAGCGCTCACTAAAGAAGAGCTCACTTCAGAAGAGCTCGCTAAAGAAGAGCTCACTTAAGAAGAGCTCGCTTAAGAAGCGCTCACTTCAGAAGAGCTCACTAAAGAAGAGTTCACTTCAGAAGAGCTCACTTAAGAAGCGCTCACTAAAGAAGAGCTCACTTCAGAAGAGTTCACTTCAGAAGAGCTCACTTAAGAAGAGCTCACTTCAGAAGAGTTCACTTCAGAAGAGCTCACTTAAGAAGAGCTTGCTTTAGAAGAGCTCGCTTAAGAAGAGCTCGCTTTAGAAGAGCTCGCTTAAGAAGAGCTCGCTTTAGAAGAGCTCACTAAAGAAGAGTTCACTTCAGAAGAGCTCGCTAAAGAAGAGCTCACTTCAGAAGAGCTCACTAAAGAAGAGCTCACTTAAGAAGCGCTCATTAAAGAAGAGCTCACTAAAGAAGAGCTCACTTCAGAAGAGCTCACTTAAGATGAGCTCGCTTCAGAAGAGCTCACTTCAGAAGAGCTTGCTAAAGAAGAGCTCACTTTAGAAGAGCTCGCTTTAGAAGAGCTCACTTCAGAAGAGCTCACTTTAGAAGAGCTCGCTTTAGAAGAGCTCGCATTAGAAGAGCTCGCTTAAGAAGAGCTCGCTTAAGAAGAGCTCGCTTTAAAAGAGCCCACTTTAGAAGAGCTCATGAATCATTTACAAATAATAACTAACTGGTTTTAAAAAGTGAAATGCTTAATTTATAAATGATTAACTGATCCTAAATGAAGCATAAATTAATGTTATTAAGCATATTATAAAGATGCTTATAAACCAGGAATAAAGCGCTTAGAGATATATAACGGCTTATGAATGTGTATTAACAAAGAAACAATGGCTTACACATAATTTATTAATGTAATGAATAATTAACGATTAGTAGTTTGTCATTATTTTAAAGCACTGCCAAAAAAAGCGTTCGGTGGTAGCCTGTAAACATTGGAACATAAAAATAGTTTTTCTCTGCTAACGACCCCTTTCTGGTGTGTTTCAGCGCAGCTCCGTTCCTTTCCAGCTGCTGTGAGATGAAGCTCCGAAGCTGGGATGCTCAGATCTCTTGATTGTTCTGGGGATGTTCCTCAGTTGGTGCAGGTGTTGATGTTCTTGCCGTCCGCCGCGTCATCTACCAGAGACAGATGGAAGTCTGTGGCCAGAGTGAAGTGGGAGACGCATCCCACCAAACCTCGCATGAACTGTCTGTTCGTGTGCAGCGCGATCTCCTTCATCCCACCTGAGAGAGAGAGAGAGGAACGGGTCAGGAACCTCTCCAGAACACAAAACATCTCAACGTGTCACACACAAAGAGAACCTCCTCTGATTATTTTCTGAAGATCCAAGTCGTCTGTCACACAGTCACTCTCCCAAATCTTAAGAGAGAACGCTGGTGCTGCGAGAAGGGTTTCGAAGTAATTGAAGAAAATCTTATTTAAAAAAAACTGAGGGCTCCACAGCTGTGGTTGGTGAAGACGGAGAGCAAGTGTTTCATCACTCACTCCACCTTCAACTCGGTGGATCTGGGGATCGAACCGGCGACCTTCTAATCTGATCTACAGAAGATCACGCGGTTGTGATAGGAAATTGTAAGAAAACTGGTTATCCTGTAAGGAATGGTGTCCTGTACTTGATTAAATTTGAGCTAACCATCCTACAGAAGATCACACGTAATAATAAGGGTATTATACATTGCTGATAAAAGCGGAAGAAAATTAGATAATCACATTAAAAGGGAAATTCGCTGTTGAATCCTTATTATGTTTTTAATTTTCAGTTTTTAAGATGACTTTTTTTATGCTTAATTTTATTAAATGTACTTTCTGTTTATTCCTTTTTACTCCCTTTCTTCCTCTCTCTTCTCTTGTCTTTCTCTCTCTCTCTCTCCCTCTTTTTCTACCCCTTCTCTCTCTCTCTCTCTCTCTCTGCACACTAAACACATCAAATGATTGAAAACCCTCTCTCTATTTCTCTCTCTGCACACTAAACACATTGAATGAATGGAAACCCTCTCTACCCTTTCTTTCTCTCTCTACACACTAAACACATTGAATGAATGGAAATCCTCTCTCCCTCTCTTTCTTTCTCTACCCTTTCTTTCTCTCTCTACCCTTTCTTTCTTTCTCTCTCTGCACACTAAACACATCGAATGAATGGAAACCCTCTCCCTCTCTCTCTCTCTCTCTCACCGATGTAAAGGTCTCCGTTGACGTTGAGCTGCCTCATGTTTCCTGGAGAACGGCCGGTTTTGGCTCCGTAATCGTCGACCGTCAGTTTCCCGGACTGTCCGTCCCTTCAGACAGAAAGAGAGAGAGAGAGAGGGAGAGGGAGAAAGAGAGGGAGAGAGATACAACCTTTACACAGTAAAGCTGCTTGAAGCAAAAACTCAAATGAGACTCTACATCTGTTTATTATGGTTAATCCCCCTTTCTTTTCTCATTGTTTCTCTTTCTCTCTATGCCTTCTCACCTTCCCTTTTTTGTTCTCTGTCTCCATACTCGCATACTCTTCTCCTCCCTCTCTCACAACCTCTCTTTTCTCTTTGCTACCTTTCTTTGTCTTTCTCTCTACCCCTCTCTCTCTTCACCCCCCCTCTCTTCTCACAGTCTCTCTCGCTCTCCTCCCTCTCTCTCTTTCTACTACCTCGCGCTCTCCTTCTCTCCTCCCTCCCTCTCTTTCTACTACACCTCGCGCCTCCTCTCTCCTCTCCCTCTTCTCTCTTCTACCTCGCACTCGCACTCTCTCTCTCTCCTACTTTCTTTACTACCTTTCTTTGTCTTTCTCTAACCCTCTCTTCTCACTCAGTCTCTCTCCTTCTTCATCTCTATTCCCTCTCTCTCTCTTCTCCTCCTCCTGCTCTCTCTCTACTCCCTTTCTCTCCTCCTCCGCCTCTCTCTCCTCCCTCTCTCTCCCTCACTCACATTCTCTCTTTAATGCCTTCCTGCATATTTTCACTGAAGTTACTTGAGCATAATTGTAGGTGACTGAAAACTGAGCCATGAGACTCGAGATCTGGATAGAGTGCTTTAAAAATCTCTGCTGGAGGAAGAAGAAGATGATTTAGAGCAGTTTGATGCGGTCCTGACCTGACGGCCTTCACTCGGTGCCACTTCCCATCACTGAACGTTCCGTTGAGGACCACCGAGGCTGCTCCGCTCCCCAGATTGTAGCTGTAGAGCGAGACGGTGATGAGGGCGAGTGGAATTAAGTTGTTTTTTTGAAGTATGTTTAATAGAGAAAATGTGTTAGAGATGAGCTCTGAGCCACTTCAGGGAAATAGCACGCCTAGTGACTGGTCCGGGGAGTATATTTCTTTACCTTTTTACTGAACGTTTTGCATCTCTATCATCCCGGATGGAGCGAAAAATCAGAGCGGCCAAAAATCACTTAAATAAAGCGGGCAACCAGCATCCGAAGCATCAGAGCTGCGCCTCGTTAAACCTCCAGGGGGAGCTGGAGTCTACCTGAATATGAGCGCGCCGTCCTGGAGGCCGAGAGACAGGTAGTCACTGTTCGCTCTCATCGGACTCTCTCCCCGCCATAATAAAAGTCCTTCGTCGGAGGTGCTTTTAAAACGCATGAAGAAGTTGGTTCTGGATCCCGAAACTCTGCAGAGAACAAGCGCGCGGTCAAAAGGATTCGACACGGAATTAAAGTCTTTAAAGACTTACGATAACCAGCTTCTCTTCCGTTCACTTTTATTGTTGCACAAACACTATTGTTGTAAAACCAGGTCAATAAAAAAAACAAGTAAATTATAGTGAAATAAATGTAATATAATAAAATATATACAAATAAGAACACACCAAATAGATAATATCACAAACACTAAAATAGAAAACAAAATAAAATGTTAGTCAGTACTTATAACTCAATATTTAAATACATTCTAGAAAACATAGAATCAAATACATTTAATAATATCAAATAAAACTAAATAATAATAATAATATAAATACTAGGGGAAACTTAAATGAAATGAAAGTAATAAAGTAAGTAAAATATATACTATAACAAATAAAAAATAAAATTATATAAAATAAAATAAAATAGACAAAATAAAAATGTCAGTAAATACATATAAAACTCACTATTAAAATAAATTCTGGGAAAAGTACTAAGAAGTACTAAAATTGCATTTAAAAATTAAAAAATAATTATATAAAATAAAATTAACAAAAACAATTCAGTCCGTCAATACATATAAAGCCCAATATTAAAAGACATTGTAGGAAAAATAAAAAAAAGCAATACAATACCATAAAACAAAAAATAATACAATAAAAAAATACATGCTACGAATATTTCAATTGAATAATACAAAATAAAATTTATACTTCAAAGAATAAAATGAAATAAATACAAAAAATATGTATATATACAAACAAGTAAACTAATAAAATAAAATAAAACAAAACAAAGACACATTGTGAAAATAAATAAAATATGAATTAAGTAAAGTAATAAAGAGAAATTTATAAAATAGGAAACAACAATTAAACAAATTGAAAATTTCAATTAAAATCAACCTAAACAATAAATAACAATGAATAATATAAGAATTAAGTGCACAGAATGAGACGGATGCAAAACAGAAAAATTGAAAAGTGGACAAATCAGTTATTCTGTCTCTGTTCCTTCCTCGACTCAAAGCAGCGACTGAAAGAAACCGCACCTGCGGAGGATGTCCCGGTGCTCGTAGGTGAGGTAGCTGCGTCCGGTGAACTGAGGGATCTCGATGGACTCGGTGACGGCTGCAGAGCAGAAGAAGAGTCAGACACAGAGCTCCAGAGCCCAGCCGAGCCCAGCCCAGCCGAGCCCAGCAGAGCCAAGTTGAGCCCAGCCCAGACGAGCCCGGCAGAGCCCAGCCCAGACGAGCCCGGCAGAGCCCAGCCCAGACGAGCCCGGCAGAGCCAAGCCCAGCCCAGCAGAGCAAAGCTGAGCCCGACAGAGCCCAGCCCGGCAGAGCACGGTCGAGCCCAGCAGAGCCCAGCCCAGCAGAGCCCAGCCCAGCCCGGCCCGGCGGAGCACGGCAGAGCCCAGCGGGCCCCAGCGGAGCCCAGCAGAATTGAGCCCCGGCAGAGCCCAGCCCGGCAGAGCCCAGCAGAGCCAAGTTGAGCCCGGTAGAGCCCAGCCCAGACGAGCCCGGCAGAGCCCAGCCCAGACGAGCCCAGCAGAGCCCAGCCCAGACGAGCCCGGCAGAGCCCAGCCCAGACGAGCCCAGCAGAGCCCAGCTGAGCCGAGCCCAGCCCAGCAGAGCCAAGCTGAGCCCGGCAGAGCACGGTCGAGCCCAGCAGAGCCCAGCCCAGCCCAGCACAGCCCAGCAGAGCCCAACCCGGCCCGGCGGAGCACGGCAGAGCCCAGCGGGCCCCAGCGAAGCCCAGCAGAACCGAGCCTGGCAGAGCCCAGCCCGGCAGAGCCCAGCAGAGCCGAGCCCAGCACAGCCCAGCCCAGCCCAGCCCAGCTCGGCCCGGCGGAGCACGGCAGAGCCCAGCGGGCCCCAGCGGAGCCCAGCAGAACCGAGCCTGGCAGAGCCCAGCCCGGCAGAGCCCAGCAGAGCCGAGCTCAACACAGCCCAGCCCAGCCCGGCCCGGCGGAGCACGGCAGACCCCAGCAGAGCCCAGCAGAGCCCAGCCGAGTCTGGCAAAGCCCAGCCAAGACCAGCGGAGCCCAGCCGATCACAGTCGAACACAGCCGACCCCACCCGAAGACAGCCGAGCCCAGCGGAGAACACACGGATCCTCTACGGCTGCAGCACTTACTGTTCAAGCAGTAGTTCCCACACTCTGCGCAGCGGGAGCACAAAAGAGAATAAAAGAAGCTTAGGAAAGGGTTCGAAGTGCTATGGAAGAAGTCTGCAAAAAACAGCAGAAACATCTCAGGCTAGAAGCTTCCGGAAGCACCGGCGCAGCTGCAGAGGGGGCGAGGGGCTGGGCCCGGGGGCCGCTGAGGGGTGCTTTGGTTTGGTTTGGGAGGTTTCATCCAGCTGTTTAAATTTCATTTTATTTAGGTAAAGTGAAAAATACCATCAAAGCTAATAAACTATAAATTAAATACAAAATTAATCCTAAATCATGAAGGTAATTAATGCAGTTAAATGCTATTTAATATTAAATCAATTAAACTACACGGTATGCTAGGTTACATTATGTTAAATAAAATTGTAATTTGTAGTAATATAAAAAAAATGAAATTTCCTCTGTCACTGTGTGAAATAAAATGAAATTAAATTAAAAATTCAATAGAAAAACTAAATTAAAGTAAATTAAACAAGATGAATTGCAAAATGTAAATTAAAATGTAAAAATTTTATAGAATGAATACATTTTTGAAAAAGATTTCACTTAAGAAAAACTAAAATTATAATTAACTACATTAAAAAAAAATAGAATTAAAAGATGTGTTAACAAAAAAGTAAATTGTTTACAAAATCACTGCCTAACTGCGATTTTTTATCGCTTCAGAACCTGCCGACTGCTCCTCGACTGGGATCTGGCTATCCAGGCTACTAAAGGAGGAGAACATCTCAATAAAGCCCTTCTCTGCAGTCTGCGGGTTCATAGCAGCAGCCCCCCCTCAGCGCTCGCCTCCAGGACCACCTGCTCTCCGCTACAGACAGGGGGCGCGCTCTCACCTTTCTGGCAGTGCCTCCCGTCGTAGCCCAGAGCGCAGTCACAGTCGTACTCGTCGCGGTTGGCCCGGCAGCTTCCTCCGTTGGCGCAGGGGTTGTTGACGCAGGGGTGGTCCGCGTTCAGCACGTTCACCCCGAACGCCTGACCCGGGTTCAGCTCCACGCCGCGCTCATTCACCGTCACCTGCAGCCGGGGCACAGCACATCCATCTCAGCTGCTCTGGTGCTACATCCACTTAAAACCATACGCTTATAAGAGACACGCGTCCACGAGGAAAATCTGAATAATGCACCGCAAGTAAAAGAGAGACAGAGAGAGAGGGAGAGAGAGAGAGAGGGAGAGGGAGAGAAGGGAGAGAGAGAGAAAGAGAGAGGGCATTCTACCTTCTGAACCGTTCCACTGAAAGGCCTCAGGACGGCAGCACTTGGCTTAGTGATTTCATAGTTAGGAACTCCTCCGATGAAGAGCGGAGAACTGCACTTGATCTGTGTGAACGCCCCCTGAGAGAAAGAAAGAGAGAGAGAGGGGGGGGGGTAGCGAGAGAGAGAGAGAGAGAGTGGGTAGAGAGAGATGACAGAGAGAGAAGGAGAGAGGAGGAGAGGAGAGGAGAGAAGAGAAGAGAGGCGAAGGGGTAGAGAGAGAGGGAGAGAGAGAGGAGAAGGGAGGAGAGGAGAAGAGAGGAGAATAGAAGAGAGACGAAGGGGTAGAGAGAGAGAGGAGAAGGGAGGAGAGGAGAAGAGAGGAGAATAGAAGAGAGGCGAATGGGTAGAGAGAGAGGGAGAGAGAGAGGAGGAGAGGAGAAGGGAGGGGAGGAGAAGAGAGGAGAATAGAAGAGAGGCGAAGGGGTAGAGAGAGAGAGGAGAAGGGAGGAGAGGGAAAGAGAGGAGAATAGAAGAGAGGCGAATGGGTAGTGAGAGAGAGGAGAAGGAAGGAGAGGAGAAGAGAGGAGAATAGAAGAGAGGCGAAGGGGTAGAGAGAGAGGGAGAGAGAGAGGAGGAGAGGAGAAGGGAGGGGAGGAGAGGAGAGGAGTTACCAGGTGTATGAAACAAGCTGTTGCCTTCATGAAAGGATGAGAACAGTGATAAGGAAGTGAAGTTCTGCACCTCTGCCATGCCCTCCACCGGCCTCTGGTTGTCCACCTGTAGAATGCCGTTCTTCGCGGTTCGAGAGACTCGTAACTCGTGCCAGACATCCACCGCGATGGCCTCCTCACTCCTGCTAACAGAGGGCGCGCTTCTCATTCGTCACTGAACCATAAATATCCCCTCTATAGCTCCCTCTATCAGAGCGTGCTCGCAACTACAAACAAACATGTTTTGGGAACTTCCAGTCGGTAAAGGCAAAGGAAACAAAGAAAAGCATGAAAAAAACATAAAAAACAAGGAGAAATGAGGGAAAATTAAAGGTTAAAAAATACAAAGTTGAAAGGTAAAGCAGCAAAAGCAAGGTAAACGTGACATGATTTGATTAATCCAAGAAAGTAAAAACAACATAAAAATCAACAGATAAAGCAGGAAAAGCAAGGTAGAAACAACATAAAAATTTCAAAAGTAAACTAGATAAAAAGTTCAACATGCAGGTGAAAAGGACAAAAACAAGAAAAAATGAGAGGTAAAAATAAAAAAAAGGAACGATCTCCAGCACCTGATCAGTGCCGCCCCTGAGCCGCAGTCGAACCGGAACTCCACGTGCCCCCGGACCAGGCTGATGGACAGGAAGTCCCGGCTGGCGGCGTCGTCGGCGTACAGCAGCGTGCCGTCGGGATCGGACGGCCGGAAGGTCACCTCAAACTCCATGAAGGAGAGGTAGTTTTGCGGAGGTTGAGGCCAGGGGGCGCTGGCGTACGAGAACATGCTCTGGTTGAACTGCGGCAGAGTTAACAGGAAGCCTGAAAGCAGAGGAACCACCATGCATGATTTAAAAATGAAGCTTGTGATATCAATTTAGTAATTTTATTGGTGAAATTTTGTATCCTTAAGTGTAAAAAAATTTCTAATCGAAAAGCAAGAAAGCAAGAAAGCACTTAAGGCTTCCCACTTGCTTAACATTTGTTGTTTGTAACTCCTAGGTCTAAAGTGTAATTCAATGTTATCTTTTTTTTGTTTGGTCATCCTCTGTATATATATATATATATATATATATATATATATATATATATATATATATATATATATATTAGAGAGAGAGAGAGAGAGAGAGAGAGGAGAGAGAGAGAGAGAGAGAGAGAGAGAGAGAGAGAGAGAGAGAGAGAGACGGAGAGAGAGGAGAGCGCACACAAGAGAGAGAGAGAGAGAGAGAGCGCACACAGAGAGAGAAGAGAGAGAGAGAGAGCAAGAGAGAGAGAGCAATAGAGAGAGCAAGAGAGAGAGAGGAGAGAGAGCGCACACAAGAGAGAGAGCAAGAGAGAGAGAGAGCAAGAGAGAGAGCGGGAGAGATAGAGAGAGGGGGTAGAGAGAGGGACTTTTATGTGTCCAATTAATGTTTTTTATGTTTTTAATAATGTTTTTATATTTCCGATTGTTCACTTTTCCGTTTCCAATTAAAAGGAAGAGACCCGGCTCTATGGTGAGCTGTTCAGACTCGCCCACCGTCCCACAGAAAATTCCAGTCCTGTCCAGACTCGGACCCTTTCAAAAATATAACCTTAATCAAAGAAAAACACCTTCAGACTTCAAACAAACTACATAAAACTGTTTAAACCTTTAGAACACTTTCACAGCTTCATTTTCACACTTTCACAGCTTCAAGCTTTGAACGTTTCCCGAATTGGTAAAGCTTCATCAAACTCGGCTTTCTCAAGGCAACATAACGTTCGCCATCCAAACTCTAAAATCTACTTTCACTTACAAGAGCTTAAAAATAACCTGCACACAATCAACAGCTCCATAACCTCAAAAACAGCATTTCAGAAGCAGTTACTCCACTCTGTGTGCCTCATCGTCCCCCGATCGGCTGTTGGGGGCCGTTTTCAGAGTGTGTCTGTTCGGGACTTACTCTCCTCGCAGAGGAGGCCCTGGGACCCCAGCGGGCAGAGGCAGATGAAGCCGTCCGCTCGGTTGGCGAAGCAGATTCCTCCATTGGCGCAGCTCACCAGCTCACACACGCTGTTACTGCACTCGCCTGCCAATCACACGCCAGAGAACACGCTTACACACGGGGCCCCTCAACAGAAGTCCTAAGGGGCCTTTCGGATTGGGAACCTCAGCTGACAACGTTCGCTCCCCCTCCTCAACCCCCCTCAGTTTGCAAGGTACAGAAGGCAAGACAAGGAAAGGATGGTAAAAAAAATTATGGTGAATAAGTAAAAGCAAGGCAAAGAAGCAAAATAAACATTTTATGGTAAACAAGTAAAAACAAGGTAAGCCAGGTGAGACGAGGTAAAGGAGGAAAAGCAAAGAATAAAAGCCACAGAAAGACAAGCAAATTATAACAATGTAAGGGTAAATCAGTAAAAGCGAGGTAAATAAAGCATGGTAAAACAAGGAAGGAAATTAAAATAAAAAAATTTAAGGGTAAACCAGTAAAAGTGAGGTAAATAAGGCAAGACAAGGAAAGAATGGTAAAAAAATATGATAAATAAGTAAAAGCAAGGCAACGAAGCAAAATAACCATTTTATGGTAAACAAATAAAAACAAGGTAAGCCAGGTGAGACGAGGTAAAGGAGGAAAAGCAAAGAATAAAAGCCACAGAAAGACAAGCAAATTATAACAATGTAAGGGTAAATCAGTAAAAGCGAGGTAAATAAAGCATGGTAAAACAAGGAAGGAAATTAAAATAAAAAAATTTAAGGGTAAACCAGTAAAAGTGAGGTAAATAAGGCAAGACAAGGAAAGAATGGTAAAAAAATATGATAAATAAGTAAAAGCAAGGCAACGAAGCAAAATAACCATTTTATGGTAAACAAATAAAAACAAGGTAAGCCAGGTGAGACGAGGTAAAGGAGGAAAAGCAAAGAATAAAAGCCACAGAAAGACAAGCAAATTATAACAATGTAAGGGTAAATCAGTAAAAGCGAGGTAAATAAGGCAAGGCAAGACAAAGAAAAAAAATAAAAGTTTAAAATTGTAAGGCTAAATCAGTCACAGGAAGGTAAATAAGGCAAGCAAGACAAGGAAAGAAAATAAAATGTAAGGGTAAACCAGTAAAAGCAACGTAAATAAGGCAAGACAAGGAAAGGATGGTAAAAAAATTATGGTGAATAAGTAAAAGCAAGGCAACGAAGCAAAATAAACATTTTATGGTAAACAAGTAACAGCAAGGTAAACCAGGTAAGACGAGGTAAAGGAGGAAAAGCAAAGAATAAAAGCCACAGAAAGACAAGAAAATTATAACAATGTAAGGGTAAATCAGTAAAAGCGAGGTAAATAAAGCATGGTAAAACAAGGAAGGAAATTAAAATAAAAAAATTTAAGGGTAAACCAGTAAAAGTGAGGTAAATAAGGCAAGACAAGGAAAGAATGGTAAAAAAAAATATGATAAATAAGTAAAAGCAAGGCAACGAAGCAAAATAAACATTTTATGGTAAACAAGTAACAGCAAGGTAAACCAGGTAAGACGAGGTAAAGGAGGAAAAGCAAAGAATAAAAGCCACAGAAGGAAAAGCAAATTATAACAATGTAAGGGTAAACAAGTAAAAGTAAGGTAAATAAGGCAAGCAAGACAAGGAAAAAACATAAAATGTAAGGGTAAATCAGTAAATGCGAGGTAAATAAACCAAAGCAAGATAAGGAAGGAACATAAAAGTAAAAAATTGTAAGGGTAAACCAGTAAACGCAAGGTAAACAAGGCATGGTAAGACAAGGAAGGAAAATAAAATAAAAAATTGTAAGCGATAACCAGTAAAAGTGAGGCAAGTAAGGCAAGCAAGACCAGGAAAGAAAATAAAATGTAAGGGTAAATCAGTAAAAGCAAGGTAAATAAGGCAAGGTAAGAAAAGGTAAGAAAATAAAATGTAAGGGTAAATAAGTAAAAGAAAGGTAAATAAGGCAAGAAAAGGGAAAAAAATTAAATCTAAAAATGTTAGGGTAAACCAGTAAAAGTGAGGTAAGGAAGAAAAGATCTAAGTAAAAACTCTAAAGATAAATCGTGAGTAACTGAGTGAGTGATACAAACCAATGTCGGCTCCGCTCAGAGCGCCTCCTTTAGGCCAGGGCCGGATGTCCACAGCTTTACTGTTGATGCTCAGACCCTGAACGCAGCCCTGAAAGCCTCTGTTGGTGCCCACCGCCCGCACCAACCAGTAGGCGTTCGGAGCTCCACCCACAAACAGGGGCGTGCGGAAGGTTATTTTAGAGTACTGACCCTGTGCACGACAAAAGAAAATGTTGTTTTCAGGTTTGGTTCTTTTTTAAGATCTTTTTAAGTATTTTCATAAGACGTACAGTACCTGGGAGCGCCCCGACACCGGCGTGTCATTGTCCAATCGTAGCCAACCATTCAGGCCGTCTCTAAAAATGGTGGCCGAGTGCCATTGTCCAATCACGATGGTGCTTTCACTCACTATCTGCGCTGCACCAGTGCCACAATTAAACCTGTGCACACATGCAGTGCGATCTGTTATTATCCTTAACTCGAACAGAACGATTTGGGATTTTTGGGGGATTTCGAGCTGGAGATCTGAACCTGTAATGCAGTTTTCCCCGAACCAAAGCAAGGGAGGTGAAATCTCCTCTGCCATGTTCGTTCTCTCCACAATACAGCAGTAAGCCGTCCTCTGTAACGGCCTGAGAACATCAGAGGAGCCTGGGTCAGCCAGTACAGCGCACTCATTTGTGTAAAGTGTGAGATGAAGCTGGTTTAATGGTCATGAACTGCCTTTTTGTCTTATAATTTTTATTTAGATTGATGAATATCCATTTATACAGTGACATCCTTTTTATTTAATTATTTTGCATGTTAAACTTGAGATATAACTCAAAATGCTGAGAATTTAGCTGTAAAGTTGCTAATTTTAACATGAATGTGAATGTGAACGTGAACCTGTTCTCTACTGGAGTAAGGCTCTAGTGGTCAAAGAACGAATTGCAGTTAAGTTCCAGACTACTGGAGTCAGTCTCTAGTGGTCAAATAACGAATTGCAGTTATGTTCCAGACTACTGGAGTCAGCCTCTAGTGGTCAAAAAACGAATTGGAGTTAAGTTCCAGACTACTGGTGTCAGCCTCTAGTGGTCAAAGAATGAATTGCAGTTAAGTTCCAGACTACTGAAGTCAGCCTCTAGTGGTCAAAGAACGAATTGCAGTTATGTTCCAGACTATTGGAGTCAGCTTCTAGTGGTCAAAGAACGAATTGCAGTTATGTTCCAGACTATTGGAGTCAGCTTCTAGTGGTCAAAGAACGAATTGCAGTTAAGTTCCAGACTACTGGAGTCAGCCTCTAGTGGTCAAAGAAAGAATTGCAGTTATGTTCCAGACTACTGGAGTCAGCCTCTAGTGGTCAAAGAACGAATTGCAGTTATGTTCCAGACTACTGGAGTCAGCCTCTAGTGGTCAAAGAACGAATTGCAGTTATGTTCCAGACTACTGGAGTCAGCTTCTAGTGGTCAAAGAACGAATTGCAGTTATGTTCCAGACTACTGGAGTCAGCTTCTAGTGGTCAAAGAACGAATTGCAGTTAAGTTCCAGACTACTGGAGTCAGCCTCTAGTGGTCAAAGAACGAATTGCAGTTATGTTCCAGACTACTGGAGTCAGCCTCTAGTGGTCAAAGAACGAATTGCAGTTAAGTTTTGCCCTGCTATAGCATAGAGGAGCTTTATGACTATTTTGGCCTGCTGTTCACAAGAAAGGATTTATGACCCTTTTGCCTCACCATTATGTAGAGTGCATGTATGACTATTTTGACCTGCCACTAAGTAATGGATGTTAATGACCCTTTTGGCCTGCCATTAAGTATTTTGCACGTATGACCATTTGGCCTGCCATTAAGCAGTATGCGTTAACCTTTTTTGCCTCGCCTTGAAGTAGATGGTGTTAACACTTTTGCTTGCTTTTAAGTAGTAGATGTTGATGGGCATTTTGGCCTGCCATCAAGTAGAGTGTGTTTATGACCCTTTAGCCTGTCTTTATGTGGAGAATGTTTAATTTTTTTTTCATATTTCAGGTCAAATAAATTAAGTGCATGTACAGGCAATAATTGTACACAAAACTTACAATACCTTGAACTCCACAGTGATCTGGAAGCTCTGGTAGGAGTTTTTAAGTGGCTCGAAGGTCATGTGAGAGGAGCCGTAGAACTGTGGGAAATTTATCAGCAAAGCTGTGTAAGAGAGCGAGAGAGAGAGAGAGAGAGAGAGAGAGAGAGAGAGAGAGAGAGAGAGGGAGAGGGAGAGGGAGAGAGAGAGAGGAGAGAGAGGGAGAGACAAAGAGAGAAAAAGAGAGGGAGAGGGAGAGAGAGATTCAGAGATACAAAATCATCTGCTTCCTATTTATTTGAATCAAGAACACAACAGTAAAAGAAACAGCTTGGCGGGGCTCTTAACTAAGCAACGTTTCGGAGAGGATTGATGTCTGAAGCAGCTTCTCTGGCCCGCTCTCTCTCTCTCTCTTTCTCTGTCTTTTCTGTGACAGACTTGAGGTGACCTCTTGGAACGCTGGGATTTGAGCCCAAGAGATGAATCAGTGGAAAGCTGGTTCAGAGCCACGGAACCGGAGGATGACTTTTGGCATAAATGAACTAACCTCTGAAGTTTTGATGCTTGTGTAGCACAAGTGTAAGATGTACACTTTTGTAACTTAGAATCATCAATACTTTTTAGAGCTTTCAATATTTAAATTTTTTTGTATCATTTATTATGATATTAATTTCACAAACCTCTTTAAACCCTTTCATTTATTTTCTTTATTATATAAGTATTGTCATTTCAGATTTGTTGCCTTATTAAAATTATGATTTAAATGTGTCACAATAGATGTACTGCCCCTTTAAATTTTTTGGGCGTTGGCTGGAAACACCCATTTAAACTCCATTTTGAGAGTCATTGAGAAAAAAGCCAAACACTGTTCTGACCCATTTGGTTGCTGTGATGTGTTCAGCGGAATTTAAGTTATCCCTTGAAACTGATTTGGTGAGTTTTGTCAAGTTATTTGTGTATTTTTGGTTGAAGCTTCTGTTGAGTATTTGTGTTTGAGTTTATTAGTTTGCCAATTGTTTGTACAATTGACTTTGCTGTTTTGTATCAATGTGTGTTTGTGTTTCATGTGTTTTGATATTTAGGTTTATTTGGTAACTTTGAATGCTGTAGTGACTTAGCATTTATCCAATCTTTATGATTTTTGAATATTATTATTTGACCTCGTATAGGTCAGGTTTTTTGGAAACCGTGAGAGTTGGATGGCGAGCCCCTACGAATCTGGAACATTGTGAATTTTCAGTCTCATCCTTTTGGACTTGGTTGGATCCTACATCAAGGTGGGATCGGTTTCACGCCACCTCACCAACCTGGAGCAGGCCTAGGATGAGTACTAACTCTGAGTCAATTACTGAACAGACATTTGATTAAGAAAACTGTCGGAAGAACTCTTTGTGCTTGATTAAACTTTTGTTCGGTATTAAGGGTGTTTTACAAAAGGGCACTTTTGATCCATTTACGTCAATGTACAGACCGGTCTATCTTTTGCAGTGTGTATGCGTGAACTTCTTTTCCTTAAGTCTATTTTTCTGTTTCTAGTTTTGTTTTGTTTATCTTTCCAAATGGTACCTTATATGAAGCTGGCAATTATTGAAACCTTGGTGTCAGTTTGCTGTCTTTTCCCCAGACTCCATAGTCGAACCAAATTGGTCCACATTGTTATTTTATAGTCGTCACCCGAATTTGTTCTAAACACACATCATATTTTGCAAACGGGTGCTACACTTGCAATTCATGAACACTCCCAGAACAGAACTTTGGGAGCACTTTTGTACCAATTTAAGGAGGTGCAATTATATGAAGCGTTGCTTTCCCTATAAAATGAGTTTAGCATTGAAACCACATCATAAATTAAAGTCATGGCCAGAAGGCAGGGTTTAGGGGCGTGGCTTTTTACACTCGGCTTGTTTGTACCTCCGATTGTAAGAGAGAAAAGGGCTTCTGTCCGGGAGTGAGTAGAACACCATCAGGTGTCCGGGACACACATCGTCACTCTGCTGTGGATGTGTTCGGCTTCGTGCTTTTGAAGCGCCGGCGCCCGAGAGAGAGACAATGGTGTTAACGAGGAAAAATGTGTGAAATTCCAATGCATTAAGTAGAAGGTGTTTATGGCCCTTTTGGCCTGCCATTAAGCAAAAGGTGTTTATGGCCCTTTCACCTGCTGTTAAGAACATTTTGTAGATTGTTTTTTTTGTCCCTTTTGACCAACCATTATGTATAGGTTATTTATAACCTTGTTGGCCTGTCATTAAGCAGCAGTCATTTATGACAATTTAGCCTGTCATTATGTAGAGGGTGTTTATGACCCTTTTGTTATGCCATTAAATAAAGGGCATTGATGACCATTTGGCCTTCCATTAAGTAGTCTGTGTTTATGACACCTTTTGGCTGCCTTTAAGTAAGGGGTGTTTATTATCATTTTGACTAAGTAGAGGGTATGTATTCCATTTTGGGCTGCCATTATGTAGATGCAGTGTTTATGACCCTTTCACCTGCTGTTAAATAGAAGGCATTTTGACCTTTTTGGCTCACCATTAAACAGAGGGCATTCTTGCCTTTTTGGCCTGCCATTTATTACCCATTATGTAACAGACATTTATTGTTTATAGTTTATACCCTTTTTTATACCCTTTTGGCATGTCATTAAGGGACACACATTTTGATTAGTCTTCCAGACCATTAGTCATGTGGCAGGAACTCTCCAAAAATTATTCCATATCTTGTTTTTGTGGAAAAATAGGATAAAGGTGCTGCGGTTTTAATCTCTGTGCAGGAATAGTGCGAGTGGTTAATCTCACGTGACTCTGGAGCTCATAAAATGTATTCCGTGCACAGGCAACACTCCAGAGAACTCCATATTGAGAAAACGTATCTCGATGATAACTATCAGGATCGAGCCCTTGTTTACAGTACAAAAAATTCTAGATTTTCCCATAATCGAGCAGGACAAGCCTCCACCTCCCTCACCTTCGGAGCAGAGGTCTCCCTGGCGCCCCAGGTTGCAGTGGCATCGAGAGCCGCCCGTGTCGTAGTCGTTGAGGCAGAAGCTATCGGGGGGGCAAACGGTCTCCTCACAAGGCACATCGTAGACCCTACTCCGTGCGTTCATTGGAGAGGTAGAAGATGGCACCGCAGGAGGAGCAGAAGAGGGGGTGGGTCTTGTTGTGGGCGTGGCTCCTGGTCTCAAAGTGGGTGTAGCCTTTGTTTTGAGGGTTCTTAGAGTTGGCGTGGAATTAGTGGGGGTTGGGTCTGTTTTGAGAGGCGGCGTGGCTTTTTTTCTCGAGGATGGAATGGGTGTGGTTTTCGCTTTTAAGGTGGGGCTAGCGACCGTCATCGAGGGGACGGACGACTTCGTGCCGTTTGGAGAAACCGGTGAGCGCATCTTGTAGATAACGTTTCCGTTTCCAGGCGTCCCGACACGAGAGCGAAGCTGAGATCGCCTGTCACTCTTTTTACCACTCGGAAACCTCATCTGTGGATGAAAACACTCAACCGAATCACAAAAAAATTACGTTATATTTGATTATCTTTTTCAGAGCCCATTCCACCTCCTCAATGAAGACGTCGAAGTCCGAGTCGTCGATGTCTAATCTGTCCTCATCTCTAGTGTCAGTGTTGGAGGCGCTGACGTCATACCCTCCACTTCCTGTCTCTGCTGAACCTGTTTAAGCATGAAATCATCTATTGAACACAACATAATAATAATAATAATAATAATATATTTTATCTACTGGCGCTTTTCAGGACACACAAGGACACCTCACACAGGGCACAACAGGAACCACACCAGACAAGAGAGAAGCATGAATAATGGAGGGACTAAATCTGTGGCCATTCCCAAACAAAAAAAACGAAATAGTTTCTTTTAAAAACTTTTTTTCGCACCATTGACGACGTCACACGAGTCTCGTTGTAACGTCACGGTCAGATATGAAAGATGATGATGTCGCTCCCCCGGAAGTGATGTGCTACCCACAAAGCCACGCCTTGAAAATCGCATGAAATCCAGGAAACAAATGCTCGCGAATAAAACAGAGTGAAAGATGGAGCGAGCAGCTCACAAATTGAACTAAAAGAAGGTTATTAAAAGGACTTTTAAGGATTAAAAGAAGAAGCTCAGCTCCAGGGTGTACAGAACCCAGAGGAACGGTTTGTATTAGTGTTCCCTCCAAACGGCGTTATAGTGTCTATCAATGTTGCGCGCTCTGTATTCGTGTGTTAGGGTTAGAGTTAGTGAATTTGCTCGTAATTATTCCCTCTAATATCTCTCGAATCTATGTCGACTGTCAGACAGTAACTTTGCATACACGTCATGAATATGCAAATCACTAACCAATAGCTGATTAACACAGGAGTGGTTATGAAGTTCACCGCATGAAAATCTCAGCTCAAATTCAGAATAAGCTCAGGCTCAAAAACGAGAAGAATGAATGAGATTTTAATTAAAAGAAGTATTTAATTTTTCTCATATAATTATACTGATGTGAACATTGAAAATAGCACAATGTTACTGGCCCTTTAAAGTATTCTGGCACTGTGCCAGGGAAATATATATATATATATATATATATATATATATATATATATATATATATATAGGAGCCTGTGCATGTGTCTAAATAATTTCAAGCAAATTGTTTTCACCTATCAATCATAAGAGAGGAAAGCAACTTTAACTTGATGTTACAAGCCTATCAGAAGCAGAGAAAGGCGTGTCCTTGCCACACAGTATGATTGACAAAAATGTCACGCTAGCATTGTCTGAGACAAAAAAATGAAGCACAAGTTGATGAAGCCTGGGGATGATGAATAAATGGATTCTGTTTGCCAGCAGCGGTAAGAAAGTGCGTGCTCATCATGATTTAGACTTCGCTGTCTCAACATATTCTGGGATGAAAATGTGAGATAGTGGGTGGAGTTTACATGATTATTTATGACTTTCCCGCTCCGCTTTAATGCACTGCTTGAAATTCATGACGAAGTGATGCGTCGTTTGCTCGCTCTGTGTTCGTGTGTTTGGGTTAGCGTTAGTGAATTTCCTCGTAATTATTTTCTCTAATATCTCTCGAATCTACGTCGTCCATCAGACAGTAACTTTGCATACACGTCATGAATATGCAAATCACTAACCAATAGCTGATTAACCGGGGAGTAGTTACCGAATGAAACTCTCAGCTCATTTCTGGAATAAGCTCGGGCTCGAACATGAGAAGAATGAACGCGATTTCAATTAACAATAGAAACTTTTTAAGTACAAGAATCACTTCTCTCATACAATTATACCGATGTGAAGAACATAATATTGAAAATAACACAGTGTCACTGACTCTTTAATTCAAATTAAATAAATCTGTCCCCAAAACTCAATTCATTAAACCTGAGACTTTTCTCAGAACCTTTTCTCAAATCTTTCTCAGCCATGAGTGCAACGTGATTTTGGGGTGAAACGTACGTGAAGCTGCTGATATTCATAAACCTGGCATTATTGTTCTCCCTAACAGAGGAGTGATGGAGGGTGGGTGGGTGTCTGCAGCCCTCCATCTACAGTATCTCTTAATCCAATTAGTCTGCTCTTCCCAGACACCACACGAGAAAAACAAGCCTCGGTACACGAGAGAGGAACCTCCAAACCAGCAAGCGTACAACAAAACTGAAAAACATTAAGTTACTCACTCGATACGTAATTTTTTAATGAGTGATAAAATCTGTTTATAGATCGCTTCATAAGTCTGAGAGAGCGGCAGTTTTTGATAACATATGAACCTTTTATTTAATGTAATTTAAGGCGCCAGGAAGAAACTTGGTGAGAGCAAAAGGCTTTCTTTTTTGCAATTTAAATAGAAGAAGAGAAAGAAAAGATAGAAAAGAAACTAACAACGAAAGAGACAACGATAAAGGATAAAAAAATACAGAAAAAGAGAAAGAAAAAAATAGAAAATAAAAAGGAAGAGAGAAAGAATAAAGAAAGAAAGAAAGAGACAAAATGAAGGAAAGAAATAAAGAAAGAAAAGACAGGAAAAAGGAACAAATAAGAGAAAGAATCAATTATGTAAAAAAATAAAGGAAAAATAGAAAGAAAAAAAAAACTGTTTAGGAAGGAAAGAAAATACAAAAATAGAAAGAGAGAAAGGAAATGTAATTAAAGTAAGACATAAAAAGAGAAAGAAAGAAAAATTTGAGGAAAAATAAAACAAAAAATCACTGTTATTTTATTTTCAATTTCAGTATTTTTTGTGTTTTTTGAAACATGTATATTTTATTGTTATATTTATACTATATTTTATTCACAATTATATTTTGCTATTCACTTTTTTAGTACTGGTGCAATATGAATCTATATTTGATTTAAACGTTTATTTATTTTCTCTGGATTTGTTTGTAACGCTCGCCTTCTGTTTAACATTTCACTTTTATTTGTTGTTATTTTATTGCATTTCATTGATTGCGTTTAATTTAAATTGTTTAGTTATTACTTTTCACTAGTCATTTAATTATGCTTTTTTGTTTTGAATTTACATTTGACTTAATCTATTTTGTACAACTTATATTTTTATACGATATATTTATTCCATTATCATATTTTATGCATCATTATCTTATCATGTAATGCATATATGATTTTTTGCACTTTACTTAAGCTTTTTATTGAAATGTTTTAGTTTTTATTTGTTTATTTTAAAGTTTTCTTCTACTTTACCTTCTTGTCTGGCATGTGTTTGTAACATTTGTTAATTTTATTGTGAAAAACAGGTGTTTTATTTGATCTTTTCCTTCACTGAGCGTTCCTCGCTCGTTCTCGGCCCCTGGAGCGGCCCTGAATGGCTGGAGACCTCACCGAGCGTGCGCACGGGGCTGCTGATGGTGCTGGGGGTGCTGATCCCGTGTGCGTTCACGGCTCTGATGACGAACTGATACTCCGTCTCCGGGATCAAGCCCTTCAGAACCATAGTGTTCGCCTCCACCGGCTCTCTGATATACGTCCACTCAGAGTCCATCTCCGGCCTGCAGTGCACAAACACAACATCACATCAATACACCATCACACCATCATATCAATACACCATCACATTCGTCACACCATCACATTCATCACACCATCACAGCATTACACCATCATTTTCATCACACCATCACATTCATCACAGCATTACACCATCACATTCATTACACCATCACAGCATTACACCATCACACATCACATTCATCACACCATCACAGCATTACACCATCATTTTCATCACACCATCACATTCATCACAGCATTACACCATCACATTCATCACACCATCACATTCATCACACCATCACAGCATTACACCATCACATTCATCACACCATCACAGCATTACACCATCACATTCATCACACCATCACACCATTACATCACACCATCACATTCATCACATCATCACAGCATTACACCATCACACCATCACATTCATCACACTATTACACCATCACAACATCACACCATCACATTCATCACACTATTACACCATCACAACATCACACCATCACATTCATCACAACATCACACCATCACACTATTACACCATCACATTCATCACACCATCACAACATTACACCATCACAACATTACACCATCACAGCATTACACCATCACATTCATCAAACCATCACACTATTACAACATCACATCATCACAGCATTACACCATCACATTCATCACACCATCACATTCATCACAGCATCACAGCATTACACCATCACATTCATCACACCATCACATTCATCACATCATCACAGCATTACACCATCACATTCATCACACCATCACATTCATCACACCATCACATTCATCACACCATCACATTCATCACAGCATCACAGCATTACACCATCACATTCATCACACCATCACATTCATCACATCATCACAGCATTACACCATCACATTCATCACACCATCACATTCATCACATCATCACAGCATTACACCATCACATTCATCACAGCATTACACCATCACATTCATCACACCATCACATTCATCACAACATCACACCATCACAGCATCACATTCATCACCTCATCACAGCATCACATTCATCACACCATCACATTCATCACAGCATCACACATCATATTCATCACATTCATCACACCATCATACCATCACACTATTACACCGTCACATTCATCACACCATTACAACATCACAGCATCACACCATCACATTCATCACACCATCACAGCATCACACCATCACACTATTACACCATCACACTATTACACCGTCACATTCATCACACCATTACATTTATCATACCATTACACCATCATAGAAGAATAAAGAGAGATAGAGAAAAGATCAAAAAAGAGGAAGAAACAAAAAGAGAAAAAAAGAATAAAAGAGAAAGAAAAAAGACAGAAACATATGGAGGAAGAAAAAGAAAGAAAAAATGAAAAAAAGATTAAATAAATACATAAAGAAAAAAAGAGGTATGTAAAAGGAGAAAAGATAAAAAAAAAAAATAGAAAGGGAGAAAGTGTTGGAATAGAAGATGTATGTGTCACTAAGCCTTGCATTGGTTGGCTGAGCGGTAGAGACGGTTCTGATGTCATTGCACATTCTATGAATCGCGAGTGTGTAAACAAGTGTCTGTAGAAATTATCATGAAAATAATCAATAATTTAAAATAATCCTGATAATGAAGGTCTACGGTTGATCAGCGCTGGCCTGCGTGGAATGGACAGCAGATAAGAATGTAGCTGGGTTTTATCTGCAATTATGGAACTCATGTCGCTCTTCTCTGGAACCCAACGTGTGTTT
Source organism: Danionella dracula (assembly GCA_900490495.1). Classification (NCBI taxonomy): domain Eukaryota; kingdom Metazoa; phylum Chordata; class Actinopteri; order Cypriniformes; family Danionidae; genus Danionella; species Danionella dracula. Next base: position 712,726 of record UELW01000766.1, on the reverse strand, counting down.
TGATGTGCGTCAGAAAGAGACGATTCACGAAAGACGTGGTTTTACAAATAGAGTTTTGTAACCATTAATCTTTGTTTTGTCATTTTTGAAAGTTATGTCATTAAAGTTAAATTAGAACTTTCTTTTGCTTTGTGGACATTGGACTTCTTTCCGTGGACATCTATCTTCACTTCTACAACAGTGTTGGTGAGATCCTTTTAAAAATATTTTATAGGGTTCAAATATGAATCGATCCAAAACTAAAGAAACTTTGATAGGAAACATAATCACAGGGTTCTGACGTAAATTTACTGGAAAAGAAAAAGTGAAAGAAAACAGAGAGAAAAAAGAAAGAGAAAAAAAGAAAAGCAATAACACAACAAAGGGATGAAGAAAGAAAAGAGAAAGAAAAAAAAGAGCCAGAAATAAAGTAAAAGAAAAGAGAAAAATTTTCCCAAGAATTTTCACTATTTTCCCAACTTTGGAAGCAGAATGAACAACTGCCTCTTTCTACAATTAAGAGTTACAAATACAAGTCTCTGCTCACCGATCTCTCTCTCTCCCTCCATCCATCCATCCCTCCCTCCCTCCCTCCCTCCATCCATCCATCCACCTCCAGGTTCTCACCTGACATATGCCACCAGGAAGTGATCCCTCCCTCCATCTCTCCCTCCCTCCCTACATACATCCATTCCTCCCTCAATCATCCATCCCTCCCCCTCTCTCTCTCCCTCCCTCCATCCATCCACTTCCAGGTTCTCACCTGATATATGCCACCAGGAAGTAGATGACAGGAGCGCTTCCTTCGCTGTCTCCGTGTTGCCAGGACAGAGCCAGCTCCGTTTCGGACATGGCGACCACCGTCGGCTGAGCCGGAGGAGATGGAGGCATGCACTTCTCTGAAAGAGTGAAACTCCCTTGTTACCGTTGTCAGTGAAATAATGGACCGATGAGATCCAGCTGGTCCCCCTCAAAGACCCCCCATGCCGGTCTCTCACCGTGAGAGCTGGTGCTGATGTCCCGAGGCATGCTGGGACGGCCCTCTCCCGCCCAGCCATACGCTCCAACACTGACGCGGTACTGCGTGCCCACCTTCAGCCTCCCGACAACCACATCCTAACACAGAGAGCACAGGTGTGTTCACAACACGATGCGACACGGACAGAAAAACTGAGACGAGACACTCACGAAGCTCGCCTGGCCATCGAACTGCCCCTGAAAGAGGAAAGCACAGCATTCAGAGGAGAGAAAGCGATCGTTTCGCGAGTCGAGGAAGTGCTGGACATACGGTTGTGAGCATTTCTAAACTCAAGGGGACTTCCAGGACCACGGCGTTGCTGGTCGGACGGTTGTTCTTCATCTCGGTGTAGAACACCTGCCCGAGAAAAACAGAGATTATATTGGGACGAACCGTGTCTCACAGCTCTGCTCGGAGTTCTAGGCTTGACTATACTGTAGTACCTCGACGGGCCCCTGGGGACAGAAACGAGCACATTTTCAATCACTCCCATGTAAAAAAAATTTCAACTTTACAACCAAAAAAAGAAGGAAAAATGTGATTTCACATGGGAGATGCTGAAAAATCCAGTTAAAATAAATATTGTATATATTTACTTTAACTGTAAAATTGCATTTGAACCACATCAAGTGAGACGTAGTGAATTTTTGTGCCTGTTATGTTTTCTGGGAATTACTTTAATTAACAAAATAAATAAATAAAACAAATAAATCTGTTCTTAAATGATCACATATGTGTACATAAAATGTACAACAATATATAATATATATTCTCTATGTGTACATTTTCCCCAATGCTTATTTCATAATTTGATAGGTTGAGTATTTTTTAAATAATAATAATAATGCCTTCAATGTATATAGCGCTTTTCTAGACACTCAAAGACGATTTACAATTATCAGAGCATTATTCATTCTCTCCACATTCACTCTCTGGTGGTGATAAGCTACCTTGGTAGCCCTCAGCTGCCCTGGAGCAGTCTGACAGGACGTGGCTGCCATTCTGCGCCTATGGCCTCCTGACCTCCACCAAACACATCACACCAGTCACACACATCCACCAAACACCTCCACCAGTAACACACATCCACCAAACACCTCCACCAGTCACACTCATCTACCAAACACATCCACCAAACACCTCCCATCAGTCCCTCACGTCCACCTAACACCCCCCACCAGTCACTCACATCCACCAAACACCCTCTAGCAGTCACTCACATCCACCAAACACCCTCCACCAGTCACTCACATCCACCAAACACCCTCCACCAGTCACTCACATCCACCAAACACACCCCCAGTCACATACATCCATACGGGGCAATGAGGGTGAAATGGACAGGACCACAACGACAGAGTGGACCTAGCGGAGTTCAAACCGCCAACATTCCGGTTACAGAACGACCCACTGCGCCATCTTTCTCCCATTTTCTTAAAATGGCATGTGTTCAATCAGGTGGAAGACAGTAAAAGGGCTTGTGGAACTAAGGAAAGGACACAGGTTAAACTTGTATATCTTGAGCAATCATGTACAAGACTGGGGATTTTGTTTTGATTTTGTTTATTTTATAACCTACTCTCCTCACCACTCTTAATCTCTTGTTCCATGAACTCTTGAAACTATCTCCGTATAAACGTATCTAGCGTATAAACGCTATACAAACTCATTTGACTCTTTCACCAACCCACATTGTGAACGGACCCTGAAAGGGTCTGTAACACCTCGCACCATAATCTGAAGCGCTCCCCGAAGAAGTCACGTGGTGCGGCTACCCAGCGAGGCTTCAGACGTCATCGTTTTGGCTCCTCCCCCAAATGAAGCGAGCCTCAATACGCGCTTTGCAGAAAAAGCACCTTCATTACTCGACACACGCTTCGAGGCCTCTAGCAAGTGTGTTTTTATTATTGACTTAAGTGTGTTTATCATTTTTACTTTAAAAATTAAAAATTATTTCCTTCAACAATATTGAATTATTTTATCATTAATCTAGTACATGACCCTTTTATTTTTTTTAAAGGAGATTAGAATAATAAAATGTATGCTTTGTCAGAATGATTCCAATTTTCTGACTGGAAGTGATCGTTGCACTTTTTGCAGTGTTGTGGACACGCACACACACCGGTATCTGAAATATGTATATCGTTAAAAAAAAAACACTGGTATTCAGTATGAAACAGTATTCGGTGTGAAACGCTATTCGGTAAGAAACGGTATTCGGTGTGAAACAGTATTCGGTGTGAAACGATATTTTGTTTGAAACAGTATTAGGCATGAAACAGTATTCGGTATGAAACCGTATTCGATGTGAGACAGTATTCGATGTGAAACAGTATTCTGTGTGAAATAGTATTCGGTATGAAATGCTATTTGGTGTGAAACAGTATTCGGTCTGAAACCGTATTCGATGTGAGACAGTATTCGATGTGAAACAGTATTCTGTGTGAAATAGTATTCGGTATGAAACGCTATTTGGTGTGAAACAGTATTCGGTCTGAAGCGCTATTCCGTGTGAAACGCTATTCGGTGTAAAACGTTATACGGTGTGAAACAGTATTCGGTGTGAAACGCTATTCGGTATGAAACAGTATTGGGTATAAAACAGTAATCGGTGTGAAATGCTATTTGGGATGAAACAGTATTCGATATGAAACAGTAATCGGTGTGAAATGCTATTTGGGATGAAACAGTATTCGGTATGAAACAATATCTGGTATGAAACAGTATCTGGTATGAAACAGTATTCTGTATGAAACAGTATCTGGTATGAAACAGTATTAGGTATGAAACAGTATCTGGCATGAAACAGTATTCTGTATGAAACAGTATTAGGTATGAAACAGTATCTGGCATGAAACAGTATTCTGTATGAAACAGTATTAGGTATGAAACAGTATCTGGTATGAAACAGTATTCTGTATGAAACAGTATCTGGTATGAAACAGTATTCTGTATGAAACAGTATCTGGTATGAAACAGTATTCTGTATGAAACAGTATCTGGTATGAAACAGTATTCTGTATGAAACAGTATCTGGCATGAAACAGTATCTGGCATGAAACAGTATTAGGCATGAAACAGTATTCGGTGTGAAACAGTATTCGGTGTGAAACAGTATCAGGTGTGAAACAGTATTCTGTATGAAACAGTATTCGGTGTGAAACAGTATTCTGTATGAAACAGTATCTGGTATGAAACAGTATTCGGTATGAAACAGTATTCGGTATGAAACAGTATCTGGTATGAAACAGTATTCGGTGTGAAACGCTATACGGTGTAAAACGCTATTTGGTATGAAATACTATTTGGTGTGAAACAGTATTCGGTATGAAATAGTATTCGGTGTGAAACGCTATACGGTGTCAAACGCTATTTGGTATGAAATACTATTTGGTGTGAAACACTATTCGGTGTGAAACGCTATTCGATGTGAAGCGGTATGCCGCCCGATGCCAGAGGAAGCACTCCGCGAGCCGAGCAGAGCTGTGCCCAGCCGAGGCGAGCTGTTACTAAAACGTTGGCCACACTGAAACACAGCAACCAATCTGCAACAAACCGGTCCTTTTCTGCCTTAATCAAGAAGAGCCGGGGCAGCAGCAGCTACAGAAATGATTCTTTGCTCAGGAGTTGAAGAGGGGAGAACCTTGTATCCGGTGATGGTGCTGACGTGTCTGCGGGGCATCTTCCACTGAACGCCGAACGCTGTGCAGTTGATGGTCTCCAGCTGGATGTCCAGTGGCGGACTCAGCCTCTCTGAGAGAAAACACAACCAACCGTATTTAAAGGAGACCTCAGAGGCCAGTTTAACACCACACCAGTGAATTAGCTTCTTTAGGGTATAAATGTAAAGCCTGTAACAATCTATGGTTATATTCATGAACGGTTTTGTAAAAAAAAAAAGAAATTAACTTTTTACTTCAATAAAACCACTTAATTTATGATAAGTCCGCTTACATAGAATTGTGTGACTGGTGGAGTGTGTTTGGTGGATGAGTGTGACTGGTGGAGGGTGTTTGGTGGATGAGTGTGACTGGTGGAGGGTGTTTGGTGGACGCGTGTGACTGGTGGAGGGTGTTTGGTGGATGTGTGTAACTGGTGGTTGGTGTTTGGTGAATGTGTGTGACTGGTGGAGAGTGGTTGGTGGACGTGTGTGACTGGTGGAGGTTGTTTGGTGGATGTGTGTGACTGGTGGGGGGTGTTTGGTGGACGTGTGTCTGGTGGAGTGTGTTTGGTGGATGTGTGTGACTGGTGGAGGTTGTTTGGTGGACGTGTGTGACTGGTGGAGTGAGTTTGGTGGATGTGAGTGACTGGTGGGGGGTGTTTGGTGGAGTGTATGGTGGATCTGAGTGACTGGTGGAGGGTGTTTGGTGGATGTGTGTGACTGGTGGAGTGAGTTTGGTGAATGTGAGTGACTGGTGGGGGGGGTGTTTTGGTGGATGTGTGTGACTGGTGGGGGGTGTTTTGGTGGATGTGAGTGACTGGTGGAGGGAGTTTGGTGGACGTGTGTGACTGGTGGAGTGTGTTTGGAGGACGAGTGTGACTGGTGGAGCTTGTTTGGTTGATGTGTGTGACTGGTGGAGTGTGTTTGGTGGACGTGTGTCTGGTGGAGTGTGTTTGGTGGTTGGTGTTTGGGGAATGTGTGTGACTGGTGGAGTGTGGTTGGTGGACGTGTGTGACTGGTGGAGGTTGTTTGGTGGATGTGTGTGACTGGTGGGGGGTGTTTGGTGGACGTGTGTCTGGTGGAGTGTGTTTGGTGGATCTGAGTGACTGGTGGAGGGTGTTTGGTGGATGTGTGTGACTGGTGGAGTGAGTTTGGTGAATGTGAGTGACTGGTGGGGGGTGTGTTTGGTGGATGTGAGTGACTGGTGGAGGGAGTTTGGTGGACGTGTGTGACTGGTGGAGTGTGTTTGGAGGATGAGTGTGACTGGTGGAGTGTGGTTGGTGGACGTGTGTGACTGGTGGAGGTTGTTTGGTGGACGTGTGTCTGGTGGAGTGTGTTTGGTGGATGTGTGTGACTGGTGGAGGTTGTTTGGTGGACGTGTGTGACTGGTGGAGTGAGTTTGGTGGATGTGAGTGACTGATGGGGGGTGTTTGGTGGAGTGTTTGGTGGATCTGAGTGACTGGTGGAGGGTGTTTGGTGGATGTGTGTGACTGGTGGAGTGAGTTTGGTGAATGTGAGTGACTGGTGGGGGGGGGGTTTGGTGGAGGGTGTTTGGTGGATGAGTGTGACTGGTGGAGGGTGTTTGGTGGATGAGTGTGACTGGTGGAGGGTGTTTGGTGGATGAGTGTGACTGGTGGAGGGTGTTTGGTGGATGAGTGTGACTGGTGGAGGGTGTTTGGTGGATGTGGGTGACTGGTGGAGGGTGTTTGGTGGATGAGTGTGACTGGTGGAGTGTGTTTGGTGGATGTGGGTGACTGGTGGAGGGTGTTTGGTGGATGAGTGTGACTGGTGGAGTGTGTTTGGTGGATGAGTGTGACTGGTGGAGTGTGTTTGGTGGATGAGTGTGACTGGTGGAGGGTGTTTGGTGGATAAGTGTGTCAACCATTTGAGCCAATTGTAGTTCATTACAGTTTTTTAGAATAAATTAGACTAAAAATACTTTAAGTGAATGATACATTTACTAAAGTGTACTTGCTTCGTTTTCATATTTGTACATATTTTTAATATATATTTTAAATTGTATGCTTAAAAATGTCATGGTAGCATAAACTAAAGTTTACTTAAAAAAAACACATTTTTGAATCAACACTGTAATATTCAGTTTGAGATTATTTCAACTTATATTTGAGTTTAATTTTGTATTTAATGTATGCTAATTAAAAGTCATGTAGCCTACTGTATTTAAGTTGTTCCACGTTTGATTACAAAATACACTTCACGTTTTGTTTTCCTAAAATGTATTTATAATTAAAATATTCCTGCAGCATAAAATGAGTTGCTTCGAATTAACCCTTCATAAATGACCCGAAAACACTTAATTAAGAAAGCACCATGCACCAAAAAGAATAAATTAAGGTCAAAAGAACGTACACACATACACTTAAATTAAAAGTAGAACTAAAAAGTCATAGATCTCATTTATCTCCATTGTTGACCTTTGTGTGTAAACAAGAAAAGTCAGCTTTAATTAAAGTAGGGGAAAACTATAAAATGTTCAGACATTGGAGCTGAACTTTAGAGTAAATACGATTATTTTTGCGTCTCACTTTAAAAACATCTACTTTCAGAACACTTGAATGTTGATATATTCCAGTTGTATAGCATCGTATTGAAACGAGTTTAGTCCTGATATTTAACTTTAGCTAAACAAAAAGAAAGCTGAGATGATTAGTGTAGCTTCAAACACACTATAAGGTATGTTACATTTAAGTACACTTGTATAATACCTGGGATGGGCTTGTGCTCAGCTGGTTCCATCAAATATGAAAGATTTGCGTTTATGGTGGCAACACGAAGAGCATGCAGCACAGAAGAACAAGAGGACCACTGACCTGGCTTGCGTGCAGCAGACCTTCTTCCACAAACTGGAGCGGCGCACATCCACAGGGGTGCCAGAATCAGCACCAGTCTCGTCTGAAGAAGCATCCCGACTCCTGTTAAGACCCCGAAACACTCAGAGGCTCGTCCGCATAATCAATCAACACCAAAATCAACAGTTTGAGGAATTAAAGTGTTTCTGGAAGCCGATTACTGTCTGCTGGAGATCAGGCAGGCTCCTCGTGCGCGTTCACGCGAGCGCCAACTCGGTCCGCTCCCTTTAAATGTTTAGCGAATAAAAGTTTGATGCTTCGAAACTTGATTTGTGTCTTCGGTGATCGATGAGTCGTTAATGTGGCGGATTGAATGGAAGCGGAGAGGCGGAGGACGGTTAGACCGGGAGTTAAGAGGATAATGGTTTAATCTACGCAGACCTGAGACTAGCTACAGACGCGTTAGCATCTGAGCGATTGATCGATAAAAGTGATTGAGAACGACCGGGCAAATGATTAACAATGAGGTTATTGGTTCAGACGTGGCATATAGGTTTCATTTTTGTTGGTTTTTCGAACATTTTAACTTAAATAACAGCTAAATATGAGCTTTTAACGTCTCCTCAGTTTGCGCTAGCATCGAGTGTTGTCATAGCTAATCAGCAGCTAATTACATTTACTTAGTTATATTTTCTTTACATGTTTTTGGGTAACTAATAATTTTGGAGTACTTTTAACCCATTAGAGCCCACCCTCGTTTCTCATATCGGGAATTTATGAGTGAGAAAAATGAGAGAACATTTTTAGCTAATTAGGAATGTTATGTTAATTTATGAACCTTGAACGAAAAAAAAGTCACAATTCTGAGAAAAAAAGTCAGAATTCTGACATTAAAGTCAGGAGTTTAAGAAAAAAAGTCAGATATCTGAGGTTGAAGTCAGGATTCTAAGGAAAAAAGAAAAAAATATTTTTTTTCTACAGTGGCCCTAATCCTCTCCTTAGTTTATTTTACACATATTTTAGTGGCTCGATATCAACAAAATCTTAAGTTATTAATAATAAAATCATCAAGCAATATGTACACAGCTCTAGTAATAAATGTAAGGTTAATCTTAAACACCAACGATATAAAATACAAAATACCACTCTTATTTTAATAAAACCACATTCACTGTTTCAATGTAAACATTTCATTAATATCAGTAGATACTTTACCCACCCTCACAAACAAATTTGTGTTCCAAGAATGTCCCAGGATCATTATTTAGAGTTGCATAAATTGTAATACGTCCAATTAAAAGTGTGTTTGTGCGTGTGTGTAAAACATTTGCTCCACTACTTTATTACTAATATCACATTCTGCAAAAGTTACTTTAGAAATGTTATTAAAAAAACGTTGCAATGTCCAGTTTTAAAATGTTCTGAGAACTTCTGTCAACATTGTGACAAAATTCATCACTCAAGGCACTGAAAAAAATGTTCAGAGAACTTTAGCTAACATCTTCAACATTAATAGAATGTCAAACTAATTTTTTAAAACACTATGTGCTGATATTTAGTCAACCTTTAAAGATATCTACTCAGAGCTCTAAGTTAGAAGTTAGAAGTCAGAGATCTACTCAAAGATCGAATTTAGAGATCTACTCAGAGATCCAAGTTAGAACTAAAGAGATCTACTCAGAGACCCAAGTTAGAACTAAAAAGATCTACTCAGAGATCCAAGCTAGAACTAAAGAGATCTACTCAGAGATCCAAGCTAGAACTCAGAGATCTACTCAGAGATCCAAGTTAGAACTAAATAGATCTACTCAGAGATCCAAGTTAGAACTAAATAGATCTACTCAGAGATCCAAGTTAGAACTAAAGAGATCTACTCAGAGATCCAAGTTAGAACTAAAGAGATCTACTCAGAGATCCAAGTTAGAACTAAATAGATCTACTCAGAGATCCAAGCTAGAACTCAGAGATCTACTCAGAGATCCAAGTTAGAACTAAATAGATTACTCAGAGATCCAAGTTAGAACTAAATAGATCTACTCAGAGATCCAAGTTAGAACTAAATAGATCTACTCAGAGATCCAAGTTAGAACTAAATAGATCTACTCAGAGATCCAAGTTAGAACTAAAGAGATCTACTCAGAGATCCAAGTTAGAACTAAAGAGATCTACTCAGAGATCCAAGTTAGAACTAAAGAGATCTACTCAGAGATCCAAGTTAGAACTAAAGAGATCTACTCAGAGATCCAGGTTAGAACTAAAGAGATCTACTCAGAGATCCAGGTTAGAACTCAGAGATCTACTCAGAGATCCAAGTTAGAACTCAGTGATCTACTCAAAGATCGATGCAATAACTTGAGATCTACTCTGAGATCAAGGCAAGGACTCCGAGGTCGAGGCAAGGAGTCTTTTATCTTTGTCTCTAAGATAAAAGTCAGTACAGTTAAACGTAGAAGTCTGGTTTCATTGTCACAATACTGTCCCTTATCTTACATTGCCACCTTTGATTTTATAGCGGCCCTATAATTTTTCTACTCTTTGAATCCTGACAGATCTTCGCATCAAAAAGCAGACAGGCACACAGTCATTAGAGACAGACAGCATGAGTCTCAGGAGTAAGAGAAGTAGAAAATTTATTGCAGTATTTGTTCCATCAGAGGCATGTGGGTCCCTTTATGCTGAGCAGGGCAACCGTTTCTTGCAGAATCTCCATCGACACAGCCCTCCTCACAGACACTGCATGCTATACTCAATAAATTACAGCCACACGGTGCTATAGTACAAAATGGACAAACAGCTCAACTGAGAGAATCGTCATCAGCCAGTAAAGACGGGGCTACGCTATAGAAAGCCGCTCGAGGCTAAGAAATTCGAAAAGAAACCGAGGAAAAATGTAAAAACATCAACAAACTAATTCTTTCCGACATTCAGTATATATTTAAATTTATTTTATAGATATAAACAATATTTTATGTTAAACTATGATACACTGGGAGTAGAAATCAAACAACCAGAAATCTGCTGCACAACAGCGAAGGAGCACCCATACAATGTTTCTCCGAACATTTTATTCCTGCGAGACGACGATCCACTCCGGCGCGGCAGGCGTTTAAAAAAAGTCCCCGCCAGACGCGGAGCGCGTCGGAGCGTCTGTAGTGTAGTGTAGCCGCTCATGAGTGTGTGCGTGTGTTTTTGGCTGACCCGCGAGACATTTGGCTGATGGATGAGGGGTGTTTGTGCCCATTTCTCTAATATTATAAGCTGGAGTTCCTGTCCTTGGCAGCGTAGAGCGAGCGTAGAGTCTGTGCCACTTTGTGGTTGAGTTTGTTGCCGTTCGTGAAGTTGATTTTCTTGTAGATGATGGCCGAATCTTTGATGGTGTCCACCCAGGGAACTAGTTTCCTGCCATCGCGGCGCTTGGCCTCCGCCCAAGAGCTGGTGTAGGAGCCCGCCATCCAGTGAATGGTGTATCCCTCGGAGTTCTTCTGTATGACGCGGGCGATCTGCGGCCGGTCCCGGTACTTGGGGCAGTGTATGGCGATGATATCCAGAGCGCTGACTGATTCGCTCATGTTCGCCGCCAGCTGCTCTGCGTGGTCTCCCGTCCGTCTCCCGCGACGAGGTGCCTGGACATAAACGGAATTACTGCAATTCAAATATATCTGTAATTTAATAAAACATTACGCTGTTAAAATTGGGACGAAATAAATATATCTGTAGTTAAATAAAACATTACGCTGTGAAAATTGGGATGAAATAAAAATATCTGTAATTAAATAAAACGTTACGCTGTTAAAATTGGGATGAAAATAAATATATCTGTTTTAAATTAAAACATTAAGCAGTTAAAATTGGGCCAAAATGAATATATCTATAATTAAATAAAACATTACGCTGTTAACAGATATATTTATTTAATCACACTTTAAATATGCATTTTATTTCATTTATATAACATAATAATATAAAAATATATAATAATGTAAAGTTTGATTTAATTAACAATTCATTCATTTATTTACACTTTAGTAACAAAGTTTTATTTAGTGACATTAATTTGTTTAATTAAAATTTGAATAAACTGAAGTTGTATTTTGACACTTCTGATAAATAAATGATAAAAATTACAATTCCATTTCTTGCTAAACAACTACGTAATTACTTTTAGCCACTAATTACATGATGGAGGACAAACTGTGCCGGAATTAGCTAAACACACAATTAATAATTTAATTAAATGTAAACGAATAAAAAGGTCTTTAATGAATAAATTATGTACTAAATTCTGGCAAATTCAGTCCCTTTCTTTCACATCTCTCTCTCTTTTTTAATTAAAACGTGACAAACGTTGGATCGCTAAAGCTTCCCCATGAGCTTATTTTCTTCAGAGAGAGTTCTCCCAAGCTCTGGTCAGTGCTGGACTGCAGGTTGTCTCACCCCAGGCGTCCTCTCGTCCCCGTCGCTGTCCTCCTCCTCCGACTCCGCCGTGTGGTGGTTCCGGGGACTGCCGCCGGCTCCCCCCAGCAGAGCAGTGATGGCTTTGTTCCTCACAGTTGCGCTCGTGTCTCCGTCCTCGTCCTCCTCGTCAGGGTCCAAGTGCTCCATCAACAGCTTGAACTGAGAATCAGAAGGTCAGGCGCACTCTAAACTCAAATTCTGGAGCCTCCAAAGATAGCGCATGCTTACGTCGAGGTACTGCTTGACGATCTTCTTCCTCAGCTCAAAGGTCAGCTCGCCCCGGACCTCGTAGTGCCGCAGGAAGTCCATGGTCTGCAGAGGGTGGAAGACGGCTGCTGTTTTCCTGTTGACGGCTTTGTCGTAGATCTTGGCAGACTCCGTGGGAGAGTATTTCTGGATTTTACTGCATTCGAAGAGAATTAAGCGTTAGGAGCTGCTGGTTTCTACAAGCTAGGTCCTGAGTCAGAGCGGGGTTCGCAGAGGATTGGTGGCATCTTTCCCTATTCGTGTACACAATCGTTAAATCTACAGCATTTTAAAACAATAAATGAAAAAAAAGAAAAAACAACAACAATTTGTTTCCATTAGAATAAAGAAATTTTTGCAGAACACTAAAATATTCCTGCACAAAAAGTAAGGAGAGAGAGATAGAGTAGAGATGAATAAGAGGGAGAAAGAGAAGAGAGAGAACGAGAGAAGTAAACACAGAGGATAGACGACTAAGAGAGAGGAGAAAAGAAAAGAGAGAAGAGATAAATGAGAGATATGAAAGAAGAGATAGAAAGAAAAGAGAAACAAGAGAGGAGAGAAGTGAAAGACGAGAAAAGAGAAAATAAGACTAAGAGTAGAGATGAGATGAATAAAAGAGAGATGAGAGAAAAAGAGAAGAGTGAGAGAACGAGAGAAGTAAACAGAGAGAGGAGAAAAGAGAGAGAGAGTAGAGACAAATAGAGAGAGATGAAAGAAGAGAGAGAGGATGGGAGAGAGAGAACGAGAGAAGTAAACACTGAGAGAGAGGAGAAAAGAAAAGAGAGAGAAGTAGACACATAACAGGGAGATGAAAGAAGAGAATAAAAGAGAGGAGAGAAGAGTGAGAGAATGAGAGAAGTAAAAGCTAAGAGAGGAGAAAATAGAGAGAAAGAGAGAGGAAAGAAGGGTGAGAAGATGAGAAGAGTAAGAAGAGAGAGAAAGTTGCATCTTTCCCTATTCGTGTACACAATCGTTAGAGCTTGTCGATAAATCTACAGCGTTTTAAAACATTTAAGAGGACACTATTTTAAACAATTTCTCCACAAAAATCAAAGAGAGAGAGGAGAAAAGAGAAGATAAAAAACTAAGAGAGTAGAAAGAGAAGAGTGAGAGAACGAGAGAAGTAAAGACTAAGAGAGAGGAGAGATGACAGAGGGAGAGGAGAAAAGTGAGAGAAAGAGAGGAGAAAAGAAAAGAGAAGATAAAAACTAAGAAGAGTAGAGACGAATGAGAGAGAGATGAAAGGAGAGAAGAGTGTCATCTCTCCTCTCAGTCTTTACTTCTCTCGTTTTCTCACTCTTCTCTCTTCTTTCATCTCTACTCTCTCCCAGTTTCTTTATCTTCTTTTTTCTCCTCTCTTTCTCTCACTTTTCTCCTCTCCCTCGGTCATCTCTCCTCTCTCTTTGTCTTTACTTCACTCGTTCTCTCAGAGAGAGATTGCAGAAAAGTGAGAGAAAGAGAGGAGAAAAGAGAAGAAAAAACTAAGAGAGAGATCTTCTGATCTCTCTCTCCCTCATCTCCAATCCTCTCTCTCCCTCCATCCCTCCCCCTCTCGCTCCCTCCCCCTCTCGCTCCCCCTCCCCCTCTCGCTCCCCCTCCCCCTCTCATATTTAAACCTCTTGATTAAGTCTACAGCGTTTCTGGGAGTTGTGCTACCTGTCGGAGAAGCCGTAAAGGATCTTGAGATGCTGCTTGAGCACCAGCAGCAGCAGGATGCCCTGCGACGCCCGGGCGAAGTCCAGCAGAGATGAAGAGTCATCCGGGAGACGTTCCATCACCGCATCCGCGTCCTCCAAATCCGACTCGGACTCGGACTCGGACACGCGAGCCTCCTCTGTGGGCTTGGGCCTCCTCACCCGCTGCCCGTCCTCATCCTCCTCGTACTCCTCCTCCTGGTTCTCCTCAGCGATGTTCCTCTCTCGCTCCTCGTCCTGCTCCGCTCGCTCCTCCTCTGAGCCGTTCTGCTGCTGGTGGCGCTGCGGCCGCTGGTGGTGATGGTGGTGGTGGTGGTGATGATGTCGCCGCCGCCGCTTCCTGCTCTTTCTGCCAGGCACTCGAACCAGAGACTGTACAAAAACAAGCTTTGAGTTCTGGAAGCAGCGCAGGTACTGGTGTTCAAAAACCTTCAGAGAGAACAATAAATGAACGCTTTCTCCAAAGTAGCGGCACGTTTCTAAGGAAGAAGTGCCATATTCTGAAAGACCACAGATACTAAGCTTTAAGATAAATTGTGCTGGTTCTTACAGCGAGTCTTAAAAATGCTATATTTTAAGCAATTTTGCTGCAAACAGTTAGAAGAGAGAAAGAGGGGAAGAGAGAGGGAAGAAAGAGAAGACAAAAGCACAAAGAAGAGATAGATGGAGAGAAGAAGAGAGGAGAAAAGAGAGAGAGAGAAGAGAGGAGAAAAGAGAAGAGGAGAGAAAAGAGGGACAGAAGAGAGACAAAGAAGAAAGAGACAGACTGGAGAAAAAAGGAGAGAAGAGGGAGACAAACAGAGAGAAAGAGAGGAGAGAAGAGAGACACAGAAAAGAAAAGAGGGAGACAGAGAAAAAGAGGAGAAACGAGAGAGACAAAGAGCAGAGAGAGACAGAGAGAAAGTGAGGAGAGAAGAGAGAAAGAGAGACACTGGTGGCTTCAGACGTTCCAGAATGAGTTTAGAAAAAAATAATTCTGATGGATTTCACAGAGCATCTTCAAAACATCCAACAATTTTTCAGTTACAAAACTTTGCAGCATTAAGAAAATATTTATAAAATCTGTGTTTGTCATATCGTTAAGGTTCTAAGATCTTTTTATTGTCATGGGCAGTCTTCTGTTTTCATCTATTACTTAACATACCCAGATATAAAGGTAAAAAATTATTCCATAAACACCTCTACAAGTTTTAATGAAAAATAATAAGACAGGCCAATAAAATGATCTCCATTTGTGTGTTAAGTGTATAGCAGCCAGATTGTGAGATCCAAGACTTTAATAGTATTTGTAAAGGTTAAAGTTCACCTCTTTGAAGGTCTGCAGCAGGTTGCTCCCCGACACGGACAGAGTGATGTCTATGTGGTGCATGATGAAGAGCGGCTCCTCCTGAGTCTGGTACGGGAAGTAGGCCAGATTATCAGCGATAAACAGCAGCATGTTGACCTCCATCTTCTGCTCCGACAGAGAGAGAGAGAGAGGAGAAAAGAGAGAGGGGGGAGGGGAAGGAAAGAGAGATGAGGGAGAGAGAGGGAGAAAAGAGATGAGGGAGAAAGAGGGAGAGAAGAGGGGGAGAAAAGAGATGAGGGAGAAAAGAGATGAGGGAGAAAGAGGGAGAGAAGAGGGGGGAGAGAGAGATGAGAGAGGGGAGGGGGAGAAAAGAGAGAGTAGGGGAGAGAGAGAAGAGAGGTGGAAAAAAAGAGGGCGAGAAAAATGATGAGGCAGAGAGAGGGAGAAAAGAGATGAGGGATAGAGAGAGAGGGAGTATAGAGATGAGTGAAAGAGTGGGAGAAAAGAGAGGAGAGAGAGGGAACAAGAGAGAGTAGGGAGAGAGAGAGAGAGAGAGAGGGGGGAGAAAGAGATGAGAGAGAGATAGAGGGAGAGAGGTGGGGAGAGAAAAGAGATGAGGGAGAGAGACACAAATCCAGGTTAGAGGCACAGACAAGCATGGAGGCGCGTCGGGACGGAGGCACAGCGCTCACCGAGCTGTCGTCGAACAGGTTGAGCAGCGAGATGAGGAAGGCTCTCCGGTGCTGTCGGTTGGTGCGCACCATGCTGTACAGGTGAGAACACTGAGCAGAATTGGACTCGTCTCGACGGAAGCCACGAATAATGGAACTCGCCGAGCCATAGACGGCCTGCTGGACCTGGAAGGACATCTTCATCCCCGCCACCGCTTTCATCTGTCGAGAGATTAAAGCGATTATTGAAAAAATTAATACAAAAATAAAAACCGAGCAAACAAATCGTGAACTGCGTTGAGCAGACTTGTTGCAACGAACATCACTTTCCCCCATGCTCCCTTTGACACGCCGAGGCACTCGTTTATCCATTGCATATTGGAATACTACCAATTATTTTAACCCTATTGATTATAAACAATGATTCCCCAACCATTCAATAAAGAACTTTTTGATCATAAACATCTACACCTGTAAATTCTCAAGAATTTACACTTAAGGCTCCTACACACCAAGCGCGAATGATCCATAATTTCTATGTAAAGATGCGATAAGGCACCCGCGGCGTGAAGGGTCTGGATCACATGGAGCAGACGACGCGAGGCGATTGAAGTGAGTGAGGAGGCAATCGGGGGCTTGCTCTTGTAGTAACATGATTGTTTTATCAAACATTTGGAACAACAATAGAGAAGACAAATATCACAGTTTGTGGCCAGCCAGAATGAATAACTCATATGATTATCCAGGTTGAATCAAAAACAACCTTGCTTGGAATTAAGTGAGGAGGCCGCTGAATCTGGTGAGATATACATTTTTAATTATTTTAATTGATTTATATTGATATTGTGCTGATGATAGCTTAAGCATGCTAGTCACTGGACAGCGGTGACAGATGAGCGAGTGATTACGTGTGATTGACTTTAGCTGTGTTTTAGAGGCGGTTTCGATTTAATTATTATATTTTTATTGTATATAATAGTATAGGCATGGTTTTCGTTGTAGGTATAGGTTTATTAGCGTTAGATTGTACTGTTTTTATTTACTGCGTTTGCGTCCGTGATTCTGTCGCATTCGCACTGAAGTGCGTTCTTCTGGCGATTTCTGCTAGAACTTTCACGTTGAACGTAAAAGACTCGATGTAGCCTTATAGAGAGCATGACTTCTTCAACAGTTTTACAAAAAAACAAAGAAACCCAATACAATTATTTATCATATATTTAATCAACTATTTTATTTAAATAGTTTTCAGAAGAGAAATATATCCATATATATGTTAAACATTGTTATATATAATAATATAATTAAATATATTTAGATCATTTTTCTTTTTAAAATGCATTTTTGAAACATATGTGAGAAAATATTAAACGAGGCCAAAGTCTAATGTTCAAGTATGTTTTGCACATAAAATAAGTCGATTTTGATGCTCACATGAATGAACCCCGTGTACTTCTTATCAATCTCCACCAGCTGCTGATCGGCTTTGTTCCTCATGGTGGGCTCCGTGTCCGTTCCCATTGCAATCAGGTATGGGACACACTGGAAAACAAAGGAAAGAGTGAGGTAGCAACAAACAATAACCGTTCACTAATTCATTCATAAATAAATAAATAACAGTAGTATATTAACTCTCTAGCGACCCCAAATCTACGAAGACTTTTAAGCAGATGTCCGGAATATCTGGCAACCCTTGCAAAGCTCCTCCATCGACTCAGATCAAAGCAGACGAGGCGGTAGGTGAAACCAACATTTCAAATGTTGATCCAACAAAAAAAAAAAGAACTAAAGCATACGAACATCCTAAAAAGATCTTTTTGGATGATTTACCAATCGAATCTTTATTGATAAAACCAGAAGCGTTGTTGAGAAGGAGAGCCTTCAGTCAGTCAGCTGCCGTGCTTTGGAACAACTCCTCAGAAAATCAATGTTAATGCGGAAAGGCTTGCCGCAAGACATGTTTTTTTTTTTAAGTACAACGTGCTTTATCTTGGTTGCTTTCCCCTTCTTTCCGAGTTTCATGGCCCTTCCGCTGATCAATTGAGCGCGGATCATGCTTAGAAAAACAACTAGCGACCACAAAATCCTCGGGAATTCACAGATTTAAAAAAACCTTTACAATTTTAAGGGCCAGACTTCTTGAAAATAATCTTTCATGCCATGGAGAACAGGGCTGTGAGTCTGAAGAGCATTCAGATAGAGCTTTATTCCTAAAAAGTATGTGTGTGTCGCATTATCGTCTTCGAAAAACAAAAAGATTCAACTCAGAAACGAGTCTCGTTGAAAAGTGACGTAGAATCGTACGAACCACTCTAAGCTCCTCGTACCGCTGGCGCAAGGTCACCTGGGAAGGTGTTCCCCAAACAGAGCTGTGAGCGGATGTGAGTAGTTCGCATCGTGACGAGGAACTGTTGATTTTTTTCTGAGGGATTCCCATCTCTATATTCTCAGAGAGAGAGACGAGGTTGTGGGGGAGCGCTGCTGAAGCTTCATCTTTCTCCTGAACCTCGCAAACACTTCCCACCTCGCAAATTGAATTGAATTGAATAAGGCTTTTATTGGTCACTACACTGTTACATGCAGCGAAATTCGACTCCTCCGACCAAGATATAGACATCACATTACAGTGGGGCAGGACAGGTCAGTGAGGTAGCAAATGAAATAAGGGATCATACAACAGGAAAGGTGGCTGAAAAAAACATGTTCTTCTCACTCTGTACTTCAGTGAGTGTGAGAAAAAAAAAGCTATAGCAACAAGCGCATTCAACACATTCACAAAGGTATAACATCGCATCATCATGGGAACGGGGGAAGTAGAGATAGATTCAGTCACAAGCAGAAGACGTCTGGACTCGCAGCTATCAGACAGCGCTATCGAAGAACCCCGCCCGCTCAGACTGGGGTGAAAGTGCAGAAGACAGTAGTGTCCTTGAGGAGTTCAGAGCTTATTGTTATCTTGTTCCCCGGGAGAAGTTGTTTTGACTCCAGCAACAGCCTAGCCACGGCTGTCCTGGAGGAATGAGGGAGCCGAAAGAAGATTGAATTTGAATTTAGGTCGAGATCTATCAATTTCACAGACCTCTAATGTTCATCACTGGCCTCCATTATGGTCAAAATTTGATGCATGGCGTCAGTGTCCTCCGGTTCTCGCCCATTTTGTGGTTTATACCCATTGTTTGATTACTGACGGCTCTGCCAACCGCCGTTTCAAACCAGCCGCTCAGCTAGATGGGATTTTGAGCTTCACTGACCGCTTTTAACAATCACAGATACCCCAGGGCTCCACATAATCCCATCAGTAGAAACCCTGTGATCAGAGCTCCAAATAAGTAGATATGCATGTACAATCTGCATGCGTTCAACTTAGGTTTCGCTGAAAGGCTTTTGATGAGGTACAGATCCGTTCCCTCTTTCTTTGGGCCATCATCTTCCTCCAGTCAGAACCAGTGACAGTGAGATACCAACTGTTGATTACTTCTGGAGCGATCGACGCTGTATCCAATAACAGCAGACTAGAGACTAACGACCAATCGATGCAGAATGATCACGTGAAAGAGGAGTTTTCCGTGAAAACAAACCATTTTGGAGTCATTGAAAAATCTGGTAAAAACAAATGCATATTATGAGAAAAAATAAAAATGTTTGACCTTGCATTGATGTTATCCTGCTGTTGATTAATTGTGTTTTGTGTCACAAGCATTGTTAAAGAGCCAACATTGTGGTTCTAAAATGTTTGAATCATCTCTCCTAGCTAAAAGAGCGATAACGGTTGTGTCCTGTACCTGCACCGGGTGTATGAGGCCCTGGCTGAGGGTCAGCGAGATGACGTTGAGGGAGAACTGCCTCACGCTGGACTGCGCATGGAAGAACGACTCCAGCACCTGCTTTAGATAGAGCTGCATGATGGAACTGCTCATCCCCGAGGATATGTCTCCCATCTCTTTCAGGTCCTCCTGCTTCGACATCTTCTGCCCTGCAGAGGAGCCAACAAGAGCTTCCGTTAGAGGGGTGCAGTTAGACCTTCTAAGGTAATCCCGCAAACTCTGTTTATAGCGCCGCAGAATTTCCAATGTGGTCTAAGTCAGTGGTCACCAACATCAATTGGTGCAAATTCAAAAGAAATACTTAATTATTCCGGTTGTAATTACTATCTTCGATTCTCAGGTCGTGTTGCTGGTACAATGTTACAAGTAGTAAACATTAGTAAAGGTGAACACAAGTACACCGTTAGTAAAGGTGAATTCGGGTACACCGGGGATTCACATTTATTATAATATATTTGCAATATAAACAATCAACGCTGTACTGGAGATGTATGTTTTTTTCCTCAAATCACTCCAGAAGTATTCCCCTCGCTCCGAGCCACACTGCTCCAGACACGTTCCAATCAGGAAGGAGGTTGTTGAAGATGGAGAGCAAGTGTTTCATCACTCACTCAACCTTCAACTCGATGGATCTGGGAATCGAACCTAAGACCTTCCGATCACAAGTCGATCTCCTTATCCACTGGACCACAACCATCCTGGGTGGCTCTACTGCCACAATCGAAGTGGAGAGAGGGTGCGGCTAGTGGAGCGGGGGGATACTGCAGAATTTGGGATCGATTCAATACAAAGTAATTACAGGTTCAATATCGCTGATATCAATACCGATATCAATTATTTAAAAAATGTCTTGCATTTATACTAATTAATGACAATTCATCATGAAGAATGGTGAGTGTTCAGAAAGAACACATAAA
This sequence comes from Danionella dracula, assembly GCA_900490495.1. NCBI lineage: Eukaryota > Metazoa > Chordata > Actinopteri > Cypriniformes > Danionidae > Danionella > Danionella dracula. The sequence goes on along the minus strand of UELW01000766.1, from coordinate 692,163 downwards.
CAGTAATAGTTTACATGAAAACAAAAACATTTACAGTTAATTGGATTATAAGTTAGCTTACTTAGATTATTTTTATGTAAAAAAAAACGTTAACCAATATAGCCGTTAACCAAGTTTTTTATGAAAAACATGATGGGTGTGACTTTCTTTTTATTTAGTTAAACAACACCATGGTTCAGTTTTGTTGTTATTCGTCTTATGCTAGAGCTCTGGAACACGTGAATATTAAGTGATGCACATCTGGATGTTCGCTGCCTCTCTGAAAAGGCTGATGTCCTCACTACGGAGCGTTCAGGAGCTCCGTCTGGAAGAAAATTAAGCTTGTTCATATTTTTTCGTTAAAAACAAAATAACCTAAATAAATATCAATATTGGTGGGATAATATCGATCCGATTCCGATGGCGCCGTCAGCATCAATACAAAGTTGGATTTGCCCACCCATAGCGGGGACCATTCAAGAACACTTCCTGTGGTCAAACCGGGCTGAGTAGGGGTAAAAACTTTTATCACATTTATTAGCCGGTATTTTTGTCTCTAAAAATATTCAACATAAAATAGTTCACGAGCTCCTAGCTGCGCTGCTCCAGGATCATCCAAATCTCGCTTGTGGATGACCATATTCCATCCTGGGTGCCTCTACCGAGCGGGTTTGTTCTCATCACTCTTGTACCTGAGCACTTGGTCCAGCTCTGCTGTGTGAGGGTTGAGCGCTCATATTTTTATTCCGGTGGGAACTCGATCTCGTTGAAACACACTCACACTCTCGGTCGGCCTCCTGCATGCGCGAGTCTTCCTCCTGAAGGTACATCTGGAGGTTCTTCAGCACCTGGATCTTCAGCGTGATGGAGCTTCGGTTGTCTGACAGCAGTCCATTGTACAGCGTCTTCACCTCAGGGACGAACATCTGACTGGGATGCATGATGAAGAGAAAACCTGCGAGAGACGACGAACAAAAAAAATAAACATAAAATAAATAAAGTGAAAGCGAGACCATATGGCACTTTGTAGTCTCTTTCTCAAGGATGCTTAGACCAAATACCCTGAAAACAAGTCATATTGTCTGCAGATGCCGAGACTTGGGTCTCTAAACCTCCTGAATTTAATCACAAACAGCAAAAAAGGGTGTTCCGAGGTGGAAAAAAAAAGCCTTTGCGGGTTTAGAACGTCACCAGTGATTTTTAGATCTTTATCTCAGTCACCACTGGAAGGACCTGGAGGTGACCGTGTCGTCCTGGGTTCAGCTCGCCAGAGAGCTCACTCCTTCTGCCGTTGTTTGTTGATTGGTGAGACCGAAGTGCCGTCTGGATTAATTCCCCACAGATGCTCGCTCTCTCTCTCTCCTTTGTTCTCTACTTCCAGCAAGGCTCTCTCACTCCGACTTCCAGGTTGATCACTGATTAATCACTTAATCTTTTATTTTCATCTTCTGTTTGATCTACGTCACACACTTCCCTGGCACATTTCACTTCAGGTATTTAATATTTCATTTGATTATTTTGTTTCCCATTTAAAAAAAGTAATGTTTAAATAAAGTTATGGTTATTTTCGATGTTACCAAAAAACTAATAAACAGAGTGCTACAGCACTGAACAACTGACGACGGATCGGACGGATCTGCTTTCCTAAAACATAGACGCATGCTAGCATTCAGACTTTGAGATCTTACCCAACCCGATGATGGCCTTGCATTTCACCTCCTCGTCCTCGTGATTGGTGAAATACAGCAACAGCTCCAGAACCTTCTCCTTTATCACAACCTGCCAAAGACAGAAATTTCACATGGACATCGATTAAACAACAACACATAAATTATATCATTTAAATGGATATTAAGACATATGTTTAAAAAAATCCACCCCTCAAAAACAGATTTTAAAGACAACTTTACTACTATTGTAGTGTGTGCGGATTTCAATCCAAGCAAAACACGAACCGTGACTCATTTAAAAGTGATAACAAATCCGAGATATTTGAATAAGTGCAGACACAGTTAGCAAGCTCCATAAATGCTAAGATATCTCGCATCAATTGCTTAGTTGATTTTCTAACCAATCTATTCAGTTACATAACTATTCCAACAGAAAAACAAATAAATAAAATACAATTGTTGTATAGGTAATGCTCCATGAAGCAAGAGGACGTTGTGGCTGATTGCGGACTTAACTCGCTTTCTGAAAAAAAAAAATATTTAGGGAATTTAAAACACACATTTTAATCAATCAGTCAATCAATCAATCAATCAAGTTTTTATATAGCGCTTCTTTAGCAGTTGCTTTCAAAGCAGCTTCACAAAGTCCTCGTGAGGATCAGGTAGAGTAAATAAGAGTTCGTCTGTGAGGCCCCTGGGAGCCTTGCTGACTGAGGCAGGTGCTAATCACCTACCCAGCATAAAAATATACAAACTTAAGATCCATCGACAAACTTTAAGAAAGTGTACAACATATTTACTCCAGACAGAACACATACAACAACTAAATTTGGTTTTAAAATCTTTCCAGACTATCTTTTACATAACTGATAGTGAAACAAGAGTTGAAGCACAGAGGCGCAGTAACGCGTTAGAACACTGAAGCATAAGTGCTGGAGTGGGAGTGCTGTTGAGTCAAGAATGAGTACACTGTAGAGGAGGAGAAAAAACCGAAGGCAATAACACAAACTGTTTTACTAAAAACTAGGACTGACTGGAAATAAAGAAAAATTGTAACGCACAAATAAAAAATAAACTCTAAAAGGATGCCGGGAGACTCTCCAGATGACTCGAGAGAGGAGTAGAAGGAATCGATGAACCCAGAACCTTACCACTCAGAAGCAGAACTAACCATTATGCAGGTTATCCATAATGCAGGTTAGCTAATTCAATATTAAATGGGTCATGAACCTCTAAATGGTGGTGCCAAAGAAGAGACAAAGAAGATCTGCCACCAGTTCCATCGTTCTGTGAATATTGAAAGAGAATACGGTTGAAAGAGAATAGCCGATACTTTAAATCCCTAACCCTAACCCTGACTTTTTCACCTCTGATATAGAAAGACCAATGCTCTCCTGCATCTAGAGCGCTACAGTAGCAGTACAGTACCGGGCACCTACAGTATTCCTGACTGAAAACAGGACTGGACAGCTCTGGCTTCTCGCTCTTTCTAAAAAAAATAATAATAAAAAAAATCTAGGGAATGTACAACACACGCTTTGAGAATGTGTATGATATATATTGAACAGCTTCAAGGGCCCATGAACCCCCCCCCCCCCCCCAGAATCTTCACACCTCGGACCTTGAGAAAGAGTGCCTGACCAGATGTAAATGCAGAAGTTTGAGTACCTTTGTCGTGCCCTTGAACTGCTCGTAATCGAAGTCGAAGTGTCTGCAGAGTGCTCCGACAGTGAAGAGGGATCTGAGCAGCGCTGCTTTATTGGCGGCCATCGCCGTGCTGTTGGTCCCCTCCTGATGCTGCAGCTTTAACTTCGTCAGAGCGCCATAGTAACGGTTAAAACAGGCCCAGACGAACTTATGGTTCCGCGTCACTTTATTAACGATCGCTCCTAAACAGCTCACGCAGTGCTGCACGACCTGAGAAAGACAAGAGGATAGAGAGAGAGAAAGGATATTGATTTTAGATTTTTACAAAAGACTTTGAGTCGTTCAACTTTTAAAATTTTCCATCACTTTGCTGATGTTTGACAACTTAAAAGCAAATAAAAACAAAAGCTCAACAAATAAAAAAGAACATTTAGAAAGCCTTTCTAGTCCAGTCCAGCACGTTCTCCGGGTCGCTGTAAGTCTCCTGGAGGAGCAGCACATCTTCAGGTTTCACTCGGCTGCGTTCGAACACCAGCGCTCTCTTCCTAGCCTCTCGCGCCCTGTTGACATTTGAAGAAGAGCGCTATAGAGCACTGTTCTCCTCCTTCAGCTTCAGTAGCAGGTTTCTGAGCCTGAAGCCGTGAGTCTCACTGAAGGGACACTGATCCTTCATCTTCAGGTAGGTCCGGACTGAGTCACAGAACCCCTTCACTTCAGGAAACTCTGCTCTGACCTTTTTGTCCTGATCTTTCTGATTAAAATGAACATTGAGGAACTCTTCAATCTTTTCAGCTGGGTATACGGTCCCCTGCTTCACAGCTGCTTCTGGAGGGCTTGGGTCTAAGTGAGCTTCCTCCCTTTCACTGTTCTCCTGCTCAACCACAGTCTCAATCACCTCCTCCTCCTTATCTCCAGTGTTGTTCTTTTTTAATACAACTTTAGTCTCCATTGCTCCAGCCTTCCTCTTCATTCCTGCTGGCTCAGAACTGTTTTTACAGCAACGTCCTCCTGCCTGGCCCAAACAGTTACTGCTGTGCTCCCTGCTGCACCTGTCTCCATCTGAGCATCCATCAAGGAGCTCATCTCCACCTCAGGGATGCCAGCGCTCTCCCCAGTGTTCCCTGTAGCAGCAGCCCCTGAGCTCTCTGTGCTGGGAGGACTGACAGGGACCTCTTTCATCTCAGCTTCTCCCTCCTCAGCCTCAGTGTTCACCTCACCCTGAGCCTCAGAGTTGTCCTCAGAGCCAGCTCTCCCCTGCTCGCGGGACCCTCAGCAAGGGCCCTCTCGCTGGATGAGGCTTTCTCAGGGCAAGCTCGGATCATGTGACCCTCCCTCCCACATTTGAAGCACCTCATCGTGTCCGAGCTAGCGTACAGGATGTAATCAAAACCCTCGACCTTCACATGGAACTGCACGCTGATCTCCTGCTGGTTGTTGGGGATCATATAAAGCTGTCGACGATGAGAGACCACGTGCTTCAAGAGCGGGGACCGACACCCCGAGAGAACCTTATTAACAGGGGAAATGATTTTACCGTGACGAGAAAGCTCCCTGATCAGAAACTCGTCACTGATAAACTGTGGCACATATGACAGAGTCACCTTCTTCGCAGGGCTAGAGAGCGGGTCAACCGGAACGAAGTGCTCGTTAACGGTGATCCCCGCTTCTATCAGCGTGTTCAACTTCTCCTCCGAATTAACAAAGATCATGACCGCGCTGTTCATCCGCGCCACCAACTTAATACTCCCGTACCCTATTACAGTCCCCACCGCGAGCGCCACATCCTCCACCGAACACGGGAAGCTCGCGGAGACCTTCACCCCGTGCTTCTGCATCAGGCGAGTCAGGTCTGCCACCATCGCACGCGGAGCTCCGGTCACCACCGGCAAACACAAACACACCTGCTGCTCCCCGCCACACCCACACACACGCCTCCCCCGTGAACCACACACTCAAGAACTCAAATATCCACTGTTAGTAAAGACAAGGTGAGAAAAATTTGTAAAAACTTACAAACTTGATCACTCGTGCTTTCGCTCACTCAACCACAATCGCTCTTAAGCCTTTAAGACTACACACATTGCTGTTGTCTGAAAACTACACCAACTTCAAGAACTGAAAATTTCACACCGTTTCCTTGAGTGTGCTTTACTTGCCGTCATGCCATATTTCAGGATGAGCTTCATGAGGTCCTCTTCGATCGTGGTGAGGAAGCTCTCGCTGGGATGGTCCATGAGAGGAACCACCAGCTCCAGGATCTTTGCCACGTTGCAGATCACCATGAAGTCACTCTGAGACTGAGGAGAGGAACGAAACATTCAGGAACTCTCGCAGGCTTTTGAGATTAACTTTAGAGATCAAATCTAAGCTAGCTGAGATGCAGAAAATGAGACTTTTTAATCTAGCATGCATTTATGTGTTCGCACCAGGGTTTAAAATGGTTTTAAATGACAGTGCAAGTTATAAAAGTCTCACGTTTGGAGCACATTCATTTGTATTGCGTTGTAAAAATATATGAGAAAAAAACTGTTAAAGTGAAATTAGAAAGCAGTTTGTATTTACTTATGGTAGTGTGTTTAACCCTTATATGGTGTTCGGGTCTTTGGGACCCGTTTTCAGTTTTCATCAAAAGAAAAACTTTACAAGCAATAATTATTTGAAAGTGAGACTCACTGGCTTTGGCTAGTTTTCTGTGAAAAACTTACATCAGAACACAATTTTATGACCCCTCACTGTATCCTCTCTACACATTTATATTACACACGAGATTCTGTACCTTTATTCTGTCTTCCCACACAAACATACAAATTTAGTATAAAATTCTATGATTGTCTGAATTAAAAGCCCCAAAAGAGAGAGAGTGAGTGAGAGAGAGAGAGAGACGAGAGAGGGCGAAGAGAGGATAGAGATAGAGAGGGAAGAGGGGATAGAGAGAGGGAGAAGAGAGGATAGAGAGAGAAGAGAGGATAGAGAGAGAGACAGAGAGAAGAGGGGAAAGAGAGAAGAGGGGATAGAGAGAGAGAGAGAGAGAGAGAGAGAGAGTAGAGATAGAGAGAGAAGAGAGGAGAGAGAAGAGAGGAGAGAGAGAGAAGAGAGAGAGTAGAGATAGAGAGAGAAGAGAGGAGAGAGAGAGAGAAGAGAGGAGAGAGAGAGAAGAGAGAAGAGAGAGAGAGAGAAGAGAGAGAGAGAGAAGAGAGAGAAGAGAGGATAGAGAGAGAGAGAGAAGAGAGGATAGAGAGAGAGAGAGAAGAGAGGATAGAGAGAGAGGTTCTGTTGGTGTTTAAAATAAACATAATAATTTTATTCTGTCTTCTCACACAAACATAAATCACACATAAATATACGATTGTAGATTTTAGTATAAAATTCTGACTGTGTGAATTAAAAGCCCAAAAAACCCTCCTAAAGTAACAATAATGAGAACACCACAAACAGTTTAAAATCTAAATGTGAAGAAAATGTTAAAAAACATGAAATAAAGTATATTTGATGTTTAATCACTTGTCTTGATTGGGATTAAAAATCATCGGGAACCACCAGAACCGCAAACACCGCCTGAGTAACAGTAACATGAACACCACGCGAGGGTTAAAAAATAAAATGCGCCTCACTGCATCTCCAGGTTAAAGTGAACACTGTAATAGCACATTCAGCCACTAGATGGCAGGGTAACACAGTGCAGACTCACGCTGCACTTGGTGGTGAGGTAGGGCTGCATCGTCATGGCGTGCTTGACCATCAGCTGCGCTCGGATCTTACTGAACAGATAGAGCGTGGTGATGCACGCCACCAGCCGCGTTGAGTTCACGCTCTTGTGTTCTGCACAGAAACATGTGTTATTAAACAGACTTCATTCACTCGCCTCAAACCAGCAACCTTCCTGCGTCCAAGGCATCACTGAAAGCCTCGACGGACTCCGAGCGAAGCTTTCAAAACATCTCTTTTGTAACAGAGCCGGGCAGAAAATATGCAGCACTGAATGCAAATAAACAAACAACAAAATCTTGACGTTTTTGTGCGTTTTATTCTGACAGGAAGAGTCTTCTACGGTCTTCAGGTGACCTCGAGTGTCAAAACAACGCCAAACAAATAAAATGCAATATCATCATGGTTGCTTTTGTTAAAAAAAAAAAGCATAAAAAAACATAAAAACTAAACTTCAACAACATCAATTTACCTACAAGAACTAAACACATTTTAAATGGTGCAATTCTGTGCTTTACTACAATCTAAAGAAAGCGAGGGAAGAGAGATAGAGAAGAGAGCGAGTGGGTGAGCTAGAAAAAGAGAGAACAAGTGAGTGGGGAGAGAGAAAAAAATAAGCGAGCGAGCAGGAGAGAGAAGAGAATGATAGAATCTAGGAAGAGTGGGAGAGTGAAAGTAAGCAAGAGAGGAGAGAGAGTGAGCAGCAGAGAGAGAAAGAGTGATCAAGATAGAGAATCGAGAGCGAGATGGCGAGCTAGAAAGAGAGGGAGAGCGAGTGAGTGAGAGAAAGAAAGCAAACAAGCAGGAGAGAGGGAGAGAGAAAACAAAGTGAGCGAGCAGCAGAGTTCAGAGAAATATAAAGAAAAGTGAGAAAAGAGAGCGAGTGAGAGGGTGAGCTAGAAAGAGAGGAAAAGCAAGTGAGGGGGTAGAGAGTGAGCAGGAGAGAGAAGAGAGAAAGAGTGATCGAGATTGAGAAGAGAGATAGCGAGATGGCGAGCATGAATGAGAGGGAGTGACTAAGGAGAGAGGAGAAAAAGCAAGAGAGAATGAGGAAAGGAGAGAGAGAGAAGGAAGATAGATAGGGAGAGAAAGAGAGACAAAGTGTGAGAAAGAGGGAGGGAGGAAGAGAAGAGGGAGTAGAGAAAGAGAGAGACAGAGTGTGAGAAAGAGGGAGTAGAGAAAGAGAGAGACATTGCCTGAGAGAGAAAAAAAGAGTGAGAGAAAAACTAAAAACTAAAGGAGCGAGAGAGAAAGGGAGCAAGAGAAATAAAAGTGAGAGAGAGCGAAACAGAGAGAGACAGAGCAAATGAGAGAAGAGAAAGACAGAAAGCAAGGGGAGAGAGACTTGTTGAACAATAAATAAATAAATGAATGAATAAATGAAAAAAATGAATAATCATTCAATAAATAAATAAACAAATAAATAAAAATCAGGGGTCGAGGCTTAAAGTCAGATAAGCTCTGGTTCCTGGAGGATGTTTAGAATCAGGATTCCTCATACAGACACACATTCACACCAGACGCGCTTCTCAGGGTGAGCTCCGCTCGAGAGCTGAACCCACGTACCTGCGAGAGCCTCCTCGTATTTGAGGATGTGCTCCACCAGATTGTCCACCAGCTGCACACAGGCTTTCCGCGTCGGCTTGTAGGCCGAGTCCTCCTCCGACTTCAAAAGCTGTGAGAGAGAAAGAGTTATTCGGCCGCCTCCGTGAGCCTCGTGCCGAAAGAAGCAGCTCCACTCACGTTCTGCAGCAGCTGCTCGAACCAGTCGTAGCCGGTGTCCTTACAGGCCGCCACCTGCGGAGCAGAGCGCACCACACCTTCATCGTCCAGTTATCATCTACTGGATTCAAACAAATCGCTTTTCCTTTCTGTTTGTTTCCAAAACACATAACGGAAAAACAAACTTGATTTTTGTTTCGCGTGTATTACGGCTCGTGGTGGCGTGAAACTCTGGAGGTTATGCTAATTAGCGACCATTTAATCATCTACTTGACTCAAATAAATTGCTTTTCCTTTCTGTTTGTTTCCAAAACACATAACGGAAAAACAAACTTGACTTTTGTTTCGTGTGTATTACGGCTCGTGGTGGCGTGAAACTCTGGAGGTTATGCTAATTAGCGACCATTTAATCATCTACTTGACTCAAATAAATCGCTTTTCCTTTTTGTTGTTTCGAAAATACACAACGAGAAAACAAATTTGCTGATTGCTGTGTTATTCTCACAGCACGCGGTTCGTCTCGGGACATTTTCTCTCGTCTTGCAAGAGTTTGCTGCAGCGTGGGTTCTGTTGGTTTAGAAGCGTGGCTAAACTCTTTGTACTTGTTATCGAGTGTTAAATGCGCTTCCTTCTGAGCCTCCTCTGGAAAATTTCGCTGAGCACAGCTTGCGATCCACCTTTGTTTTTTCATCTTCGTTCTCTTTGAAAGAGTTCCACACGCTGACAGGTCTCTCCTCGTCTTCTCCCCGCTCTGAGCTGCAGCCGGGGTGTGTGTGTGGGGGGGCTGTGATTAACTCCTTACACGCCGCTCAAACATAGACGTTTCTTAGACGCTGGTATCGGTCCCCGGTATCAGGGCTCTTTTAATGAGTACGAGTATTTTAGAGAATGTGGTATCGGTGCATCCCTACCGAAGGCCTAAGACTCTTAGTATTGGCCACTCCAAGAATTTACTTGACCACTCCATAGCCTCCCCAATTTAGAATCGCCACGAGTCAAGCAAGCCTTGACTCAAGCAAGCACGACTTCAACCTCTCGGTGAAGGTTTCCCTGATTTGACAGATTTTTCACCCATAAATCAGATTTAATCCTTTCAATTTGGGGTGTCAAACACGAAAACGGAGTGAAATGCAGAATGCACTGACCACATCGGTGATGTTGAGGATCTTCCTGTTCATCGTCTCCTTGTCGTGGTTGGGGGTGGGCGTGAACCACAGCTTCTGGAACGTTTCGTTCACCAGTTTCTGCAAGCAAAGCGAGAACAGCAGCTCAGACTTTCCCTCGGAGCCTCGCGCAGGTGTTTCTACGCAGAGGTGCGTGCGGTACCTTGATGCCCTCCTCGTCGTTGACGCGGCGGATCATCTTGACGCACATCTCCGTGATCTTGCTGAAGCTGGGCTGCTCTAAGCAGATGTCCCTCAGGATCTTGATCACGCGCTTCCTCACGCTGATACCGGTGTCCTGGAAGCAGCAGGCACGTGAGCCAGGTGAGTAAAAGCAACACTTTTTTGAATAATTCCGTAAACAGAGTGCCTGAAGGTCAAATTTAAGACCGTTAAAAATCGAATTTAAGATCTATATGATAACATCAAAAACACATACAAAACATTTTCCATTATAAGATACATTGTTTTTAGCATTCATCTCTGAGAAAAATGCTGCTAAATTTTAAAACATTTAAAAAGGCATGTTTAGGGTATGTCAATATCTGGGAACCCCAACAATCACTTTCATGCTTTTTTGCATGTATCTATGTTTTCTTAATCCCTGGCAACCCTTACAATTACACATTTTAAAATTTATGAGTGTTATGTCAATATCTGGCAACCCCAACCATCACTTTCATGCTTTTTAGCATTTATCTGTTTTCTTAATCTCTGGCAACCCTTACAATTTTAGATTTGAAAATGTATGAGTGTTATGTCAATATCTGGCAACCCCAACAATCACTTTCATGCTTTTGACCGATTACAAAGGTTTTCACAAACTCTCGCAACTCTAACCATGCCTTTTTAAAATTGTAAAAATGTAGGAGCATTTTCTCAATCTCTGGTATCCCCAAAAAACACTTTTATGTTTTTAAGCATATATCCATATTTTCTTAAGCTCTGGCAACTACATTTACATATTTGAACATTTATGAGTCAATCTATGGCAACCCCAAACAACAGCAAAATACACATATCAGATGAGCTTTACATTAACATCAGAAAAACAAGAGCTGTAAAACTATTTCAGACCTGAAACAGTGAGTTTAAGACATTTTAAGGCCTAAAATGTGTGCTTTTAAAGTGTTTAGACTTTGTTTAGACCACACAGAAACGCTGTAGGTTCAAATAGGACCGGCTCAGTGGACACTAAAGACACGCATCTGTCAGAAAAGAAATGTATGTAAAAGCCAGCACCAGTATCCTCTCGATGAGCATATCGTAGTACTGCTCGGTCAGCTGCGGGCGACTCAGCACGAAGCGCCCCAGTAACTCCACCGCTGCTTCCCTCACGCTGGTGGAGTTATCCATCAGCCTGCCGTGGACCCCGCGCTGCATGTCAGACTGCACAGAGAACACCATCAGCAGGTTCCGCTTGGGATGCGAACCATCTCCTCAGGAAGAGGCTGTGTATAAACATTTAAAGAGGGTGGGGCCGTACCCTGGCCAGTATACTGGGGTCCACAGCCACCACCTCCGACAGACACTTCATGGCTTTGGTCCTGACGGCTATGGCGCTCTCTCCTAACACTCTCAGAATCTGAAACACAAACAAGAACAGGACATTAACAAAGGTCGCAGTTTTAAAAAGGTACTTTCTAATATCGCACTCATAATCCTTCCAAGTCAAATTTAACTCATGGTTTGTAAACGCTTTAGAATTTATTCACGTTTTTAAACGCACTTTTGTGTCATCTTTTTTTTCAGACAAGCAGTCTTACACAGCGCCTTCGGGTCCTAATGAGATGAGAGCGTGCTGTTGAATATTGGTTAGGAAGCATCAATTTCCTTGTCCAGCAAAATAAATAAATAACAATAATAATAATAACGTTAATACTATTAATAATGGGATCAAGTTTTTTATATATACCTGGCAACCAAAAATCAACTTTACCATGTAAGGAGGAGTATCCGCTGAATATATGGCAACCCAAATCAACTATGACGTGTAAGTAGGCTTATCTAATGAACATCTGGCAACCCAAAATCAACTATGACATGCAAATAGGCGTATGTGCTGAAAATCTGGCAACCACAAATCAACTATGACAGGGGTGTCCAACGTCGGTCCTGGAGAGCCGGAGCCCTGCACATTTTAATTGCAACCCTGCTGTAGTATGCATGCTACTCTACTTCAGCCAATCAGAGGACCATAATTAGTGCCACAGGTGTGTTTCATGATGGTTGAACCAAAAATGTACAGAGCTCCGGCTCTCCAGGACCGACGTTGGACACCCCTGAACTATGACATGCAAATATGAGTGCCTGCTGAATATCTGTCATGTCTAAAGTAACTTCTACATATGCCAGGAGGGATTGCAGAATATCTGGCAACCCTAAATCAACTATGACATGTGAGGTGGCGTGCCTGCTGAATATCTGGCAAGCATAAATCAACTATAACATACAAGTACGAGTAACTGCTCATTATCGAGCAACCACAAATCACTATTACATGTGAAGAGGAGTATCTGGATACACTAAAGCAACTATGACATTAGGATGACCTGCTGAATATCTGGCAACCACAAATCAACTATGACATGCAAATAGGAGTGCCTGCTGAATATCGGTCACGTCTAAATAACCTACGACATGTGAGTGATTGCTAAACATCTGGCAACCCTAAATCAACCATTACATGTGAAGAGGAGCACCTGCTGAACATCTGGCAACCTCAAATAATCTGATGTGAGGAGTGCCTGCTGAACATCTGGCAACCTCAAATAATCTGACATGAGGAGTGCCTGCTGAACATCTGGTAACCCCAAATAATCTGACGTGAGGCGTGCCTGCTGAATATCTGGCAACCTTAAATAAACTAAGAAACTTACATCAAACAACCTGAAATCAGCTATGAAATGTGAGGAGCACCTGCTGAAAGAGAAACCGTCCTCACCTGTGTCAGATAGATGTCGAAGCTCTGGGAGAAGGGTCGGGTGGAGGCCAGGTAGCGCACGATAAGGCAGGCGTCGTCGTAGTCCACAGTGTCCGAGTTCATCCTGCGAGCACACAAACTGAACATCAGCACCAAACTCCAGAGCGCAGCTTCAGTAAAGCCAAAGACGCAAGCGCTCAGACCTGAGAGTAGTAAACTGATTGGGAACTGCTTTCACCACCGAGTGGAGGAACTTCTTGCGGGTTTCGGCGCGCTGCAATATGTCTCCGGTGGCCTGGAGCTCTTTGGCGTGCTGCGTTCCATCTGAATCGTCATCCTTCTGGTTCTGGCTCTTCATGGCCTTCTCCGCCTCCGTGGTGCAGTCACGAAACCACTGAGCGATGTAGAACTTGCGTGCAAACTACGACACAACAACAACTACATGAGAACTGCAGAAGGATTGCCTCTAGAACAACAGATTTAAAGATCTGGTTTAAAAGAGACCTCTAAACATCTACACATTGCAGCTGTTTGGACAGAAATGTGGCTAAATTTTGTGTTTGCAAATCCCCCCTCAAACAATAAAAAGGTTTTATTTTAGATATAAATATCTAACTCATAATAGCGATCTCAGTAATTTTTTGGTGCCAATACTCTTCAAAACTCTTACACGAGACCTTATTGCCGCGTATTCCTCGTGAAGTAAATATAATCGCACATTTTTACTTGGTTTCGTTATTACATCATTCTTGCACGCTTCAACCAAAACTGTTTTATGAAAACACAGACAGCTAAACAGTGCAGGGAGGGGCGGAGTCTTTTGGCCCAGCATCCAAAAACAAATACTTTTTACCAGAAATGGTTTCGTTGAGGTAAAAATGTGTTCTGTTTACAAAACATTTCGGAAACATGTGTGATAATTATTTGTGTTCTCGTGCATGTATGAGAAAGATTTTAAGTTGCTATGTTACGATACAACAAAACATTTAGTAGTTTAAAGTACCTTCGTTGAGATTCGCTTCACAACAATCTGCTCCCTTCATTTGAATTTTGGCCAATTCTTAAAGACCTTTATTGAACGTTCTGTCAAAATGTACTGAAATATAGTTTACGAAAGAAAAATTAAACTTTTTATTTTATCGCTAGCCTTTAAAAAATTTCCTTTTTACAAAACATTTCGGAAATATATGTGATAACTAGTTGTGGTCCCGTGTATGTATGAGAAAGATCTTAAGTTGCTATGTTACAAAACAACAAACAATTTTTTTGTTTAAAGTACTGTGAGATTGTTAACATATTCGAGATTCTTGTCCTGGAGTGGAAATAAAGACGGACAACATTCATAAACGTTGTGTTTATATTGAACTTAACAATATAAACTTGGATTGTTAGATGTTTTACATTTACACCCTTCAGAAACAAATGACCATGGCATTAAATTGGCATCTGAGGTCTCCTTTCAGTACGACTCCTCCTCTCAGAACTTACCATGAGGGCGGGGTCTGTTTCTGTGTTCTCATTCATATAATCCAGCAGCGCTTTCTGTAACCGCTGAGTCTCATCTCCCTCTGAGCTCTGAGAACGCAAAGAGGAGCAGAAAAAGCTTGATAAGTTTGCATGCAATTATACATCACTCTCGCGGCCTCTCCCTCTCCCTGCTGCTGAAGCTGAAGGAGGAGAACAGTGCTCTGTAGCGTTCTTCTTCAAATGTCAACGGGGCGCAAGAGGCGAGCGTTGGTGTTCGAGCGGAGGTCTCTCCCCCTCCCTCTCCCCCCTCTCCCCCCCCCCCCCTCGAGCAGCGGAAGTGTTTCTCGTGTGTTTACAGCTCGTTGTGGTGTGAAGCTCTGGAGGTTAGGCTCATTAGCGATTCGGGGCTAACACTGCTTCTCCAGATCTCTGTGCTGAAACTAAACGCAGAGGAGGTTTTCAGCAGGCTGTGGATAATTATGGTTTTTTACCCAGTCGTGTAGTTTTGGCAGTTCTGTGGGTTCTGTTGGTTTAGAAGCGTGGCTAAACTCTTTGTACTTGTTATCGAGTTGGGATTTTAGCTGCTTGATTAAACGACTCGTGTTAAATGTGCTTCCTTCTGAGCTGAGCACAGCTTGCGATCCACCTTTGTTTTGTCATCTTCGTCCTCTTTGAAAGAGTTCCACACGCTGACAGGTCTCTCCTCGTCTTCTGCCCTCCCCGCTCTGAGCTGCAGCCGGGGTGTGTGTGTGGGGGGGCTGTGATTAACTCCTTACACGCCGCTCAAACATAAACGTTTCTCAGACGCTGGTACTTTAGAGAATGTGGTATGGAGGCTGGTATCGGTGCATCCCTAGCTAATATGTAAAAGAACAAATTCTGGGGCAATCAATCACACAAAAAAGGGCTTCACAACAATCTGCTCGATTCATTTGAATTTTGGCCAATTCTTAAACATCTTGATTGAATGCTCTTTCAAAATGGACTGAAATATAATTTACAAAAGAAAAATGTTATTTCCCCTACATTGATTTATTCCATTGCTAGCCTTCGGGGGCGATACCTCTCTGACGATGCAATCAATGGCTTTCTGGTCCATCCGGCTGGTGACGGAATCTTTTCTCAGTCTGGCAGCCACCGTCCCAAGATAATCCAGAGATGCCACCCGCAGCGCCATCTCCGTCTGCTTGTTACTGAACTGGTGCACCTGCAGGACGAGAGCCAGGGGTCAAGGGTCAACGGGGCCTTCCTGACTGCATATGCTTTTGTTGTAAAGACGCAACAAGAGAAGATAGATGAAAAAAGAAGAGAAGATGAGAAAAATAAGAGAAGAGATGAGCAGATTAGAGACGAGAGAATGAGAAAAGAACAGAGGGGAGAAGGTGAAGTGAGAAAAAGAGAAGCAGAGAGAGAAAGAAGAGGAGAAAAGAGGACAAGAGAAGAGAAAAGTGAAGAAGAGAAGAGTAGAAAAGGTGAGGAGGAAAAGAAGAGCAGAGAAAGGAGAAAAGAGAGAAGAAGCAAGGGGAAGATGAGATAACAGGAGAATAAAGAAGACAAAAGAAAGGAGAGGAGTGAAAAGAGAGGAGAGATGAGAGGAGAGAAAAGAACAGTGAAGAGAGAGAAGAGAGATAAAAAAAAGAGAAGAGAAGATGAGGAAAAAAGAAGAGAAGATGAGGAAAAAAGAAAAGATAAGATAAGGAAAAAAGAAAAGAGAAGATGAGAAAAAAAGAAGATAAGATTACAAAATAAGAGAAGATAAGATGAGAAAAAAGAGAAGATAACAGAGAAGAGGGAGAAGAGGGAAGAAAAGAGGAGAAGAGGGAAGAGAAGAGGAGAAGAGGGAAGAGAAGATGAGAAGAAAGAAGAGATGAATCACTCACCAGTAATCTCCCCAGAAGGCTCAGCAGGAGCTCCGAGGCGGGCCAGTCAGGTTTGTTCACCGTGGACAGCAGGTCCTGGACGAAGTTCTCAAACAGCGGCCGGTAGTCCTCCTCGCCCTGTTTGCTGCCACACCTGAGGAAAGGAACACGTATGAGACCTGCTGCGCTGAGGAGCAAGTCTCAAGAACCGCAACCAAGAGAGACGGGGGCTCTGACTTCTTCAGGAAGACCGAGAGGAAGTTCTGCGCCGTCCGTCGAGCCGTTTCATACGAGTTCGTGATGAAGACGTCGTCGTCGACCTGCAAAGAAAGCCGACAAAAAGCTGTTAAAAGGAACTCCCGATCATTTCCCGGGTTGCGGGAGCAACTACGTGACCTGCACTCAGCTATCTTCTGGAAGGGAAAACCGTTGATTTAACGAGAAATAATGCGCTTTCTAATGCGTTTGCATTCTGCTGCACTGAAAGGTTTATTGCCGTTTTCGATGTTTGTTTCGTCAGTTGTAAATAACGTACGTTAAAGTTCACCCTCGTCCTAGCTAACATTACATGAAACTTGTCTTAATGAGGGTATGCATTTGCAGTTTAATTCCTTACACTTTTGGTTTCTTTGCCTTATTTACTTGTAAAACTCTTGATTATATTTGATTTGTAATAGAATACATCATCATCTCTTCCTTGTTTGTTACCAATTTCTGATGTTTTTTTATTTAGACAATTGGAAACTCTGTAAAGAAGTTTGATTGAAAAAAAAAATCTAACTTAAAATGAGTGTGGTGTGTTGTTTTTTTCTTTGTGTAAAATAATGAAGCTGTTCTTTTGTTGCACTCACAACCGCTGCGGTATGTGTGAATAACTTTTGTTAGATTGGTTGCTATAAAGCATAACAAACACCAGCATCAAAATACACAGTTGCCTAATACGTATTAAATCAGCCATAGTTAAAACTCATAAACCAAGCAATGTTTTGTCTTTGCTGTAAAATTCTGTGATATTTCGCCCAGCTGTCGCAGCACACATGATTGTTTTTAATGTTAATGGCGCTGTTTCATCAGACTGTGGCGCTGTGGTTCCCAGTGGAGGGTCTTCACAGCTCCACTAATAAGCTTAGCTTTTTTGAAAAGCACACAACAACAAAAAACGGCTTCACCTGTATTAGCACTTAAATACAAAGATTGGAACAAAATTATTAATGGAACAAAAATAAAGTATTAAAGAAAAAAATTGTACAAAAAAAAACACTGTGTGTGTTTGTGTGGTGTATCTAGAATGCGGTTAGTGTTTTTTATATTAGAACATGACCCAAAAGAAATTATGGACATTGTTTTAAAGTGCATTTTATTTAATGTTTGTGATTTAATTTTCATGGTTTTTGGTACTGAAAATGTTTTTTATTTTTACATTATAATTTATTCTTTAATGTGTGTGTAGTGTGTTGTGTGCATGTGGTGTGTGCGTCTCTGTGCGTACGCATGTGGTGTGTGTATGTGTTGTGTGCAGTGAGGTGTGTACGTTCAAGTGTAGTGTAGTGTAGTGTGTGTGTGTGTGTGCGTGTGTACATGTGCATACGTGCGTGGTGTGTGTTGTGAGCATGTCTGTGCGTACACGTGAGGTGTGTGTGTGTTGTGTGTGTGCGTGCAATCGTGCTGTCAGCGCAAGCAGGGAAGATCATCTCTTCACACAAACAGCATTCGTTGTTTCTGTCTTTTTATGTAACGAAACATACAAGTTATTTAATAACAACTCTAACGTGGTTTGGTGGCACTGCTAAAGATCAACCGAACGCGGTTACATGTCTGCCGCTATAAAAGCGTGGACGTCGACTGAACGACGAAGTCCTCAGCGAGTAAGTTACGCCACCCTTCGTACGGCTTTTACATGTCGCTGAAGCTTGGCCTCAGTGCGTTCCAGCTTAGTACCTTCTTGAGATCGTCCTCCGAGTCTCTATCCGCTGGCAGATGGACCACACACTGGATGAGCTGCAGCACCAGAGCGCTCACCATCTGGATGTAGATGGGCTCGCCCTCCTCGTCGCTGCTGTTCAACCTGCGCACACACAGAGCAGGTGCATCAGTCTCAGAGCGCTTCGGCAGCAGGAGCAGCGGTGGGCTCAGGTGCACCTGAAGTTCCTGAGGCTGCGCTTGCTGGTGGGCAGCCGGGCCAGCGAGGTGAAGATCTCCTCCAGGATTAACTGCCGGTGCTTCTCGTAGCGAGAGAACACCTGAAACAGGAGGAGAAGCAAGGTTAAAAGGAATCTCAGGGCCAAAAATCAGTTTATTGGTTAAAAAATTAATGTAATAGCCGAAAACTAGATGAATAGAAAAGAACTTTAAACAACAAAAACAAAATGTTATGTCAGCCAGTGAATATCCACAAAAATACTTATTAAGAAAAGCCTTTAAACGTTTGCTCTGGCTCACTTTCATTCTTTTATTTATCAGTTTCTGAACTCACCGCCGTCACCAGCTTTATGGCGCAGAGCTGCAGCTCGCTGACGTTCTCCACGAAGAACGGAGTGATGCCCATCGAGGAGACCTGCAGAGAAGCACGCGCTCAGCGGAAAGCCCATTCAGACTCAGATTTTAGTTGCAAAACAACTTTCTTCAATTAAACAACAAAATAACAAACCGGACGTCATCGCATTCGGAAGCAAAAGCGAGGTTGTTAAGCTTAACACGTATCTCATCGACAAGAACCTCCACCCATTTTCTTCTCGGCTTTCTTCCCTTTCAAGGGGTCTCCAAGGCGGAATGAACCGCCAATTCTTCCGGCATATGTTTTATTCGGCGGATGCCCCTTCAGCCGCAATCCATCGCTGGGAAACATCCACACACACTCATTCTCACTCAAACAATCTTTTCTCTTATTCCGCATGTCTTTGTTCTTGTGGGGGAAACCGGAGCACCCGGAGTAAACCCACACGATCACGAGGAGAACATGAGAACTCCACACAGAGATGCCAACCGACCCAGCCGAGGCTCGAACCAGCGACCTTCTTGCTGTGAGACAACCTTGCTACCCACTGCGCCACCGTGATACCCACAAAAGCACCCAGTGTTCCCAATAGGTCTCCAATCCAGGTACTGAACGGGTGATCTCAGGGTGATTCTGGACTCTGATATCATCTTACTAGCATAAATGTGAATAAGCTACAATTAATGAACATTAAAAAAAGTAAATAATGTTCATTTTTAGCTCGGGATCACTCTTTCATCTTCGGATGATTTGAAAGAAACTGCACAGATGGTTCGATCATCGATTGTTTTCACTCACGCTGAATATAAAGAGCTGATTCTGGACTCTGATCTCAGTTTTATCAGCTTCTTACCATCTTAGAAACATCGCAAGAATCAGATGCTTTGTTTCCAGACCAGATCTAGAGAAACTGATTCCTGTGTTCATCTCCAGCAGCTGGACTCCTGGAACGCTCTTCTCAGCGCTCGTCCCAAAAACACCATTAAACAGCTCCAGCTCGTTCAGAACGCAGCGCTCCGATTCTAACCAAAACAAAAACGTCAGAACACATTTCTCCAGTCTCTACACTGGCTGCGCTCTCCTTCAGAATAGATGTGAAAGTTCTGCTGCTCGTGTATAAGTCCAAACAGAACTTAGCACCTAAACACCTAACAGAGATGATCAGTGAATACACACCAAACAGAGAGCTGAGATCCTCAGATCAGATAAATGAGATCTACCCCGGGTTAATTCCACTCAGGGTGAATCCTCCTTTAGTTCTCCTGAGACCCACAGAGGAACCAGCTTCAGAGGAGATCAGGGGTGCCAACACTTTAGTCACGTTTTAATCCAGGACAAAGACTCTCCGGTTTACTTGAGCTTTTGTCGACTGAGCACCGACGTCCAACAACTATTTTATCTCAATCTACGTCTTACTTTTCAGTTTTTCATCCCTATGATTTTATATGACTTTTTTATGCTTGAATTTATTGAATGTACTTTCTTTTTATTCCTTGTTTCCAAAGTAAAGCACTTTGAACATCGTACGAAATGTGCTAAACACAGTCAAAATGGATCAAGAGAAATTAAATATGAAATATAGGTATAAGAAAAAAAAACTAGGTAACAGATTTGAGAAAAGAGAAAGTACATGAAATAAAATAAAGTACAAAAATACAACACCAGATAATATAAGAATCAACGTGTCGTTTAACGATACGAGGCCGTTATTATAATAATAAATATTATTATTATTATGAAGCGCAGGCGGAGCTCCGCGCCTCGCTCCACCTCTGCTCCGGTACCTGCAGGATGGTGGTGTCGGTCATCAGCTGGATCTCCAGCAGCTCCGAGATGTTGCTGACCACGTCACACACCTTGTTGTAGAGCATGACGATGACCCGCTGCTTGGCTGTCGAACACTTGGCTCGCTTGGCTTTGGAGCTGAGCAGCGAACCTGCAAGCACCGCGTTTCAGCAAACATTAAAAACTTAAATCCTGAAAAATGTACCAACATTTTTTTTTTCACTTAAATAAAGCACACGCTAAATTGAAAAAATAAAGTGGAAAACGTACTTTAAAAACTAGGAAGGAAGAAATACATATAAGAAAACTAAAAGTAATTGAATTAAACTCCTTTAATAAATATGAACAGAATTTGAGGGAAATGTTTTACATGATTTATTTCTCGTATTTTTTTTTTAGGAATGAAATGAAGCAAATAAAAATGTAAAATGTGTATTAAAAATGAATTGAGAAAATAACAAAATAAAATTACTTTAGGTAAAACGATCAAAAATACAAAACAGCGAGAGAAACTAATTTAAATTATTTAAAATAAATGTATTAAGTAACAACAGTAAAAATGTAACAAATTAAAAAATGATTTAAATGATGCTGAAATGAAAAAAAAACTTCATATTAATAAAAAATTATTAATAAAAAAATGAATTAATTCCATCCATCCATCTTCTCCCGCTTATCCGGGGCCGGGTCGCGGGGGCAGCAGTCTAAGCAGGGATGCCCAGACTTCCCTCTCCACAGACACTTCTTCCAGCTCCCCGGGAGGGATCCCGAGGCGTTCCCAGGCCAGCTGGGAGACATAGTCCCTCCAGCGCGTCCTGGGTCTTCCCCGGGGCCTCCTCCCAGTGGGACATGCCCGGAACACCTCCCCTGGGAGGCGTCCAGGAGGCATCCGGAACAGATGCCCAAGCCACCTCAGCTGACTCCTCTCGATGTGGAGGAGCAGAGGCTCTACTCCGAGCTCCCCCCGGGTGACGTAGCTTCTCACCCTATCTCTAAGGGAGCGCCCAGCCACCCGGCGAAGGAAGCTCATTTCGGCCGCTTGTATCCGGATCTTGTCCTTTCGGTCATGAACCCAGAGCTCATGACCATAGGTGAGAGTAGGGACGTAGATCGACCGGTAAATCGAGAGCTTCGCCTTTCGGCTCAGCTCCCTTTTCACCACAACAGACCGATACAGCGACCGCATCACTGCAGATGCTGCACCGATCCGCCTGTCAGATCTCGCGCTCCATCCTCCCCTCACTCGTGAACAGGACCCCGAGATACTTGAACTCCTCCACCTGAGGCAGGAGCACTCCACTGACCTGGAGAGGGCAGGCCACCTTTTTCCGGTCGAGAACCATGGCCTCAGACTTGGAGGTGCTGATCCTCATCCCAGCCGCTTCGCACTCGGCTGCAAACCGCCCCAACGCACGCTGCAGGTCCAGGCCCGAAGAAGCCAACAGGACAACATCATCCGCAAACAGCAGCGATGAAATCCTGAGGTCCCCCGAACCGGACCCCCTCCGGCCCCCGGCTGCGCCTTGAGATTCTGTCCATAAAAAACTATGAACAGAACTGGTGATAAAGGGCAGCCCTGCCGGAGGCCAACGCGCACTGGGAACAGGTCTGACTTTGTGCCGGCAATGCGGACCAAGCTCCTGCTCTGGTTGTACAGGGACCGGACAGCCCTTAGCAGAGTGGCCCCGGACCCCATACTCCCAGAGCACCTCCCACAGGACACCACGAGGGACACGGTCGAACGCCTTCTCCAAATCCACAAAGCACATGTGACCGGTTGGGGCGAACTCCCATGACCCCTCGAGGACCCTGCAGAGGGTATAGAGCTGGTCCAGTGTTCCACGACCAGGTCGAAACCCGCATTGTTCCTCCTGCATCCGAGGTTTCGACTATCGGCCGAACTCTCCTCTCCAGTACCCTGGCATAGACTTTCCCCGGGAGGCTGAGGAGTGTGATCCCCCGGTAGTTGGAACACATCCTCCGGTCCCCCTTCTTGAAAAGAGGGACCACCACTCCGGTCTGCCATTCCAGAGGTACGGTCCCTGACTGCCACGCGATGCTGCAGAGACGTGTCAGCCAGGACAGTCCCACAGCATCTAGGCACCATGAAGGTACTCAGGGCGGATCTCATCTCACCCCCCCCGGTGCCTTGCCACTGAGGAGCTTACCAACCACCTCAGTAACTTCGGCTTGGGTGATAGACGAATCCACCTCAACTACCCCAGCCTCTGCCTCCTCGACAGAGGACGTGACAGTGGGATTGAGAAGACCCTCAAAGTATTCCTTCCACCGCCCGACCACATCCCTGGTCGAGGTCAACAGCTCTCCACCTCCACTGTAAACAGTGGTTGGTGGGGCACTGCTTTCCCCTCCTGAGGCGCCGGACAGTTTGCCAGAATTTCTTTGAGGACGACCGATAGTCCTCCTCCTCCCCGAACTCCTCCCAGGTCCGAGTTTTTGCCTCTAACACAGCATTGGCTGCTGCGCGCTTGGCCTGCCGGTACCGGTCGGCTGTGTCCGAAGTCCCACAAGCCAACCAGGCCTGATAGGACTCCTTTTTCAGCTTGACGGCATCCCTTACTTCCGGTGTCCACCACCGGGTTCTGGGATTGCCGCCACGACAGGCACCAGAGACCTTACGGCCACAGCTTCGCACTGCGGCAGTGACAATAGAGGTGGAAAACATGGTCCACTGACTCCATGTCTCCAGCCTCCCCCGGTATCTGGTGGAAGCTCTCCCGGAGGTGGGAGTTAAAGCTCACTCTGACAGGGGGCTCGGCCAGACGTTCCCAACAGACCCTCAGCGTACGTTTGGGTCTGCCAGGTCTTTCCGGCCTCCTCCCCAGCCAGCGGATCCAACTCACCACCAGGTAGTGATCGGTTGATAGCTCAGCCCCTCTCTTCACCCGAGTGTCCAAAACACATGGTCGAAGGTCAGATGATACGACAACGAAGTCAATCATCGACCTTCGGCCTAAGGTGTCCTGGTGCCACGTGCACCGGTGGACACCCTTGTGCTTGAACATGGTGTTCGTTATGGACAAACCGTGACGGGCACAGAAGTCCAATAACAGAACACCACTCGGGTTCAGGTCGGGGAGGCCATTCCTCCCAATCACGCCCCTCCAGGTGACGCTGTCATCCCCCACGTGCGCATTGAAGTCCCCCAGGAGAACGATGGGGTCCCCGGTTGGAGCACTTTCCAGCACCCCTCCCAGGGACTCCAAGAAGGCCGGGTACTCTGCACTTCTGTTCGGCCCGTAGACCGTAACAACAGTGAGAGACCTGCCCCCAACCCGAAGGCGGAGGGAAGCGACCCTCTCGCTCACTGGGGAGAACTCCAACACATGGCGGCTGAGCTGGGGGGCTATGAGCAGGCCCACACCAGCATGCCGCCTCTCACCGCGGGGGACGCCAGAGTAGTGAAGAGACCAGCCCCTCTCCAGGAGCTGGGTTCCAGAGCCCAGGCTGTGCGTGGAGGTGAGCCCGACAATCTCTAGCCGGTAGCGCTCCACCTCCCGCACAAGCTCAGGCTCCTTTCCCCCTAGCGAGGTTACATTCCATGTCCCCAGAGCTAGCTTCTGTGTCCATGGATTGGGCCGCCGAGGTCCCCACCTTCGGCTGCCGCCCAGATCACAAAGCACCGGCCCCCTACGGTCCCTCCTGCGGGTGGTGGGCCTACTGGAGGGCGATCCCACATGGCCTTTTCGGGCTGGGCCCGGCCGGGTCCCATGGGAAAAGACCCGGCCACCAGACGCTCGCCTGCGAGCCCCAACCCCAGGCCTGGCTCCAGGGTGGGGCCCCGGTGACGCCAATCCGGGCGACGTCGCGGAATCTGTTCTTGTCGTCGTGTGAGGGCTTCTGAACCGCTCTTAGTCTGACCCGTCACCTAGGACCTGTTTGCCTTGGGAGACCCTACCAGGGGCAGCAAGCCCCCGACAACATAGCCCCTAGGATCCTTCGAGCACGCTAACCCCTCCACCACGTTAAGGTGGCGGTTCTAGGAGGGATTCTAGGATTAATTAAATTTCACAAATTAAAGTGTAATACAACAAAATAAAACGTACTGTATTAAAACATTAACCAACAATGACAATAAAAATTGTTTAAGTGAATGCAGTAAAACAAAAATGGGACTAAATTAAACGATAAAAGAAATGATAAAAGAAACGAAGAGAAACATTTTCATTATTTGTAACAAAAGAAAGTGACAATTATTTAAATATGTTTTTTAAAAGGAATTGTTTGTATTTAGCTTATTCAACTTGATTTCTAAACATTAAAATAAAACTAAACAAAATAATATACACAAATTAGGAAATAAAAAAGTAACAAACCTATTTTAATGAAGTAAAAATTAAAGCCATACAAATACATTTTAAAAATTAAGTAAAATCCACCCAAAAAACCTGTTTAATTACAAACTTAACCTGAAACAAAATATGATAACTTATAATGACTTATAGAACAAAAAACAAATCATCCAACACACTCAAATGTATTTTAATAAATTAAAATAAGAAGGTACATTAAAATAAAAGTACAAAAATAAAAGAAATTCAGTTTAAAAAAAGAATAAAATAAATTTATAAGAAATAAGTGACTTAAATTATTTAATCAGATTCGGCCAATTTGCTTGTAAAAACTTAACGCATCGGAGATCATGGAAACACCACCGAGAGCAGCTCCACCTCCCTCCAGCGTCTACCCCGTCACCCTCCCACTAACCCCCCAGGCCGAGAAAAGCGTCTCGCCCACGCCTCACCTCCTTTAGGGTTGACCCTGTAGACGGGGTCGTACTGCGGGTACAGCGTGTTCTGCAGGTGGAACTTGGTGTACTGCAGCACCCTCTCGATCACGTCCTCGATGTACACGGCTTTGGGCATGTGCAGCGACGTCATGACGTTCAGCGCCGTTAGGCACGCGTCCGCCGACTTAGTGACGCGCTCCATGATGAGGTCCCGCCACAGACGCTCCTCGTCCTCACCCTCGTTATCCTGGAGAGGAGACGAGCGGAGAGCGAGTGAGAGAGAGAGATAGAGTGGAGATGGAGAGAGAGGGGAGAGGGGAGGGGGGGGCGAGAGAGAGAGAGAGAGAGATGGAGAGGAGGGAGAGTGGAGAGGGGGGGAGAGAGAGAGAGAGAGAGAGAGAGAGAGAGAGAGGAGAGAGAGGGTGGAGAGGGGGGGGAGAGAGAGGAGAGAGAGAGAGAGAGAGGAGAGAGATGGTGGAGAGGGAGAGAGAGAGGGAGAGGGGGAGAGAGGGGGGGCAAAGAGAGAGAGAGAAAGAGAGAGATAGTGGAGAGAGAGAGAGAGAGGGAGAGGGAGAGGGGGAGAGAGGGGGGGCAAAGAGAGAGAGAGAAAGAGAGAGATAGTGGAGAGAGAGAGAGAGATGGGGAGGGGGGGGAGAGAGAGATGGGGGAGCAATAGAGCGAGAGAGAGCACCGAGAGAGGGGGAGCAATAAAGCGAGAGCGAGAGAGAGAGGAAGAGAGTGACAGATTAATTCCTCACCAGATTCATGAGCGTGGACAGGCCGGCTCCGTCCAGGATGTTCTTCTCCAGGATGTTCAGCAGCTTCACCAGTTTATCTGAAGGAATCTAGGGATGAGGGGAGAGCGGCCATGAGTCGCACTTCTCATGGTTTTGCAATTTTGAGCTTGAATTATTTTAAGCTTTTTTTCTTTAAAATCAACATTATATATACATATTTTTTTTTACAATACTAGACTTCTTGTTGGACTTATATAGAAGATAACTGTCAAACTAAAAAACAAAAAAAAACTATGTAAATGACTTTAAATTTGTAAAAATGTACATTTATATTATGACTATTCTATACAGTTATTCTGGTAAATTTACATTTAAATATGTATGCAATAATTCTTGAACTTACTTATGTCGTATATATATATATATATATATATATATATATATATATATATATATATATATATATATATATATATATATATATTATGCATTAGCATATTTTGTCCTTGATTTCTTTATTAATATGTTCATTGATAATCTTCTTTACATGCGCATTGATTCGTAAAATCAATTGCAAACATTATTTAACCATGCTTGTATTAATTCTTCACACACTTTACACATTTAGTATTGTGTGCTGATAAACGTGCTGATACGTTACCATTCGTTTATATATATTTTTCTTAATTCATACATGCATTGACTCCTGAAACACATTTAAATGTTATTAAATGATAACGTAAAAGAATTGCATCTCTCTGAAACTTTATGGGTGAAACACCGTTTAAGGCACGCGGTTCGGTTCGGCGCGGCGTGCAGGAGCCACCTCTCACCCGGCATGTGATCCCCATGGCTTTGATCTTGGCCGACTCGCTGCCGAGCTCGTTCAGCTGCTGTTTCCCCAGCAGCAGCTCCTGAGGGATCTCGTCGTCGTCTGAAAGCAGTCAAACGCAGGGTTAGAGTCACCTCACAGGGCTAGAACCAGCGCAACAGAGCGGACTCTACCCTGAGCTGTGAAGTCCACGTCCTCCAGATTCTCCAAGATGTTGTCGATGCTCAGCAGGAACCTCTTGAAGGTGGACGAGTCCATCATTTCTGCAGGACAAGCGAGGAGAGCTCGTGAGCTCTCTTTAGGTTTCATTCGGAGCAGGACGTGAAGTCGCTTACCTTCCGGGGTGAGCTTGGGCTCGTACACTTTCCTCTTTTTCTGCTTCATCTTCAAACGCTTCGCAACTACGAGAACAAGCGTCACGAGTGAAACCACGGACCGGACAGAGTTCAAATCTGCCAAGACATTAACCAATCTGAACCTTCATTAAAGCTGGGTGGAGGAGTATCCGGCTCAGAGTCGTCGTATCTGCTGCCGGAGCCGCGCCGAGAGTCGAAGTTTCCTCTCCGATGCTCTCCGGAGCTCCTGCGGTCTCGCTCCTCAGCCTCCCACGTCCTGTCTCGCTCCTTCTTCTGCCGTTTACGCGAAGCTGAGAAAAGAACGCAAGAGAAATCAGGAGAAGTTCTGATTCTGAGGAGTCTGAGGTTTCTCACTTTGAGCTTGAACTACACTCACCGGCCACTTTATTAGGTACACCTGTCTAACCACATGTTAACCTTAATTTCTAATCAGCCAATCACGTTGCAGCAACTCAATGGAGTCTATCTCTAGGGTTTACATAAAATGCTCCAAACAAAAACTGAAATTGCAAGTGAGCGGCAGTTCTGTGGGTGCAAATGCCTTGTGCACGTCTGAGGTCAGAGGTCAGGTTAGGAGAGAGAAAGGTCTAAAGAGTGAGCCCCGGAGAATGTAACCCGACCGGAACACAATATTACTTGACTTGAGATTGTTCAAATCCACGCAAACACATATTTTCAAGCATTAACTTCACACCTACGCGTCTCCTGCAAGCAGAACTTTCATCATCAAGTACCTGAGTGCTAACGTGACTTTACACAACAGACGGGATAAACACAGCACATGGATTGGTCCAGGACTCTACGCATCGATCGTAACTAAGAAACGCATGAATCTTCTGCAGGTGCATTTCACAAGCTGGTGTTAAACGTGGATGCAGTTCTTGAAAAGAATGGAGATCTATCTACCCCCTCTCTCCCCTCTCACTGGGTAAAAAATAATCGGGGACGCTTAATTAAAAGGGTATATATGCAAGGTACCTAAGCAAGGGCGTAAATAAGTAAATGCCCCCACCCTGAGCAGAACCCACTGGACCCTCACTGCGCCACTCACAGATCTCCTCATCCTCGGAGCTGTCCTCTGCATATTTGGGTCTCTCGTTGACCGTGCTGCGCTTGCGCTTGTTCATCTTCACCCGCTCACACAGGGGCATGGTGGACTCTATCTCCGCCAGCAGCTCCGGGGGAAGGTCCTTCAGCACCGACGGGTCGATCCCACCTGGAGTGCAGTTTTACACCATCATTAAAGTCATTTGAGATTACTGAAAATAAGACAGTAATGAATGAAAACAAATCCATCATCAATATATTGAAATGTCCCAAGTTGTATGTAAAACTCAACAAAGACGGTTTAGCAAAATAGATTTGTTAATGGAGTTTGCATGTTCTCCTCGTGATCGCGTGGGTTTTCTCCGGGTGCTCCGGTTTCACCACAAGTCCAAAGACATGCGGAATAAGTGAATTGAATAAGAACAATTGCCCATAGTGTTAAAGTGTGAATGTGTGTGTGAATGTTTCCCAGCGATGGGTTGCGGCTGGAAGGGCATCCGCTGCGTAAAACATATGCCAGTGAGTTGGCGGTTCATTCCGCTGTGGTGACCCCGAAAGGGAATAAAGCCGACATGAAGATGAATGAATGAATGATTTGTTAATGGAGGATGCAAAAAAAAAAAAAAAAAAAAACTTTGTACCATGTTAGAAGAGGTTGCTGCAATACAAATTGCTAGTTGATATTCCAAACGGTAAAAAAAAAAAACTACTTATCAACCATAAATTTGCTAATTTATGATGCACAACTAAAAGTACTAAATCGCTATTTGTTCTCTTAACAACACTCGCTCCAAAAACACAACTCTTTCTTTCTTTTAGTCCCTTAACATCGTCACAAGAAATAAATTCCAATATTTTTTCCAATATTTGCTGAAACAAAAATGTTGATTGATGAATCCATTTAAAATAGAAAGTGAAGTAAAATTGCTGATGTTCCAAACAATTAAAACATCATGTTAAAAAAAGCAGGTTAGCAAAAAATTTAAGAAATTATCATACAAAAAATTATGGTGCCGTGTTTGCTGAAACAAATCACTAATTGATGATGAGATCTGTTAAATTTACATTAAAATCCCTGCACTTTTAAAAAAACATTGATGTTTAAAAAATGTGACTAAACGTGACTATGTAAAAAAAAAAAAGTCTTTAGAAAACAGTTTAGCTAAACAAATTTGTTAGTTGATTAAGCAAAGTTTTTTTTTCAATGTTGGAACAATTTAAAATCGCTGATTAATGTTCTAAAAGAGTGTGGAAAAGCGTATGCAAGATAAACTCTCTCGTTAACGTTCTAAACTATTCAAAATGTATGCAAAAAAACCCCAACAAAAACAGTTTATCAAAACAAATAAAAAATAGTGCCAAGTTAAAACTGATTGCATAGAAAAAAAGATTTTCCAAAAGATTTGAAATACATGTTAAAAAAGGGCCTGCAAAACAAAAAGCTATGAAAAAAACCTAACAAAAACAGTTCAACAAAGTATATTTGCTAATTGTGAATACAAAAAGGTTTTTGTATAGCATTACAACAAGATGTTGAAACAAAACTAGTAATTGATGTTCCAAACGGTTCTAAACTTGTGTGTAAAACAAGAAAACTACACAAAACAAATTTGCAAATTGATAACACAAAGCTAAAAAATGTAATTGCTATTTCTTCTCTTACCGCAGCAGCTCCCGCACTTGCTAAAAAAACATGACTCACCCTGTCTTTCGACCCATTAAAAGTGAACCTCAACAGACACGCAGCGTTGGAAAGCGAAATCAAAGCAGCGAGAGCAGAAGGAGTTCCCCTACCCTTCCCAGACCTCCCGCTGGAGAGCCGGTTCTTCCCGGACTTCGACCCGCGCGACTCCCTCTCCTTCATGAGCCTCTGCACCTCATCGATGGAGAGCTTCTGCAGGACCACCACAGGCTTCACGCTCTTCTTCACATCCGCATCTGGCTCCATTCTCTCCAGCCGCACACAGGGCTGCTTCCAGGCCTCGGGAACATCTCCGCCTCCGTGCTCTCCGGTCCGGATCAGCGGCAGAGTGAAGTTCTTCAGTGCTCCCGAGTTCGAGTCCTCATCGTCATCTTCGAGCGTGTATGGGTCGAGGTCTGCCGGCTTGCTCGCGGCGGCATCGCGGTGGCCCTCGGGACGGTGCTTTTGCCCCGGTGTGTCCGGCTGCTTGTCCTCGTGCTGGTGCCTGTGCTCGGGGTCTTGTTCGTTCTCGTGCTTGAGGACTTTTGGGGTGAAACCTTCCTGAGGCTCCTGAGGCCATCGCTGGGCCTCGCTGCCAGGGATGGACACCCCCATGCAGTCCTCCTCCGCTCGGCTGGCGCTCGTGCCTGCCGCGGTGGCCTCCTGAGGGGCGAGTCTATGCCCTGCATTCGCCCCTCCTCCACCGCCTTGAGAGCCAGAAGCGGAGCCCGCTGTGCCTGCGGCCCCAGGCTCCTGTGGGTGAGCGTCTTGTTTGCGCTTCTTCAGAGGCTTATCTGCAGAGGAAGAATCAAACATTCTTCTTTTACACCGTTTCTAAATAATTAATTAAGGGTCATCACGGTTTTTGGCTTTTGACGCATCTGTAGCGTCGTTAACCAGAAGATGCATCAAAGGGAAGCAAGATTCATATTCAATACAACCCCAAGCTCCAAAAAATGTGACGAAAACTGATTTTGCATCTGTTAAATGTGAAACATTCCCACGTAGAGTTCAACACAAGGGTAACAGCCCCTTTAACTATTATATGAAATTATATGAAAAATGGAGTTTTGATCAATATTCCGATATACAAAATATCACAAAATAATTAAAA
Organism: Danionella dracula; assembly: GCA_900490495.1. NCBI lineage: Eukaryota > Metazoa > Chordata > Actinopteri > Cypriniformes > Danionidae > Danionella > Danionella dracula. The sequence continues at coordinate 661,232 of UELW01000766.1, read as the reverse complement.
TTGGTTTAATTGTGAAACCATTGTGAATTATCCTGATAACCCTGTTTTTTATTTAACTGTTGAACGCATTTGTTATTTAAACGCCGTTGAAAGCCATCCAGAATTATTACACGCACATGTATTAATGCGGGTGCATCTCTGGCATCATCTCACAAACGGTTAGAAAGTTAAACGTAAATAACGTGCTTTATCCTTTATACCTTTATCCTGCACCTCTTTGGACCCTCGCTCCGTCTCGAGCGCCGCTTCACTTTCCATTCGTTCGATCGCAGCGAGCGCCTCCACCAGCTCGCCCTCCGGGTCGGACCCCGGGTACATACCCCCGAGCTCCACCTCCGCCGGCCGGCCGCGTGACTGTCTCAGGATCAGCTTTGTGTGGTCCTTATTCGGAGACCCCACTAGATCGAACACAGACGCCTTGTCGGGGGTGTCCGGGTCTCCCTCGTCGGCTTTCTGGCCTCGCTGCTTGTCCTGGGAGCCCAGATGAAGGTCTTTAGCGCCGTCACACGGAGGGGTGTACGGTGGAGATGACTGCAGTATGTGGGACGTGTAGCCCACCCTCATTTGATCCTGAACGTTCCACAGGAGAGACAGACACACAGTGATTTCGGGAAGATCGCTGCAATAATTCCTCAGGAATGCACAAGTTCTGGGCTGCTTTCACAGGGTTACGACCGACCCCCAAAAACCTGATCAAGCCTAAAAAAACACCCCCCTAAACTCACAAAAACTTTTGTTAGTCATTACCGATCATAAATACGGGTCTTTTTAAACATTGCATACTTTTAACATGAATTTTTCTAATTGAAATGTGATGAAACGATTTTATTTTAATTGATCAAAAACTCTATTAAAGGGTTATTTAAAAGGTATGTCCATCTTACACTTATTTCCTTCTCGAGTTGAGGTAAAACATTACAGTAGAACAATGTTTCTCAATTATTATCTAACGATTAACCGTCTCATCACATACAAAAAAAATACAATATGAATAACTGTTTTTAAAACTCAAAATAAATAAATGTTCACATTTTTAAATGAAATATCAAAATATGATAAAAATGACACAAAAAAACATTTATTCAGCGTTTCTAAGGTTAGAGACCAAGCTCTGCATTTTATTACCTTTGGAAGGCTTCAGACATGTTGAGAAACAACACTCATAAAATGTCAAGAACTTTCGTGACGACTGACTTAAAATAAATAAGTGCTTGTTGTTCAAACAAATAAATGCATTTGCATTTTACAACTTTTTTCAAACTGAAAATTCATCATTTAGAAGTCCAGTGCACTGAAAACTTAAGACACTTCTCAACCAATGAACGAACAATTAAACGAATGAAATCGGAGGCTTTTAACCCACCTTATTCTCATGCACGTTCCTCATACCTCCAGGAATCATCGGACTGGCTACTGAACCTGGAGGACACAAACAAACCCAAACGATTACGTTTAGTCGCAGCGTTCGCTAGCTGGTCTCTGTGTCTGCGCAGACCTTGCTGGAGGTGCTGGTGCTGACTGTAGGCGGGAGGGTGAGGGTACTGTCTGTAACCGGCCGCAGGGCTCTGGGGGGCATACGGGCTTGGCACCGGGCTGCTCTGCTGGGGCAGAAATCGTCCACCAGAACCAGACTGGCCGGCCACAAAGCGCCTGGAATCGTGTACGCCCGTATCAATAACACACAAGCTGGCATACAAGCTCAGATCGAAGAAAATCTTTTTTTTTCCTCCTCTGTCTTTATTTAATTTTTTTTCTTCTTCCTGTTACAGTTTATTGATCAGTTGAAACACTTTCTATTATGAACAAGCCGAGATGGAAATTGCATATTGTCTCTCCCCTGCTGTAAATCGCTTTGGACAAATGCATAGATGTGAAAGTACTGAGACTCACCCAGAGGGGCTGTGGGTCATGGAGGCCTGCTGGTAATTGGCCGAGGCTGGGCTCTCCTGCATGGAGCCATGGCTGATCTTATACGGTGTGGACATTGACTGCTGATTGATACCTGTGAGAGGCGAGGTGAATAAACAACACGATCAGAACATGAAGTCACAAACCTGGCTAGGATCCTGCTCCCTCTATACCAGTGTTTCTCAATTATTTTCTTTCCCTCTGAGCAACTATAAATAGTATTATTTGTCTTAAAATTTTTATAAGTACACTTCTGCATAACACAGTATCCTTATTAATGTAAAAGAGAAAAAAGAAAGAAATATGGACCAACTTACAACAATGAATAGCTTTATTAACTGTAGCAGAAAATATTTAAAGTGCATCTGAAATGTACATACTGTCATAATCTATTTTTATGTCTTATTTATTATTTTATTCTTTTTTACATATATATTCTATTCTACTTTCTTATTTTGCATTCTGTCTTTATATAAATATATATTTTATTGTAAATAATTCTCTGACTTTTCTATTTTTATATGCTATTTATACTTTTTTGTTGGACTGTCATAAAAAAATTTCACTGCATGTCGGACCATGTATGTGACAAATAAATTTTAGACTGTTTGTTGGTTTAATAGAAACAATCACAGAACTCTAAAAGTATGTTATATTATACATGTATGAGCAAAACAAATGCACCTTTCACTTACTCATCATCGGATACCAGTGTGTTTCTATATATGTGTGTAAAATTGATTTTAAAAAAAATCATGCGTCTATTTAAATGTTAAAAAGAATAAGCGAAATTAAAGTGAGTGCACGTTTCTACAAATCTGCAAAACAAGGTCAAATCAAATCTGTGTTACGCCAAAAGTTGAACGTTAAATAGAGAAAATCCGGCTTTCTCTAAGAGCGGACACAAAACTGAAATGAAAATGCTGTGGTTGCCCCGAGAGCCTCCTACCTGCTTGCGCCTGATACTGGGGTGTGCCAGGTGCAGTCTTGGTCCTGAAGATGTTGGGGTTCCTGGAGAGCAGCAGCTGCAGCATCACCGGTACGTCTCCCTCCAGCTCGTCGCTGCCCAGACTGTCCTTCAGCTCTCTGAGGAGAACAGCAGAGATCACAGCGCTGGAGCGACATGCAAGATACAGCACGAGAGTCCAGGTGTAGAGGCGTACCACAACTAGGGATGAACGATTGATTGCATTTGAAATTAAATTGCGATTTGACAAAATGCGATTGCTCGATCGCAGAGGCTGCGGTTACGATTGCTAACATGATTACTCTCGGTCACGTGACATGCATTGGAAAGTGTCACAGACAGTGGAAGTAGTGTAACGTGTGTTGATCTTAAGCTTCGTAAAATAATTCAGCTGCTACAGAACCTACAGTGCCGTACAGTGTTTGCTGAGGTGATTCGCTGCTGCCACAGACAACGGTAGAGGTTTAGCAGTCTCACTTTACATTTCATCACAGGAGAGCTTAAGCGCGAGGCTCGCTGCCTTCAAACCGCTTATTTCTACGGTGAGCACAAAGGAGAAAATACTGGCATCGGGTTAAGAGAGGTTAAAAACACCTTATTATGAACGGAGGCAATGTACTGACTTCACGCGCTTCTCTTTAAAAGCAGCAAAAAAAAAAAAGTTTTCCTTTGGGGAAAAAAACTGAACTACTGAGAACCACGCAGAAGGATGACAATGATTAGCATTGCTTTGTTCATTTTTGACACCCATGACTATGAATATTTGTTTAACTATTGTTTGTAGTAATGATATTTATTATTTATTTAAAGCCAGTCTGGAAATATAGATTAGGATTTAGCAGGTGCAATACACAATCTGATATTGTCCATCATCTTTAAGTTTTTCTATACTTAAGTTTATGCGATTTCGATTTCTTGCTGATTTTTTATATTAAATTTCACTGCAAGGCTATGTTCTTTTATTTTATTTTTGAAAAGTACGCAGCACTGTTGGAAGTTCAACAAATTGGTTGATTGTTGTTGTTAAAATAAACACACCTATCATTTTAATTCCTGCTTTACATAACTGTAATCAGAACAGTTTTTTTTCCTATTTTAGCGATTTATTACTAATCACGGATGAAAATACAGAGTAAAGTATTTTTAGCAATGAGATTATCGTTCAGCCTTATAAAGAACTAAACAAACAAACAAAAAGACATGCAAAAAAAAGGAAAAACGCTAGTTTTTAGGTTTATCGCTAATCTTTTGATACACTACCCCTCTAAGAGATGGCCGTAGAGGCTCAGAAAGAACATGAACGAAGAGGGAAAAATGTCAAACTCACATGTGCTCAGAGGAGACCTGGTTGAGGCCATTGGCGAGCTGGGAGACCAGCGTTTCGTCCCTGCAGCCCATCAGACGCCCCACTTCCTCCGCTACACGCGTGCTGTAGAGCAGGCTCTTGGTGGTGGTGCCCGGGAGAGGAGAGGGCAGCGGAAGCTGGTTCAGCACTGCACACATGAGCAGAAAAGTGTAAGTCTTCTTTGTTGGACGCTACAACAATCAAAATCATTTTAAACTACTTATAGCCACACCCTAAAAATGTGCCGCAAAGATAAAAAAAAGCATTGCATTTATTTGGGAATTAAATCCCAGGGAAATAGGAGTTTTTAAATATGGCCACTTGATCCCGTCAATGGCAGGAGAATAAAGTTGCATGCTATGAATTGATAGCTGCAGGCCTGGAACAGACTGCTGTTTGAAACTACAGTTTCAGTCTCTTCACCCGCCCGTCCCCTTTATTAGCTTCTATGGCTATCACCAGGAATCTGAATTTATTCACATGAGCAGCATCCTTCAGGGTTCTATCCTTAGAATGAAATTCCAGACTAGTGCCACCTGCAGGAATGCAAATGTATATCTCCTCACGTACGTGCACAAAGCGTCTTCATTTTTATTCAGGCGTCACTGTTTTGGAATGCTCCCGCTCAAGTTTATTTTTTGCTTAAACAGTCTCCGACAAAAGGTGACAACAACACAGCCGGCTTTAGTCTGCGTTTGTTGTTGGGTAAGTGTATAAGAGCCTTTTAGGGTTTCCTAATATTTCAAAAGGTCCATTTTAAGACCTTTAATAATCAAATTTAAGACCTATATATCATAACAATAAACAGAATGGTTCAAATATATTGTTTGAAACCCTAACCAATCTTTTTTAGTTTATGAACATTTAGGAAATCTAACCATGTATTTTGCTAAGTTGAACTACATGAGCATTTTCACAAACTCTGGCAGCCCTAGCCATCACGTTTACATTTTCACATTTTGGATAACTTTCTGTTTTTGAGTATTTATGCATTTATTTATGTTTTTGAGTATGTAAACATGCATGTTTTTGTGATCTCTGGCAACCCTTACTTTTAAGTTTCTTAACATTTATTAGTCTTAAGTCAATTTATGGCAACCCTAACCAATCACTTTTAAGATTTTGAGTGTATATGAACTTTTTCTCAAACTGTCACCGCTAAACATTGCTTTTTTTTAAGATTTATGAAAGTTTTCTATAACTCTGGCAACCCTAAACATGACATGTATGCACATTCTCAGCCTATGGCAAACCTAAACATAATTTATACATGCATTCAAAATGTATTTTTGCGCTCTCAAAATATGTTTTTCTTTTAGATAATTTTTTAATTCACAATACCCAGTTTGCACCCATGCAAAACATATTTTTCTTTTAAGTTTTTCTTAACAATACATTTTTTATTCACAATATCCAGCTTGCATGAATGCCAAATGTAATTTTACTGTCTAAAAAATGACTTCCTGTTCAGAATTGTGACATAAAAATCACCCCATATTGTTCCAGCCACATGATTCATGTGACGCGCATTTGAACATCATCACAGCAGAAGTTGAGAAATTTAAGGGGGGTACTTACAGTCGGTGAGCCCAGCGATCCCAGCGAGGGTGGTGATGGGCACATGTGGCATGTCCCCATTCATTCTGACGGCTGGGCACAGAAGTCTTACACACGGAGAGATCCAGAGATGTCTATCTGCCGACCATCCCTCACATCTCACTCAGTCCTGAGGAGAGAAAACCAGCATCCATCAGACGGTGGTCCTGCTCTTTAAATAAAAGTGATAAGCAATTTAGGATTGCGATTAATATAACCAATAAATATTGGCTTATTTGGTTTTGATTTGCACTCTATTGATCTTCTCCAAAGTTTATCCACTAGCATGCCATAAATCATTGTTAAGTCCTAATAGTATAAAATTTGAATTGTTGTATAACTTCAAGAATTTGCAATCCTCAATATATTTTTTTACTTTCCTGCCATATTAAATACTAATGCAAAGCTTCCTATAGTCACAGAGAAATAAGTTTTTAGACTGCAATCGAATGAGATATAAGGGAAAGGTCAGCTGTGGACATCTGTAAGACTGCCTGATGGAGATAGGGGGTGCTAGCGAGGTAGACATGTACTCTGCATACACTGTACATGCACTGGCAGAATGAGATCGACCAATAAGAGTGTGACCGGTGGAATATGTTTGGTGGATTTGGGTGACCGGTGGCGTGTGTTTGGTGGATGTGAGTGACTGGTGGATGAGTGTGACTGGTGGAGTGTGTTTGGTGGATGTGAGTGACTGGTGGAGTGTGTTTGGTGGATGTGAGTGACTGGTGGAGTGTGTTTGGTGGATGTGTGTGATTGGTGGTGGAGTGTGTTTGGTGGATGAGTGTGACTGGTGGATGTGAGTGACTGGTGGATGTGAGTGACTGGTGGATGTGTGAAGCCTCGTTCGCATCAAAAGCGATTAGCTCACTACTCGTCTCCAGTAAAAGACGGAGCGGTCACCAGGGGGCATTGCACTGTCATGATTGTGTGACTAGTAATGTGATGTATGTGGTAAGCAACAAATGCGCTGTCTTCCCTCTAAGAATCATGTGAATAGGCTTGACTTCCATTGGTTGATGCTCACGACAGTCGCTTCTCATTTGCATAAAGTTGACATTTTTTAACTACTGCCGCTAGTTGTTGGTGGCAGGCACGCCGAGTCGCTGTCGCTTCCGCTCACGCAGCCGGAAGTCACCAGATTCACAACTTAAACAATGGAATCATGTCGCCCAGTCGCATAACACAAAATTAACTAAACATAACAAGAATGAAATCCTGCGATGCCGCAATCGACATAAATAAAACGGGCATTTATTAGCTACAACCACAGTAGCCATACAATGACTGTTGAAATTCAAAGCTTGTGCGGATATAAAACCTGGTGTGAACATTAACAGAAAACAAATAATATAAACTAAAGTGTAGATCAACATGGTGAAGCCACATATTAGTTTTTTCTATGCTGTTATAGTAAAATCAAACCTAAACCTCAATTACATTGGCCAATAACATTTATAAATGACTATTATGACAGACTTTTTTTTTATTATAATTTTTTCCCCCAGACTTGTTATTTTTAACATCACTCCAGCTTCTTTGGCTATTTTCAGAAAAAGTTATTTACTTTGCAATTAAAATCTATACTATGTTTAAAACCAACTTATTTGACGTTACTTGATTAAAAAGATATTCCAGAGCAACTAAGCAACCCTGGTTTGTGATAGTGTTATAGTCTCACAATCAGTTATAATATGCTTTAAAGTTCATTTCTTTCTAAATGGTGAACATTCATTAGTGGGTGAAATTAGTAAAACATCTGATCGCTGAGTGACATCTGTTTTTCTACATTGTCAGGGTTTATCACATGCAGTTTAAGGCTGCGTTCAGACTGCAGCCTACAGTGAACGAGATCAGATTTCTTTCGCCAATATGTGACCTGTATCTGATATTTTCAGGACGGTCTGAACAGCCAATTCAGATTTTTCACAGGCGCAGGTCTCTCATACGAGCTCCCGAATCTGACAAGAGATCCGATTTTTTGCAATGCAACCTCAGTTTGAGCAGCAAGGTCACAATTTTCCAACTGGTACGTCTGCATGGGGATAGGCATGTCTGGGTGGGGACAGGATGTTTAACACCAGTTATGGGTGAGGACGGAGTTGGAAACAAGAGAGCCCCTAGTCTAATCGGCAACCTGGCTTAAGAAACCTGTTCTCAAAGTCTTACTTTTGATAATTATTTGGGCAGCACACATACTCTGAACGCCTTTGGCAGAATTAAAATGAGCCACTTTAATCTAGATTAACTACAAAATTAAAATTTGGTTCATCTATATAAAAAAACGATCTATGCACACCACTAAAATATACATACACACATATGCATATACCATGTTATTATTTAAGTAATGCTATTGAATAACAAATTATCAAGCATATAACTACTCATCAGCAGTGCTCGTGCAGTGGTTCGAATCCGGCCCCGGGTCCTTTGCCGAGCCTTCTTCCCTGATCTCCGTCCAAAAATATTTGTCCCGTCTCCTCTCTGAACTGTCCTATCTAATAAAGGCATTAAAAACGCCAAAAACAAAAAAAATTATATAGAAATACTCAGAGATAGGGACTCGAGTCTGCATGCATGAAATAGCTTTGCACTTCCTCTTTAAATATAAGCCACAAAAAAAAGAAAGCTTGCTTCCAAAGCACAACACCAGGAAATGTGTAGATGTGCATCTTCAAAATATAGTTTATTCTGTTAACAAGCAATGCTTTATAACTATAATAAATGCTTTATAACAGGGAAAGAGAAACTGTAACAGTTCCATTGACAATTAATTTGAGAAAACACAATTACTCTCACTTTTTCATGAGCTGCAGATGAGGATTTTTTGTGGAAGTTGAAAGCACCTTGATCCCAAAATATTCTGTTTTCAAGAAACCCTTCCATCTACGAATCAGCCAAGCAAAAAAGCATTTAACGCTACTCTGGAAGAAGCGCTCTACGAGGCTGATAGCATCTGGAGGAGAGCAGAGAGATCCCACAGGAACCCTGCGCTGGCAGAGCTTCTCTTGCATATGCGAACCGTAGAGTCTCCCTCGGTCGCACCGTGACCGAACCGGTCATCATCGTATCTTTAGCTTCCTTCCAAGAGATCAAAACAGCTTTGATATGTACCAAAATCCCGTTATACACTCAGAAAACACGAGAAGGGTCTTTCTTTCTGTCTGTCTTTTTTTCCTTTTTAAAGCCCTGAAGGCAACATGGCCCTTTCATGGCTGTCCCAGTTTTACATTTTTGTTAATATTTAAATTTAAAAGCTCAGAGGATCATTAAAAACTTGTTATAAACTAAGTTACAATTCCCAGCACAACTCTGTCCTTAGTAAAACTTTTTTAGTCCTTTTGGGTTTCTTTCAGATCTTCTCCAGTCAGGTTACTTCTCCTTGTGGAATTATAAACTGGACATTCTATCAAGATGTGTTTAATAGATAAAATACACTTGCAATGTCCACATAAAGGCTTTGCCTCACTTTAATAACAAAACTAAGAGTTAATCTCTAGCGCCCGATTGGACATCTGGTTAACAATAATTGATCTCTTCTGATTACTAAACTTGTTTGATTTATTCCGAACTCTGGAGAGATTTCATGCAATTTGTTTTCGGTTTGTTGGTTCCATTCCTGCTGCCAATTTTTCGCTGCTCGGTGGTATATTTTTTGTTTCAGGTCTGTTGGTGGTGTGAGATGTTGACAATAGGACTCTGGGTTTCCTCATTTTGCCACACCGTCCCCTCTCTGGATTCCCTTTATCCCCACATGGCATCGCCTCTCTTAAGGAGAAGGGTCTGGCTGCAGAAACACAATCTCAGCAGTGCATGTGCAGTGGAACACAGGAAATACTCTGAGTAAAACAAAGATTAGAGTCTATTTATTCAGCTTAAACAATCTAATTATTTTGAGCCCAGAAGAATGGACGAGTTTTATTTCTTAGTATTTCACACGGGCGAAGCTGACCTGAGCAGTAATTTTGTTCCCTTCAAAGTCCCGAATCCCAACGCTTTGAACAGTTCGTGAATGTCCATTGGTTCAACTCGGGTTTCGCTAAAACACTTTTGATAAAGAACGAATCAGTTCCACTTTCTTTGGGACGTCATATTCCTCCAGCCAGAACTGTTGAGTAGTAACGTAAAGGTGGAGTTTGCATGAACGTGTCGCAAAATTAATAATTCTGGAGTCATAAGGTAGAAACACATGCTTATCATATAACAAAATTAAAGTGTTTTTTGATCTTGCGTTGATGTCATCTTGTTGTTTGAGACACCAAGACAGAAATGGTCAAAATTTCATACCAACAATACTGGCTCTTTTGCTGGTATTCTTTTACATTGTAACGCATTTCCATAGCTGAGAATAAAACATAAACATAAATATTTCTCAAACGCTACTCCTATACCAGCCACAAAACCTTTAACAAGGTCCAATCTAATACGTGAACGTGTGCAGGCAGCTCTCTTCTCTCATGTGATAGTTAATAAAACTGGGCTACATGGTTTTGAAAAGAAAGACCCTCCATCCAAACTAAAATGTTGAAATGCTTCTAAAACACAGAGAAAAAAAAGAAACGATTCCGGTTCAATAGATGGCAGCAGAATTCATGACCCACAATCGCTCACAGGACCTTCCCTTGCAATGCTGGGAAAAGCATTCTCTTTGCTTAGAAACGGCATCATTTCTGAGCTTTTTGATCAATGTTTTTACAGGATAATAAATGATAGTGTTGACAGAAACGCATGAAAGTGAGCCAGACCTCAGCTCTGTTCTATCTATTTTTCCCGAGCAGAGACGCAGAGATGTCTGTGTAAAGGTCTCCACACACCTACGCATACGTATGCAAATGCAAATTCAGCACCAGCTTCTCTGCAGGTTGCTTTCACACCTCTCTGGATGCAATGACGCTCCATGCCATTGGGTGGCAGTAAGAGAAACTACAGTGACACGCCGAAGTTCTAGACAATAATATGCCGCATCAATAACTCCCATAAAGACTAGACAAACAGAGACAAAAGAGGAAAGTATGAACAACTCTGGACACTCAGACAACAACATGACAAGCTTTTACTATTCGTTCTGTTCCGTAAACGTCTTATTCTGCCCTATTTCCTATCGCAAGTCAACGAGAGTGTGTATCGAGCACCACCCAGTGGCTCTTTTATGTCTCAAACGGACTATGAGCACGTGAGCAAAAGAGCAGCTTTTATTGGTGGAGCACTAGATCACGCACAGCGACAAACCAAGATGACATGGCAGAGCGGAACATGGGTGAGCTCATGCCCGCGACCATTCATTTGGGCTCGAGCCGCAAACACATGCGTCATTTTACACTGATAATATGCCAAGGTGTGTGAAGACCTTAAGAAATGAGGAGCGCATCATAATGACCTGCAATTTATTACGTTCCGGAGCATCTGTTCTAAGATTAAAAGTGTTATGTATGCATGTGTTCTTAATCACGTCTTAAGTAGGGCTGGTAATCGATAATTCTATATTGCTTAATATCTTCAATAAACATTTACTGAGTTTTTCGATAACTGGCTGACCAGCGCGTTTATAACGGCACTTGCAGGTTCTGCATGCGGGATCGTTTTTTTTTAATGTTTATTTTAGCCTCAGAGTCATGTGGTAAAACACATGCGCACTATTTATAAAAATCGCCCCACCTTAGATAATTATCTTTTTTCACATACAAAAGCTATGAGTTGTGTGTTCCCGCATCAAAACACTTCCTATTGATGTGTTACATGATATGGTCGACTAAAACCCAATCAAAAGCCTGGATTTGCCGGGAATTCTGTTAACTAACATCTTTTTTTAATCTATAGAAACCCTGATCTATACGTCTGCGTCAACTCTACAAAATGTCCTCTGCGAAGGTTGCGTTCTTCCGTAACCTCGCACTGACCCCTCTGTGAAACTCGACTGAAACTTTCTAACCTCGCGTCAAGGCTTCGCAGAGCACGAGATCCGTGATTGGTCGAAGTGGGGCAGTTGTCTCTTTCTGGGCTTGCGCTTCGTGTCAAACGCTGGATAATGAAGTAAAACTTTTGCGATTAAGTAAATAACCTTCCTTTGTTATCCGTGCTTAGTTTCAGCTAGCTACAAATTAGCATTGTCATCACATCACCTTGTGTTATTGATCAGTTTAGAGACAGAGATTCTACAGCAGCAGCGGATGCATGTACGAAGTTTTATTTATACGATTTATGATACAGTAAATAAAAAATTTGAATAAGCAGTGTGGCATCAACTCCTTAGTTTATTTGAAGTTGAATTACATGCAAGTTTATCACAGCAGGTCGTTCTCTTGAGCGTAGGTTCATTTCTTTTACATCATGAAGATGCAGGAAACAACACATTATAAGAGGATTATCAGCTCTTGTTTAGTAGTGAAAGTCAAGTTGAGCCGAAAGTGTAAAGTTTTTATTTTAATAAGCAAAAGCATTCAATTTGTTTCAATTTTTGAATCTCCTGAACTCATTTTTTAAATACATGTATAATTGGTACAAATAATAATTGGTAATGACTAAAAACAAATAAATACTTACTTGATGATTTTTGTGCTATGAACACATTTAAATGACAATTTATCTTAAACTGGCTGCAAATTAAATCAAATAAAAGAAGGAATTTCCTCTCATTAAAAACATTATTTTGATTTTACAATATACAAAAAATTTTAAATTTACAATAATATTACCTTAAACAGTTCACGATTAGATAATGTTTGCCTTGTTTTGACAATAAAAAAAAATGTTGAAACCGATCGCTATCGACTGATATGAAAAAATTACCACAATATATTTTTAAGACCATATCGCCCAGCCTTAGCCGCAAGTCATGTTAACTCAATTAACAACAATTGACTACATATAGCAGACAATAATACAATTCTTGCTAATAAGCAAGACAATGGCTGCTCTGCCAATGACAAAAACTCCACACAACAACAATGTACCCAGCATTCTCAAAAAAGCTTTTCCAAAAAATCCTGGTTACACCTAAATACTGCCTTCTTTAAACATGGACACACAGAGCAATCAAGAACAATAAAACTCTAAACAACTGTGTATGTATGAATGAGACACATACATCGGAGGGCACCATGGTGCCATTTCAATAGACTCTCCACACGACTACCGCGTTCCATCTCTGTTGTTTCTCAACTACCGGTTCAGCACCGGAAGTAGCTTCTCCATCCGCATCAAATATTTGTATGCATATATTTGAGTCCTCCACTTGAGGAATAGAATGGAAATAGAAATAGAAATAGAAAGAGCTCAATCACGTTGTGGGAGATGCACCAGGAACAAGTCTCACCAGAACATCTCGAGGAACAACAGCCAGAAATCTGACAGAATGTCGTTACACCGCACACAAAAAGTTACGTTAAAACAATTGCTTTAAAACAAGCGACACAAAGGTGTTTTTAAACCAGATTGTGCATGCATGCGCGCATTACAAAAGAAAAGCTCAATCACTGGAGCCAAACTGAACTGATTGATAGCGGCCCCCAACCCTTCAGTGAGCCGGTTAGGTGCTCTCATAATAAATTTAGGTAAACAAAATGTACTGCACAACAATCAAAACATGTCCAAACACGCAAAACAGTGATTGGTTTCAGATAGAAATTCAACAACACTAAACAGATTTTAAATTCATTAATATTCATGAGCCCTCCGAAGAAGGTAAACCAGTCATGTGCTGATGTTCGGCGGATTGCACTGCAAGCTCTGGCCCTTTAAATGCCAATCTACTAATTTATATTCATGAATCTGTCCCGATCACTTACATGCAGGTCTCTTGACAACAATCAGCAGCGAAAGCACTATTATCACCAGAAAACCACCGCGATTATGCTTTGCAGGAAACTTGCAACTGAGAAAAATACAACATTCAATTTAAATATGAGACAAAAAAACGGAATATTCTATAATCTGTTAAAAAGGGACATGCAATGGGATGATGCATCGCATCAGGAACTGCAGGGTGCCATACAAACCACCAAAAACACAATGTTGACAGGTCGAGCACTGGACAGAGGAGCCATTCATCCTCAAAGCGATGCGATGACGTTCATTTAAACGTAACGACCCAAAACAAGTCGAACAAAATCAAGCTGCAAACATCAGAGGTGGTGAATATTTACCATAGCAGCCATGCAGGCAGTTCCTGGGTTAACTAAAGATGGTTAGAGGTGGATTTTGTCTGCTAGCCGAACGTTAGCTCGGGAGTTAATAGATTCCTTGCAGAGGTTTGCTAGTTAGCATTGCTCTCATTCGATGGGAGGGATTTCACACAAGCGAAACACTCGAAAATGCATCTTCAAATCACTTGAAAATGTAGTGTATTTGAAATCCGATGCACGCAAGCAATCCGCTCGTTTATCAAAACAAACGATGGCCACTGCTATGCTAATTGCTCGTGAATGCTAGTTCTGCTACGCACATCTTTCTGGGGCGAACAATAAAAACACTTCACGCTTTACTCGGTTCCTCCTTTGAGAAATAAAACGCTTTCGGTCGTCACAAAACGCGGTGATTACTTCTAAACAATTCGCTGGAGTTTCCACTTTAACGCGCTCGCCCGTGTTTACGTCGAGAGGCCTTCGCGGCTCATCTGAAGCCTCGGCTTCGATTTGAAACCGCTTCCCAGCGGAGGTGAGAGACTAGCGGTGGAATTGCGACGCTCGCAGCCTTAGATCCCTTCCGTCGAGGAAAGCCGCGATGGAAATGTGTCGAAGTAACACAACGCCGGCGTATATAGAATTTGTGACAGGGTTTCATATTTACCTTAGCTTGGGGTAACTTCAAAGAAGAAAAAATAAGGGGGCTGTTGTTGGGTTGGTTGTCGCTCTGCTGTAAGTCTCTGGCTCCCCCTCTCTGCTATAAAAAGATCATCAGCGCGGGCTAGCGGCTGTTCTCCGGCAGCCTCCAGCGCTCCGCACCCGCAGCGTCAGACCCGCAGTTTGAAGCCCGCAATGTCAGCGCCACCTGCCGAAATGTATTTTTTCTCCTATATTTACCATATAAATATAGAAGATTTTTTTTCTATATCTATATTTTTATTATATATTGTATTCTATATTCTATAAATGTATTTCTTTTTTTCAATACAAAAGGTTGTTACTGCACAATGGTACAGCCTTATCTAAGTACAATTCCATGGAAGAGGATTAAGGTTGAAATAAATTGTAGAAAATAACTGTAGAAAATAAATCTGAAGTTTTGACTTTTTTGTCAGAAATTAGGATTTCCGTAAGAACATTGTTTGCCTACGTTATGTTTTACATTCACTGCATCTAAATAAAACTAACTCATTCTTATGCGCTTAAGAGTGAGTGTTTCTTCATTACTGAAAGACAGTTGAAGTATATTGCTTGTTTAATTCACCCAAACTTGGCATGGAAGACATTGTTCTGAGTAAAAAAGGATGCTGTTTTTGAAAGAGATCAATTTAATTTAAATTGTAGAAAGAGGTGTCACTTCATCATTTTAATCGGTCTGGGAAAATAATAAAGCACTAGTAAAATTGGTTACTAACAAACATATAAGATACTGTATGGGACTGTAACATGAATGAGACCCAAACTTTTAAACACAAGACTTTAAATATCCTAAAGGAAAATCTAAACATCGGAAAGATGGCTCAGTGGTGGAGTTGGTCGTTTTGTAACTGGAAGGTTGGTGGTTCGATCCCGCGAGGGTGTGTTGGTGGATGTGAGTGACTGGTGGATGCTGTTTGGTGGATGTGAGTGACTGGTGGGGGATGTTTGGTGGATGTGTGTTACTGGTGGAGGTGTTTGGTGGATGTGTGTGACTGGTGGGGGGTGTTTGGTGGATGTGTGTTACTGGTGGAGGGTGTTTGGTGGTGATCAGGAGGCCATGGGCGCAGAATGGCAGCCACGTTCTGTCAGACTGCCCCAGGGCAGCTGAGGGCTACCAAGGTAGCTTATCACCAGCAGAGAGTGAATGTGGAGTGAATGAATAATGCTCTGATCATTGTAAAGCGTCTTTGAGTGTCTAGAAAAGCGATATTTACATTGAAGGCATTATTAACATTATTATTATTAACAATTGATGATAATATCTCATTAGAATTCTTTAAAAAGAGACGGAATTCTGAGATTACAGTCAGAACTTTGAGAAAAATCAGAACATCTATTTTATTTTTTTAGTGGCCTTAATCCTTTTCTGTACAATTTAGACAAGGAGGCAAAAAAAAAACATGTGAGTTAAAACAAAAGGTGTAAAATTACAACTATAATAATCATATTAATAAGTGAGCAGGTTCTCATTGACTCCTATGTTAAAACTCCCCAACTTTGGTGCTGAAAAATCACATTTAACCCTTGGTGCTGCAATGTTTTCTTAATTCAGATAGCTAGTTTTGACCTTCATAAACACTCCTAGGGGGATATTTGTTTAAAATGTATTAAGATGCGTCATGGTGGCGCAGTGGGTAGCACGGTCATCTCACAGCAAGAAGGTCGCTGGTTCGAGCCTCAGCTGGGTCGGTTGGCATTTCTGTGTGCAGTTCTCATGTTCTCCTCGTGATCGCGTGGGTTTTCTCCGGGTGCTCCGGTTTCCCCACAAGTCCAAAGACATGCGGAATAAGAGAATTGAGTAAGAATGATTGTCCATAGTGTTAAAGTGTGAATGAGTGTGTGTGAATGTTTCCCAGCGATGGGTTGCGGCTGGAAGGGCATCCGCCGCATAAAACATGTGCCAGAGGAGTTGGCGGTTCATTCCGCTGTGGTGACCCCGAAAGGGAAAAAGCTGATAGGAAAATGGATGGAGTTTATTAAGATTGAAACCTTAAGCCAATCAGACACCTTTGCTGCACCTAGGTCTCGCGTATTGACTGTATTTATAAAACAATTTTGACATCACAAAACATACATAACATACAATTTATTATACAACTGTATATAACATGGAGTGTTTGTGAAGTCAGCCGTAGGTTTATGGGAAAGTCAAATAAAGCTCAAAATGGGAGTAACCAGTGCTTGAAAACGTGTCCTCAGAGGGGAGAACAAGGCCGTAGTGAAGGCGTCTGATTGGCTGAAGGTTTCATTTTTATATATCTTAAACAAACAAATAAAAAATAATTCACCCCCTCAAAGTGTTCTTGAAGATCAAATCTAGCGATCTGAATCAACAAACCTAATGGAGCCAGGTGGAAAGGTTTTTTTAGCTCCAAAGTTGGTCCGTTTTAACTTTGCAGTGAATGAGAACCTGCTCACTTTTGGAGTCAGCCTCTAGAGGCCTCTCGGGGAACTGCAGTTCTGTTCCTATTATGCATCAGGAGGGAACGGAGGAGGTTGCCTCTCGACTCAACTTGGGGACGTACTTTCATGATCCCAATGTCTTGCCAAGCCCATTCTGAGCCTTCTTTATGCCTCAGCCAGACAATGAAAAAAAATCCTTGGATGGTGGTGTATACGATGGTGCGAAAATAACAGTTGTAGGTTTGACCTGCAAAATAAAACTTGCTTGCTGGTGCAACACAGACATGCGATGGCCAACAGAGCTATAAAAAGCTAATCTGACCGGCGCATCAACCTTCACATGAACCCTATGGTGGACATCACACATAGTACATCCATGTCATATACAGTCAATGACATGCACAGTTAAGATTTATTTCCACATCTGTATGAGGCCTGATTCCGATCTTGAAATATCTGAACACATGCAACTTTTTCCTGTGTACACTATTATAGAACAGATCCGATTTGTGTCACAAATGAGCAAAGAAAAACATCTGGATCGGTTCTCATTTAGCTGGCATTGTGCAAAAGGATACATTTGGAGCCACGCAGGAAAACAAGCACTTATTCTAGCTTTGAAGGAAGAGGGTTTCAGCTATCAGGATGAGAGCAGCCGGATGCTGAAATTAGCTGCCAACAAAACAGCAACAATATTTTTTTTCTCTCTTTGTAAAAAATGCTAGATCCATATAACTGGATAATTAAACAGCTAAAAGCAAAACAAACACAAAAGATAACTGGAAGAATCTCGAAAGTTATGCATTATAGCATCAAATAAATGAATAATAAAACTAAGTTTGAATCCAACACAAATTTTTTTAATGAAGTGTAAAAAATACAATTCAGACAGGACACATTAAAAATAAAAAAATTAAATATAATATAGCCAAACAATAGAAAGTTACAAAAGCCGACTGTATACAACAGAAAATGGAACCAAAGCTTAACATAAAATGCCACTCCAAACCAGCGAGTAACTATTTTGTTCTTAAGCAAAACACAGTGAAGTTGTTCCATGTACGTATGCAGAGTTGTACTACTCCGATTCTATACTAAAAAGCATTATTTACAATTAATTAGTTCTCGGTTCATAGTACCTGGATGTTATCACTGATTTGGAGTCCTCTGAACACGTTTTTGTAAGAATGAAAACTCTAATCTTCCCATTGAAACCAATAACGTCTAGTCAAGCTCTAGTTGTCTTATAACTCTCCATATATCTGTTGAAAGGAAAGAACACAAGTAAAGTAAATAAAATGTTAGTCAATCCTAATCAAAATTGCACTACATCAGCCAGTTCAGCAGGTGGCGCCGTTGATCATCAAACGGCAGCTTCTGATGAATGCAGGGATAATTGTGTTTAGCTCAGTTAGCATAATAAACTCTGTGTTCGCCTTGAATCCATTTGCACACCCGTTTCGCTTTAAATTACATTTAATATGCTTTGAGCGATAAATTCGTTACTTCCGTCGAGGAAAAGTGCGGGAAAATAACGTTGGTATTTTCCTCAACTGACGATTTACTGTGAGAAAACGGAGACCGGAAGTAAAAAATAACACTAATAAACTAATTTTCTTAATAGAACAGATTATTTTACTCTGAAAGTTTAATTTGAATTTAATTTGAAAATTAATTTACAAAATAGCACTTTTAATAAATTTACTCTAAATATTTTTAAATGGTTGTTAAACAACAATCAATCAAACGTTTGACGTTACGCATTGAACAGACAGATAAATATTTGGACTAAAAGATAAGATTAGGTGATTTTATGATTATGACTTTTAAACGCTACATACTTGAAAACAGGCTCACGTGGAGTAAAAAAAAGTACTTCCAAGATATGTATAACACTAAAGAATGCGAGAAAATAATAAGTATTTAATTGAATGGTATTATTGATGTGTGTGTAGGTACCAAAAGTTTAAGTAAGCTACTGAAAACATACTGTGCTTTACTTTCATTTTTTTTCTTCTATTGGATAGGTTTAATAAAAAAACAGTCAATTAGCACAACGTTAGGCAATCCACTTTGTTTGCTAGGTATGTGTGAATACACTTGTACTTTAAATTCATGGCAGTCTTTTCTCATTTATTAGATCAGAAGTAACATGTGACGTACTACTTGAGTCGTTTTTTTTCAACAGATTCAATGTAAATGATGTAAAGTATCTACCTAGAGTAGATATGTTCAAAGTATTTGTATTTGTGCTATTACAATGTACACCTCTGCACGTAACACTAGTACTTTTTTATTCTTAATATTTTATTGAACATTTGTCAATAAGTTATTAAACATAGAGTAGTATTCTATTTATACGCTACTCAATTAAATGTATGACAGAAAGTGAAAACAACAAAAGCAAAATAAATAAAACAATTAAAAAGAAAAATACATGTTTATATAATTTTTTAAATAATATTACATTTCTTACATGTCACACTTATGTGTAGTTTAGGAAATATACAATAAATTTATAACAGCACCAGCACTCTCAAGCTAAAGTAAAAAAAAACATGGGGAAAAAATCCTTAAAAAGCTAGTAAACAATTTTTCGTGTGAATTATCTGAAATTGTAGCAGCCTTTTACTGTGTTCTGCCCCTTTAATTAGGCTCCAATAATAAAATTTACTACAGCTAAAAGTTCATATCTTAATTTGTATAACAGTGTTGTATTTCAAAATAAAATTTGTGTGTGTGTGTGTGCGCGTGTGTGTGTGTGTGTGTGCGTGTGTGTGTGTGTGTGTTGCAAGTAGAGTTTAAACCCTTCACATAAACGAGAGAGTAATTGAGACCCTTATTTTGAAGAACAAACATTTTCTAACCGTAAGTAGACTCACAATTCTCAAAACACTGAAAACTGAAGGTTTATCGTGGAGATGAGAAATGACCCGGATGGATGAAAGTATAACAAAAATAAATCCACTTACCCCTCAAGAGCCCCTAGAGAAGAAACACAAGATAACATTTTATTTATAAACGCCTTTATTTTGCCAAGATAATATTCTACAGTACAAAAGCCTTGAAAAATCACTTAATTACTTTGTTATCATTTGTCTACAAAACACACGCTCAGTTCAAGAGAGTTACAGATTCCAGTTAACAAATAATTATTCGCTCTGTAACTGACGAAATCTACACGAATCACAAAGTTTACATCGCTTTGGAAATGACGACTCCAATTACTATCCTGCAGCTAGAAAATTACACCTACAACTATATTCGGGGTAAGTTCTAGAAACACGAGAAAAATTATTCAGATGAAAGTTCACCAAAAAAAGTATAAACATGTGTTATCAATCTTATGGGTCATCTAAAGTTAAGTAAATACACTTCAGGTCTTTCATTATAATGTTTTAAAACGTATCATTTTGAGGGCGCGTCACATTTTGTGCTGTTTAATCAGGTCTGCTCTTCCCATGAGCAGCAGCAGCGTTGAGAACCTTACAAACTGAATATGTGCAGTCTAGGAATTACCAAAAAATGTTTGAAAATGAATTTTTAAAACAATTTTGCCTTAAATTTCAGATGTTCATTATTGAGGTTATGGAATTCACATTTAAATGAATAAATTCCGGCTCAGGTTGTTTTGGCAGATCTTTAGCTCCATACACGGCAGCCTGAGGCAATTAATTTTAATGTCTTTGAGTGTTTGAAAGACATATTTGAGGCTAACTCAAACATTTTTTGCCTTTTTTAGTTTGAGGAGAACAGTAAGATTAATATTAAACCCTTTAATGTTCTAAGTTTTAAAGGCAGGGTGTGATTTTTAGAAATGATCGGACGGGCCGACAACATACCAAGCTGATAGCCAATCAGCAGACTCTATCAAAATACACACATAACAACAGGAAGGACTTCAACAGTCAACATTAAATCCCAATAAAAGGATGATTTTATAAAAAAAGTATATATTTGTTCGTTTATTTATTTTCATATATCACAGTATTATATTTTCATTTATTTAATATCAGGTATTTATTCTTTGCTTTTCTGAGGTTTTGTAGTTCTTTCTTTCTAAACATTTTTTTATGCGTGTAACCCTGTATACAATTAAACTTTCAAAAACCAATGGTTGCTTCTTGAGGATAATAAATGTATTTCTTTCTTCATGGAGTAAAAAAGCAGAATCGGAGACGGTGGAATATTCTTCTACACATTAGTGTACGTAAGTTCATTCTGATCTGTCCTCATCTTTAAAAACTCACCAAACTGTGTTGATTCAAGCTGTTTTTGCAAAATAACCAAACCAAAACAAAAGGCATCTGCATTTGCAGGTGTTGTAAAGAAATCTGAAGTACTGGAAATTAAAAATAATTTTAAGTGCCGGAAATAAAAAAAAGGTGATGTTATTAAGTACTGTAAATAAAATGTATGCTGTATTTAAGAACTGGTGGAAGAAAGGGAAAGAAATAGAAAGTTGTTAAGTACTGGACTTTAAAAAATCAGATTTTTTTTTAAGGTGGGGGGTAAAGATGATTTTTAAGTACTGTAAATTTTAAAACTAGATGTTTAAGTGCTGGAAAAAAATTCAGAACTCAAAAACATATATACATATATATGTTTTTATGCACTGAAAATAAAATTATATTTTTTAAGTACTGGAAATGCTATTTGTTTCCCCTGACTTCCTGATACGAGGACCCGAGCTGCCCAATCAGCTCCTGCTTAAAATCTGAATCAAACTCGTCCAAACATGGGTTTTATAATCACATCTATGTCTAGAACATAATAAATTTTTATATTAGATGCCCTTTAAATGAACACTAGAGTCCAATGTCCTTTAAACTTGAAGTTCACCAGACAAAAATCAACAATAACTTCTTGTTTTAATAACAAAGCCATGCTGCAACGAGTTTTGCTGGCATATGTTGCCATTTCTTTTTACAGAACCTGATATTAATCTTATCGTTCAAGAAATTCGTTTTTTGGGGGGTCCATGACAGACTGTTTCAGGTTACAGGAAGTCCTCAACCTTCTTAAAAGCTCTTGATCTGGCTGTTGTTTACAGACTCAGTCTTATTCCAGTTTTTCATGAAGAGAAGCTGTTTTGAAGATGTTGGACATGTCTTCAGCATTCTGCCTCTATGTGGTGAGACGAATAAAGCTCTAAAACTCCACACAAGTAGAAAGATATCGGATCATGTTTTATGGCACAAATGCAGCGCCTGGTAAGCGTTGTTTACTGTTATCTGAGAATCTTTATGATTGGTACAAACACATTTTAGGTCAAGCAAAGTGCTTTATTGAGATCCTTTTATACGACGAGGTGTCAGCATCAGATAGAAATTTTGATTGAAAACAGAGTTTCAAAATAAACCTTAGGAGAGACACGATTATGAAATTTTGAAAGTGATCTTTCATGTGGTATGCAGCACGAGTTTAAGGAACAGTTTTAGATCCGAAAGTGCTCCGTGTGTCCCGTTACAGCCTTTAAATAGAAAGAGTCTCAGAGGACGTTTTGTTTCTGTACCGAAAATTCAGACTTCGTATGCGATGAAACGTGAACCGGAAGTCACATGTTGGTCTCGCTGTGGAGGATCTTGGCGTTCTCTCCCTCGCTCTCCTGCGAGATGAGCTGGTAGGCTTTCTTGCTGTCTCTCTCCTCCAGCACGGCGTTCCCCGTCTCCGGATCGGTGGAGCGCAGTTCATGACGGGACAGATGCTCCACGATGCCAGCGCCGATTGAGTCGCCCAGCACATTGGTGGTGGTGCGCAGACGATCCCTGAAAAGAGACAGGTGAAGAGTTGTTAAAGGACCTTGTATGGTTGGTTAGCAAATGTTAGACAAAGTGCACACCCTAGCAACCATTAAAATCTCATAATAAAAGAAAACTTGTTTTGCTAGGTGTGTGGCGAGGAAGACAAATCAAAAGATCTGGAAGACGGATCATCATAGAGACGCGGGGGTAGGTTTAAATCACCGATAGTGACCTGAAGAATACCCTAGCAACCAAGCTGATGAACCTAGCAACCATTTGGACAGCCATACCAATGCATAGATTTTGGATCAGAGGTTTTGACTTGAGGCAAATATCATTCATTCATTCATCTTCATGTCGGCTTTCTTCCCTTTCGGGGTCGCCACAGCGGAATGAACCGCCAACTCTCTGGCATATGTTTTATGCGGCGGATGCCCTTCCAGCGGAGAAACACCCATTGCTGAGAAACATTCACACACACTCATTCACACTTTAACACTATGGACAATTGTTCTTACTCAATTCACTTATACCGCATGTCTTTGGACTTGTGGGGAAACCGGAGCACCCGGAGAAAACCCACGCGATCACGAGGAGAACATGAGAACTCCACACAGAAATGGCAACTGATCCAGCCGAGGCTTGAACCAGCGACCTTCTTGCTGTGAGAAGACCGTGCTACCCATTGCGCCACCGTGACGCTCTAGGCAAATATCAATCAACTCTAAATTGTAAAATCGCATGGCCACACCCATAGCAACCATTGCAGTCAACACCAACAACAGAACTTCAAATTTAAACTTTTTACCCTAGCAACCAATTCACAAATTTTATCTCAGCTTCAGTAAACCAAAGATACCTTGTGGCTGAATCATTTCAATAATCGTGACTAGAGGAACATAGTTAGACGTCACTGACCACTCCTTTGCAACCAAACACTTTACCCTAGCAACCATTCCTGAAATTTTATTTCAGCTTCAGTAAACCATAGACACATTCTGGCTGATTAATTTCAATCATGGTGACTAGAGGAACATAGTAAGACATCATTGACCAATCCCTAGCAACCAAACACTTCACCCTAGCAACCATTCCTGAAATTTTATCTCAGCTTCAGGAAACCGTAGATACATTGTGGCTGAATAATTTCGCTCATAGTGACTTGAGGACCACTCCCTAGCAACCAAACTCTTTACCCTAGCAACAATGAATACAAATCTATGACCCAGTTTCAGTAAATCAACAACTCAGATTGTTTGTAATCATTCAGAAACCCTAAAATGCTGTAAAGCAATGTATAAAACCTAAACAAAAGTGTGTTAATGCCTAGAGCAGAAGAACGTGAGTTTTCTTGTGCTTTATTGAGAGTAGTTAATGACGAGGGCTACCTTTAAAACATGAGGATTAAGAAGCTTCTAAGAGGAAGACTTCACAGAAGCCTGGAATCCTGGAACTTTTCAAGCTCAGGGGAATCCAGTGTAGCTATCATCTTCAGAGGCACGTTGTTGTGCAAGCAGCCATTGTTTCAGTGGAGCACACATCTGGTTCTCCTATTGTCACCAGAGCTTCTGCGGAGATCTGGAGGCCTCAAAGCCTCCGGAAACCCACTCCCTCGATCTTACTGATGTTTTTGCTGAGCCATGATCTTTTCCTAGAGGCTGCATTCATAACAAAGCTTCTTCTGTTTCTAAGTTTTATTCAGCACGCGCTGTGAGAGCATTCGAGGTGGAGCAGAGCGAGCACTTTCACTCTCTCTCTCTTTCTCTCTCTCGTTTTAAAAGTATGTTAAACACTGAATCATGGAGTCAATATTTGGTGATAAAATAAAAACCCTCTCTTTCTTGCCTGTGCCGAGTTTTGGTTAGCTATAAGTTACATTGTTAGCGCCCCCTTTAGGAATATCGAGAGCAAAGGTAGAGCTTCTACAGCAGCAGCGGATGCATAAATGGAGGTAAATTTATACGATGACGTGAAACAGAATTACATGTTTCAAAACACTTCTACATTTCAGGAAACAAATGTGCATGTTATAAAAGAAATATGCATTTTAGAAAAACTTCTTTACAAGTTCCGAAATGTTTGTGTTTTTTTAAGAATTTGTAAATTAGTTTTACAACATGTAAATGTGTTTTCTAAAATTATCTCAAAGTGTTTTTAAACATATAAATGGTTTCTAAAATTAACTTAAAAAAAGTTTTTTGAAACGTGTAAATGTGTTTTCTAAAATTATCTTAAAAAGTGTTTTCAAACATGTAAATGTGTTTTACAAATGCTTAAAAAATTTTACATTTTAGAAAACTCATTTACATCTTTGAAAACACCTTTTTTTTAGATAATTTTAGAAAACACATTTAAACTCTGAAACAAGTTTACATTTTAGAAAAATGTTTTCTAAAATGTAAAATAGTTTCAGAATTTGTAATTTGTTTTACAACATGTAAATGTGTTTTCTAAATTTATCTCAGTGTTTTTAAACATTTAAATGTTTTCTAAAAATATCTTAAAAAGTGTTTTGAAACAAGTAAATGTGTTTTACAAATGTGGAAACAATTTTACATTTTAGAAAACTCAGTTAAAAAACTTTTTAAAGATAATTGTAGAAAACAGATTTGCACGTTTCAAAACACTTTTTTTAAAGATAATTTTAGAAAACACATTTACATGTTTCAAAACACTTTTTTTAGATAATTTCAGAAAACACATTTACACGTTTCAAAACACTTTTTAAGATAATTTTAGAAAACACATTTACATGTTTCAAAACACTTTTTTAAGATAATTGTAGAAAACAGATTTACATGTTTCAAAACACTTTTTTAAGATAATTGTAGAAAACACATTTACATGTTTCAAAACATTTTTTTAAGATAAATTTAGAAAACACATTTACATGTTTCAAAACACTTTTTTAAGATAATTGTAGAAAACAGATTTACATGTTTCAAAACACTTTTTAAGATAATTTTAGAAAACACATTTACATGTTTCAAAACACTTTTTTAAGATAATTGTAGAAAACACATTTACATGTTTCAAAACATTTTTTTAAGATAAATTTTAGAAAACACATTTACATGTTTCAAAACACTTTTTTAAGATAATTGTAGAAAACAGATTTGCACGTTTCAAAACACTTTTTTTTAAAGATAATTTTAGAAAACAGATTTACACGTTTCAAAACACTTTTTAAGATAATTTTAGAAAACACATTTACATGTTTCAAAACACTTTTTTAAGATAATTATAGAAAACACAATTACATGTTTCAAAACACTTTTTTAAGATAATTGTAGAAAACACATTTACATGTTTCAAAACACTTTTTTAAGATAATTTTAGAAAACACATTTACATGTTTCAAAACACTTTTTTAAGATAATTTTAGAAAACACATTTACATGTTTCAAAACACTTTTTTAAGATAATTTTAGAAAACACATTTACATGTTTCAAAACACTTTTTTTAAAGATAATTTTAGAAAACACATTTACACGTTTCAAAAAACTTTTTAAAGATAATTGTAGAAAACAGATTTACACGTTTCAAAACACTTTAAGATAATTTTAGAAAACACATTTACATGTTTCAAAAAACTTTTTTTAAAGATAATTTCAGAAAACACATTTACATGTTTCAAAAAACTTTTTTAGATAATTTTGTAAAACACATTTACATGTTTCAAAAAACTTTTTTTAAAGATAATTTCAGAAAACACATTTACATGTTTGAAAAAACTTTTTTAGATAATTTTGTGAAACACATTTACATGTTTCAAAACACTTTTTTTAGATAATTTCAGAAAACACATTTACACGTTTCAAAACACTTTTTTTAGATGATTTTAGAAAACATTTACAAGTTTAGGAACATGCAATTGTGCTCGTAACAAAGCTTCTTCTGTTTGGACGGAGTTCTAACCAGCACGCGCTGTGAGAGCATCTCCCGAACCCCTGCTGCTCTGAATCCAAGTCGCGAGGGCCCTCCCTCGGATCCATGGGGGTTCTGACCTCGGACTCAGTGGAAGCAGATGTTGCAGGGGCACGAAGAGTTGGATTATGGTTCAAGGAACGTCAGATAGAAGAAATACTTCGCTTTGTGATCAGAGCGTTCCACCTAAAGCCTTTATTATTGAGTTCAGCGTATTCCTGTGCAGCGGGAGACTTCAGAGGAACCCTGATCAGAACGCTCGCAGCTCACTGCCTCGTGCCTTCATGTCTGATTGAGCACATTAGCGTTGGGCGATAACGTCACATGTGCAGGCGTCATGTTTAATGTGCAGGCGTCATGTTCGCGCGCAAAACTAATAAAAACGCATAAAACGCACTAATAAAAACAGCGTGACATGTGATGTCACAGCACTTTTAAGGCAAACGTTTGGAGACAGTTGGGCATCGTAACAAGGTTATAATTTTTGAAGGAATAAAATTAAGGTTTTTAATGTGATATTTATAAAAAACTATTTTGAATTATTTATTTTTAATTGAATAAACTTGTTTAGTTTTTTATTGATCGAGAGCACTAATTCGAGATTTGTGCTGTCGATCAATAATTAATTAATAATTAATTGCATGATATTGAAAAAACAATCGCAATTAATTTAAAATGTTATTACAGGGGCTTGTAGAATTTGTTATTTAGACATTCGGGGACCGCTTCCAAGGAGCTTCATAGAGATAGAGTCAGAAACCAAAAAAAGGTTTTGGTTATTTTGGAAGCCGTTTGATAATCAAGCATGACCCGCCCAATTATATTGGCAAGCATCTCAAATCCTTCAAAATGGAGAACAAGAAGTAGCAACATTTTGACAAGAGGAAATGTATATGACATCACTGACCGCTCCTTAGACACCAAACATTTATCCTAGCAACCATTTCTGAAATTTTGATCTCAGCTTCAGGAAACCGTAGTTACATTGTGGCTGATTAAGGTCACATTTTGTCGAGAGGAAATTGATATTACATCACTGACCACTCCCTAGCAACCAACCTGTTTACCCTAGCAACCACTTCTGACATTCTATCTCACCTTTAGAAAATGAGAGACACATTGTGGCTGATTAACTTCAATCATGGTGCCTAGAGGACATCACTGCCCACTCCCTAGCAACCAAACACTTTACCTTAGCAACCACTTCTGATATTCTATCTCACCTTTAGAAAACGAGAGACACATTGTGGCTGATTAACTTCAATCATGGTGCCTAGAGGACATCACTGCCCACTCCCTAGCAACCAAACACTTTACCTTAGCAACCACTTCTGATATTCTATCTCACCTTTAGAAAACGAGAGACACATTGTGGCTGATTAACTTCAATCATGGTGCCTAGAGGACATCACTGCCCACTCCCTAGCAACCAAACACTTTACCTTAGCAACCACTTCTGACATTCTATCTCACCTTTAGAAAACGAGAGACACATTGTGGCTGATTAACTTCAATCATGGTGCCTAGAGGACATCACTGCCCACTCCCTAGCAACCAAACACTTTACCTTAGCAACCACTTCTGATATTCTATCTCACCTTTAGAAAACGAGAGACACATTGTGGCTGATTAACTTCAATCATGGTGCCTAGAGGACATCACTGCCCACTCCCTAGCAACCAAACACTTTACCTTAGCAACCACTTCTGACATTCTATCTCACCTTTAGAAAACGAGAGACACATTGTGGCTGATTAACTTCAATCATTGTGACTAGAGGACATCACTGACCACTCCCTAGCAACCCAACCCTTAATCTTTAATTTCTGAATTTCTTTCACAGCTTCAGGAAACCATATTTTTTGTTTATTACCTCTCAAAAACATTACCACAAGAGAAAGCTCTTGATTGGTCGACACGGATCATAGGCACAGGTAAAATTCATCCCATCTGAACGCACAGGGACACGCCGGCCTTTTTTTAAAGAAAGCTCTTTTGTGCTGTGATATCGCTTCAAACAGTTGGCTCAACACACAAAAATATGTTACTCACAAGAACCAATCAACGGCAATAATTAGTGTGATGTCATCGGTCGGCAGTCCCACAGAGGTCAGCACTATCACCATGGTAACCAGGCCCGCCTGAGGGATCCCAGCGGCGCCGATGCTGGCGGCCGTCGCCGTGATGCTGCACAAGAAACCAACAAAACAATAAGAAAATACCCGTCTCTGACTTGTTTTTAATAAACAGTATAAAAACAAAAAAATTGAGTCACACAGACATTTTCAGATTTCAAAAAGCCACTTTATTTTGTGACAAAGAATTAGTTGTATGTAGATGTAAAGAACTTCAGCATTTTTTTTTTTTTTTTTTGGTTGATTATATCGAATTTGCAACGTTTTCAGGGGTGTTCTGGGGAATGACATCCTAAAATGTTAGTGTTTTGTAACTTGTAATTGTGTTCCACGTCATGTAAGTGTGCATTGAACCTCTTGGTCACTGTATTTTTTGTTACCATTCTTATCATGCCAATATTGATCAGTGCTAAGGATACTTTGGTTGACGGATGGCAGCATGCGGAGCCTTCAAAGAGGGCAGTTTGTCACACAAGTATTGATTGCCCTCTTATTACATTTTACATTTATGCATTTGGCAGAGGTGTTTGTCCAAAGCGACTTACATTTACATTTACATTTATGCATTTGGCAGACGCTTTTGTCCAAAGCGACTTACATTAGGGGAGAGACAATATGCAATTTGTTACACCGTCAAAGTCTATCTCAGCTTCTCATAATAGAAATTGTATCAACTGATCAATAAACCATAGCAGGAAGAAAATAAAGAGAAGAGGAGGAAAAATTATTTTTTTAATAGTAGGTGTTCCCTGAAGAGAAGAGTTTTCAGTTGCTTTTTGAAAGCTGTTAGTGTTGCTGCTCTCCTGACTGCATCAGGAGTTTGTTCCACCATCCAGGGACAGTGAGAGAGAAGGTTCTGGTGAGAGATCTTCTGCCCTTGTGGGATGGAACCACAAGTCGCTGTTCCTTCTCTGAGCGCAGGCTTCAAAAGATGTGAAGATGCGACTTACATTAGGGGAGAGACAATCTGCAATATGTTACACCGTCAAAGTCTATCTTAGCTCGCTCGTAATAGAAATTGTATCAACTGATCAATAAACCATAGCAATTCTTGATAGGAAAAACCCAACTCTGAGGATTTTAAAGGAGTCCTGTCGAAGAAAAGGATTTTGGGTTGTTCTGCGCTCCGTACCTGATGGTCAGGATCTGACCGAAGTTCATCTCCATGCCGTTGACCTGCGCGATGAAGATGGCCGCTAGCGCCTCGTACAGAGCGGTGCCGTCCATGTTGATAGTGGCGCCCACGGGCAGCACAAACCTGGTGACGCGCTTGTCCACCCGGTTGTTCTCCTCCAGGCACTTGAAGGTGATTGGCAGAGTGGCAGAGCTGTCCAGAGAACAGAGCCGGTGGTGAAACCAGGGTACTGCAGTCATCAGAAATCAACTCGTCACATGAAACCCGGCAGACTGTCCTGATCCGGTTTTTAAAAGCTGGTCTGTGCGTTATCCTGGTTTGGATTCTCCTGTTCTCTCTGCTCTGCTGTCTACCGTTTGACTTGCTCTTGCTCTCGTCTTGCTGTGTTATCGTTGACTTGTCTGTGGGCGGCTCTGTGTTTTCATGGTTTTCTACACTGTTGAAAGTTCTCTTTCTCCTCATAGCTCTAGACTTTTCCCCCTATTCCTCCTCTCTTTCCAACTCAATTTCCTTTCTCATTCTCTTCCCTTTATGTGACCTTTTTTCCCTCATTCTTCCTCTCCTCTTGTCTCAGTTCATTTGTCCCATCCCTTCCTTTTCCTTCCCCAAATGTATCCCCTCTTCTCTTCTTCTCTCCACTTCCTTTCAATTCTCTTACATTGTCTTTCCTTCTTACACTTTTCTTGACTTTAACCAACTCTTCCTTTCTTTACACTCATCTTATTTTTATGTTATTTTTTATTCCATTCCCTTTTTTCCTTTACCTTTTCTTTCCATTTTTTTCTATTCCCTTCCACTTTCTTCACATATTTTCATTTGTCTTAGATTTCTTTGTCTCGTTCTTGATATTTTACTTGCTTTCTGCTTTTAGAACCCTGGTGTTCTACCTGGAGGAGGTGCCGAGCGCCGTGATGAGGGCTTGCAGGAGCCCGGCGATGAACACGAAAGGGTTTTTTCGCGTCACAAGGAAGTAGAGCAGAGGCAGAACGATGATGGCGTGGATCAGAAGGCCGACGATGACCGTGACAGTGTACATGCCCAGCTGTCCGCCCATTTCTGAGAGATCGTCCATCTCCACGATCTTCCCTGCGATCAGGAACAATATTCCCAGAGGAGCGTACCTGAACAGGTAGAACGTGGCATTAGTGGTTTTGTTCATGACACTTTGAGAGCTGTTTGGGATGGAGCTTTCAGTCGCGTACCCACAAAAAAAAAAAAAAAAAAAAAAAAAAAAAAAAATTTCTCATTCCTGACCATAGTTTTCATGTTATTTCCTGTTCCAGCCCACAAAAGCTTACAGGTTCACACTTTATTATCAGTTACAATCCCCCCTTTACTTGTTTTATGTGCTTCCCGTTTTGAGAACCCTAGATTTCCACAAAAAATGTTTTGTCCATTGGTCATCTGTGGAGACTTGTTGTTGTGTGACGGAATTGGCTGGAAGGCCATTCAGAAGCCATTTTTCATGAGACAGCTGCACTTCTTGCTTCTGATTGGTTTAGCTAGTCAACGGTCTTCCATTTTAGCCAATGGGAGCCACGCACTCATGCCTACAGCAGAAGAAACACTAATAACGTTGATATTCAGAGTGGTGTCGCTGCAGAACGCGCTGTTCTAAACATCAGCAGTGATTCTAAACACTGAGACACAGACTCCTCGCTGGATATCAACTTTCACTCTGGCGGTGAGTCTTTAAAAAGAGGTTTATTTAAGTATAAAAATACTTTCTGTTTATGGTCATCTCACAAGGTCATTCTTGTGATATAAAAATGTATTCATAACCTGAAAAATAACAATTAGTCTGAAACTGTCTGCAAATATAATAGGTTTTAATCATGCGATATCATTAAATTAAACTGTTCGTGTGTAGAAAAAGTTTGTTTGTTTTGACAAACCTCAGTTAATGATCGGGTTTGTACAACTCCAGAGCAAAAATCTGCTTTCATTTGCAGCAGAAATTAAGATTTGATAATATCCTGATAATTATCGATATCACTCCACCCTACTGAGGACTTAATTCTTGTTTTTAATAAGAGGAAAGACCGTTTCCTAGGTTAATATTACTAAAATAACCTCCTCCTTAATTCGTTTTATTTATTTACAGAGTGAAACATCTTGTCTCATGCTAATTCGCTAATTCCTCCTTTATTTGTTTTATGTGCTTTTAGTTTGTTTTTCATTTCTTTGTATTTAATTTCAGACCACTGTTCTGTTTTATTTTAGTTTAAATAAACGCATTCATTAGCAGGACACAAACAGTTTTGCATGTAGGCAGCTTTGTTAGAAGATCCATGGGATTCTTTGCTTTTCTTTTGGATTCCATCTCCTAAACAAATTATATATATCTTATTTTACATTTCCTTCTCACGTCATCTTTTAAGCCCTCTTCCATAATTTTACCGGCCCATATTTTATGCGACATCCTTCCCTCCTGCGATGAACTTTAAACACACTTTTATTAATTAATGTCGTTATAGTTAGAAGTGGTAATCTGTAATTAGATCTTAATTTACTGCACTAGAAACAAATAATCTGTCTATTCGCAACTATTTCATAAATTAGTTCAGTTTAGTGTAATTTCCAATTGTTTACCTTATTTTTGTGTTTGAAGTTAAATTTAAACTTAATTTTGTACTCTATGGCTGTCCTCCAAGTTTCGCCAAGTCTTCAAAACACTGGAGGGCGCTGTTTGAAAAACCTCAGGGCCTAACTGCACGAGGCACTGCTCAGCATTGCAGTTGGATGTAACTCACAGTGTCCTGGGTAATCCAGCATTCCTTTTTGGTAAATGGTGTGTGAACATGTTTTTTAGCTGTAAAGTCGAGCATTTTTAACATTGTCATCAATGGGAACCTGCCCACAGTGTCTAGCACTCGAACTGCAGGATCCCTCACTTCCTGTTACTAACCGAGAGAGAAAGCCGGAGGTTGCTTGCCAAACGATCCTGGTGCAAGTCTTTACCTCGGGGCTGAAGAGAGGAGGGCAAGCACTCACCACATGATGATAGCCACCAGCCTCATTATGGCCTCATTCAGGCAGTCGAAGAAGTCCTTCAGGGGCTGCCCCTGCTCCTTCATGTTCCCGATGATGAGGCCGAAGCACATGGAGAACACCACCAGCCCCAGAGCGTTCACGCCGTTCACGGTTCCCAGCACAGGGATCACTTCCTCTCGTTTGAGCTCCTGAGAGCTGTTGCTGAGACTGAACACCGAATCGTTCACCAGGATTTTAACTGTGACCACACGCTTGCCGTACTGCGTCTTGAACTAGAGAGAGGGTCAACGGTGAGAGGGTGACTCGAGATGACCGAAGGAAGGCACAAATCAGTAATCTGTACCTGTTGAGTGCAGGCTTGCACCAGATTTGGAGGAAACATGTTTCTGTTGAGTGAAAAAGAAACCAGAAATAAAATAATTCATTATGATTTGACATGATCTAAGCTGTCTGGTACCTGATGAGGTCAAGGAAGGCATCCGCTGGGCTGACTTGCTCGATTTTCTCCTGTTTGGTGAACTCGTCCTTGGAGCCTCGTCCGGGGTGGATGATGAGCACCATCACGATACCGATGAAGACAGCGATGATGGTGGTGGTGGTGTAGTAGACCACAGCTCGCACGCCCATCTTCCCTGATGCTCGGCTGTCCAGAGCGGCCATACCTGCAAACGTCCACGTTACAGCACTTTAGATCTCAACCCTGCAACCCAAGAGCTTCTTCCCACTGAAGCTAGGCTGGTCTGTGCTGGTCTGAATGCATGCTTACCTTTTATTTGTTTTGGGTCATCTAAAAGTATTTGAATAAGTACAGTAGATTAAAATCGAGCTGAAGATTTCTCACAGATCTAGATGCATTATATTTAAACCTTTACAATACATAACATTTCAGCATTTAACATGAAAATTCAGTATTCTTTCAGCTGCCACAAGGGAGCTTTTACAGATTAGAAATAAACAATTTGATTTGATTATTATTATTATCAAAAATCTTAATAATTTCAAGAACATCATCTGGGAGTGTTGGTGGGTTCCAGAAGTAGGAAAGAAAGTCCAAAAGAAAGGAAAAAAAGTCCAGAAGGAAGGAAGTCAGGAAGAAAGGATGTAAGTCACAAAGATTGCCCAGAAGGAAGGAAGCCCCGAATAAAGAAAGAAAGTCTGCAAGACAGGAATGAAGTATAAACACAGAAATAAGAATGTTTGGAAATAAGGAAATTCAGAAAAAGTCCAAGAAAGGAAGTCTGGAGGGAAGTTAAGAAAGAAGAAACGAGGAAGGAATTCAGGATGGAAGAAAGAAAGAGAGTATGGATGACAATGGAAAGAGGTCCAGAAGGAAGAAAGCCCAGATGGAAGGAAGGAAGGAAGGAAGTCTGGAGGAAAGTCAGGAAAGAAGGAAGTAAATCATAGAACAAGGAAGGAAGCTAACTAACTAACTCCCCCGCCCCCCAACCTGGACTAAAATGCTAAATGTACACTTCGGCAGGAATTTGAAAGCTAAGCTCTGCGTTTTCTGCAATTTCACTTGAATTCAGGTGCTTCCTTGGATTCCTGAGAGTTAATATGTGAACATCCTTTTAATGCCCCGAACAACCAAATGCTTGCTGTGCGCTCCACATTTTTAATGCATGACAAGGAAGCAAAGAACCACCTGCATGGTTTCTACCACCCCTGCATTAGGTTCTGTCTCAATGTTAAACCTCAATGTTCCGTCTGAAATTAAGCCTCTGTCCTCACCAATAACCATGCGATCAGTCGCTAAACTTTAAAACCTAAAGAAACAAAATGAGAAATAAAGCTAAAGAAAGAAAGAAAGGCAAACAGTTTCCTCACTGAAGCTTCTATAGCCATGCAGTATATCTTCTGAGGTCATCACCAAGCTTCTCATTCAGCATCGCTCTTTTTAAGGCTGAACCCTATTGTGCCGAGCTGTGTATGTCCACCATTGTGGTCCGCACCCCATAAACCCGGAGCGGCTCGTCACAGTGGCCTGGGAACCTTCGGTGCAGGTCACGCTCACTTCCTGCTGCCCTCATTAGTTCTGGTCGCCAAGGTAACGCTGCTTCCAAAGCAAGGGTCTTACAGAGACTTTGCGGCAAAGTCCTCCGAGATGAATCGTGAGAGAGAAATCCTCATCTAATGAGAGCGACGGCAAGCGGCCGGATTCAGTCCAGAGAGGAAGTTGAATCAGATCTTATGAATGGATCGTTTTGTAAAAGTGTGCATTATTTCCCAGTCAAGCTGTTCAGCTGTTTTTATTGTGCCTTTTTGTTGTTGCTGAAAACAAAAAAGGGCTATTTTGGTGAAGAGTGAAACTCGTTTTCAATGCGCTTTATTAAAAAAGTAACAAAAAAGTAAGAAGAACTAGAAGGTAAGAAGGTTTTTCAGTTAAGCTGCTGAAAATCTAGTTCTAAATCGTGTTAATAATCTAAAATCATATCACATTCACATATAGCACTATTGATGGAATAAAAAGAGATCCAATAAAAACAAACTCACTCTCATAAATAACAGTGCTAGAAAGAAAAACATGAACGACCCCATATTTAACAAAAAGAGTTTAAAAACTGATTTAAAATTAATGAAAATATGGATTTAATGCATTCCAAATAAATGTCACTATTCTGCATAGAAATTAGTTTAAAAAAATCCAATTAGCAAAAAAGACATTTAAAAAGAAATGACAAACACAACTTAAACTTCATTTTTAAAATAGTAAACTGATTGAAGTATCACAAAACTTTACAAAAGGAGTCCAAAAAAAGCACAGAACAAAAAACAACAAAAAAATTTAAAAGGAGGAGTAAAAAAATCCAGTTCAAATAAAAAAACTGAAAAAATACATACATTAAATAAATAAACCACTACTTAACGAAAAGGAAACCTCTAAAAATCCAATTTAAAAAGAAATCACTAATACACAACTTTAAAAAACTACAAAAGACATTCAACAAACAAAAAAACACCAAGAACACTGCTGACAAAAACAAACACAAATCGCCCATAAATTAGCAAAAGTAGACTTATTTAAAGTCAAATTCAGAAAAACACTGCTGACAAAAACGTTCTTTATTTGATTAAAAGTAGTCTTACAAATAAATTCCTTTATTAAAAATCCTTTTTTTAGTAACAAAACGCAATATTATTTCACAAAAGGAGTCCTATAAAAAATTCCATTACAACAAAAACATTGCTGAAAAAAAAAAACAAATAAAGGAAATAAACACCTATGATTTTACAAAAGGAGCCCTATAAAAATTCCATTAAACCTCCCCCACAAAAACACAACTTAAAAAAGTCACCTGTTATATTACTAAAGCAGTTCACAAAAAATCCTTTTCACAAAAAGGAGAAAAATGTCAAACAGCAGCTTTATTTATTAATCCATTTTTTAAAGAACAAAAACAGCGTAAAACGATCTTTGTAAATAGTAAATCACTGCGTTATATTTCATTTTCACAAGGTAGTATAATATTTTACCGTTTGAACACAGCACAACCCTCAAAAAAGTAAACCTTTACTCATAATGATACATTACAGATTGTCCAACCCTTTAGTCTGATTTCATTTCACTTTTATTCCACAGGTATGATTTCACACGTAAAAAACATGCTTTGCAGCGCATCAGTTTGATCTCTGTTCTAGCATGATGGACTGTTCTAACTGCTGATGGAACAGGAAAGGCCCGCATCCAGACGGAGCGCAAACGGTGAAAACTTGTGGAAGACAGAAAGCGAGCGTAACTGAATCTCTCGAGTTTGCAGAGGTCCTTAAAGAACACCCGATCCTGAGGAATGAAAGATTGCTGCAGTGGATTCCCTCGAGTTATGACTCACAAAACAGCAGCTACAGATGGTTCCCGTGTCCAGAAACAGGTTTATTAATCCTTAGAGTTTTTCCCGGAGCATCGGAGTTCCAGCATGCATGTGAAAAAATTTTTTAGCTGATAGATTGATTTTCAGTTTTTCGAATTTTGTAGTCACCAACAGCGTCTGAGAGGAATATGGTTTGTAGCAATCTCCTGTTCGGTTTTTGTAATGGAGTACATTTTGACCGAAATAGCATCCATTGTTGCCTAAGATTTGCACCGCGTGAAAAACACGTCCAGCCCTCAAAGCCCCGCCCACTAACCCTGACAACGCATCCACAAATCTCCACTAGCGCTGGGTTACAACTAGAACCAGGTCAGTTGCTATGGCAACAGGTGTTGGGAGTGTCTGCACCTCTGCATTTGAGAGGGAGAAAATTTCATTTGTTTATAGACATTGTGATGTCCCGGTTCAATGGCTGTACGCGTGACATCACATCCTATCCATCAGAGGGTGTGTGAGGGTGGATGTGTGTGTGTGCGTGTTGCGCCGATCATTGGTTCTGCGTGAGTGTGTGCGTGTGACGTCTTCTAGGTGCCAGCTGCAGGGGAGTGCCTAGTGCACCTGACAGTCATCTGGGACACAATAATAATGGGTCAGCTGACACGATTCGCGGTGCGGCACTCTCCGGAGGCGCGTCACTCACCGGAGGCCCATCACGCTCCGGAGGCGTGTCACTCTCCGGAGGCCCGTCACTCTCCGGAGGCAGGTCACTCTCCGGAGACCCGTCACTCTCCGGAGGCGTGTCACTCTCCGGAGGCCCGTCACTCTCCGGAGGCGCGTCTCTCTCCGGAGGCCCGTCACTCTCCGGAGGCGCGTCTCTCTCTCCGGAGGCAGGTCACTCTCCGGAGACCCGTCACTCTCCGGAGGCAGGTCACTCTCCGGAGACCCGTCACTCTCCGGAGGCGTGTCACTCTCCGGAGGCCCGTCACTCTCTGGAGGCAGGTCACTCTCCGGAGGCCCGTCACTCTCCGGAGGCAGGTCACTCTCCGGAGACCCGTCTCTCTCTCCGGAGGCCCGTCACTCTCCGGAGGCCCGTCACTCTCCCCGGAGGCAGGTCACTCTCCGGAGACCCGTCACTCTCCGGAGGCAGGTCACTCTCCGGAGACCCGTCACTCTCCGGAGGCGTGTCACTCTCTGGAGGCAGGTCACTCTCCGGAGGCCCATCACTCTCCGGAGGCAGGTCACTCTCCGGAGACCCGTCTCTCTCTCCGGAGGCCCGTCACTCTCCGGAGGCCCGTCACTCTCCGGAGGCAGGTCACTCTCCGGAGACCCGTCACTCTCTGGAGGCGCGTCACTCTCCGGAGACCCGTCACTCTCCGGAGGCGTGTCACTCTCCGGAGGCGCGTCACTCTCCGGAGGCGCGTCACTCTCCGGAGGCGCGTCACTATCCGGAGGCCCGTCACTCTCCGGAGGCGCGTCTCTCTCTCCGGAGGCAGGTCACTCTCCGGAGGCCCGTCACTCTCCGGAGGCCCGTCACTCTCCGGAGGCGCGTCTCTCTCTCCGGAGGCGCGTCTCTCTCCGGAGGCCCGTCACTCTCCGGAGGCCCGTCTCTCTCCGGAGGCGCGTCTCTCTCTCCGGAGGCGCGTCTCTCTCTCCGGAGGCGCGTCACTCTCCTGACATTCTTTCCTGCTGCTGTCTACCCAGTTGAGTTCAGTCCATAGCGTGTAGCTGGGTATCTGTTGGCAGCATGGAGAAATGCAAGGGAAATACGGCTTCATTGGCTTGCCTTTGATGTACCAATCATCCTTACCTTATTTAATCAGGCCTAACTATTTGATTTATGTAATAAATATTTTGAGCTCAAACGTGTGTCTTTTGTTACAGCTTGTGAGACGGCTGTAACAATGTTTACACTGTTTAAGACAGGGTCCCTCAATCCTGGTTCTGGAGGGCCGCAGCTCTGCACATTTTAGTTGCAACCCTGCTCTAGTATGCATACTAGCTTCAGCCAATCAGAGAACCCAAAGTGCCACAGCTGTGTTTCATGATGGTTGAACCAAAAATGTGCAGAGCTTTTCTGCAAGTTAAATGTTAACCATTAAATTCAACCGTCAGCGATCAATGAAATCTGAAATCGGCGCAGGAGATCCATGCGCCTGCACGCCTGCCATCCATCTGTCCAGAAACGGGTTGCAGCTTTATTTAGAAGCAAGCCTCGGGGAGCATGTGTGAGAAGCTTTTGTTCCTGTCTCTCTGTGGTCACTTGGACCTTTGACCTCTTGTGTGTTTGGAGAGGAGCATCAAAGCAGTGACCCCGTCCTCTCCCACCTGGCCCCCGATTCGCTGAGGGCCTCAGATTAACATGTGTCCAGCTTCCCAAGGGCTGCGCTTTATTTTTAAACTAAATGGATTTGTCTGAAAAACTGGTTTCATCGCTCAGGGTCCGTACTATCCAAAATTGAGATATTTCTGTGTTGATATAAGTTCAACTTTCGTTCTTTTTTTTTCTTTTTAAAGTCCTGACTTTTAAGAAGAAAACTATGAGTTCATCTCGAGCGCTACATTCGACATCTGGTTAATAATATTTGATCTCTTCGGGTCCCTGAACTTGTTTGATTTACTCCAAGCTCTGGAGAGATTTCATGCAATTTGTTTTCGTTTTGTTTCTAAGTTCAGCTAAAAGATGTAACAGAAGCTGATTTTAACAAACTTCATGTCTCAGGAAACCCAAAGTTAATATACACATTTTAAAAGCAGTTATTCCAGTTCATGCTTTTTTCAGTCCCATGTATATTAGAATTGGACTATTGATGTTTTTTTTGCACTTGATCATATTTGCCAATTCGATCTGGTTTTCTTTTTTTTGCTTCCAATACAATTCTGAGCATTTTTTTCGATACAGATGGTGTTGCATAAAAAATGCGAACTATAATTCAGTCAATTTGTCCCTGGTCTCTTCTTTATTATCTATTCATGGACATATCCAAACATATGTTTCTGTTTTTAATACAGAATTGAAGGAAAAACAACATTTGCTAGCACTGGTGCAGCCCAAAATGTACAAAAAATGCAACCTATATCAGATATTTTCATGCTCAATTTTGATTTTCTTAAATCCGACGCTTTCTCTCTTTCATACAAGCTAATGAATCTGATCCAGATCTGTTTTTTATGCAATGCAACCTCTGTCTGAAAATCGACGTTGTATTTATATGTGTTTAGCATCATCGATCCCAACTTAAACACAGTTTCTCACAGAAACGAGTCGCTGGAGAAGATCTTCTTGTACTGAAATAGTCTCAGGAAGAGTCTAAAGATGCATTTGAAGCTCAATGAAGTAGTGGTTATTATTCGAGGACTTTTAACTCCTCCGTAATACTAATAACGTTGGCTCTGATCAGAAATTTACTCCCACAAAGCCTCAAGCATTCCTGACAGCTGCTGTGACAGTGTTGACCTTTGTTAGCAGTGCATTCTGGGGGACGTAGTTTCCTATTCTGCGCATGCGTGTCACATTGGAGCAGCATTTCATTTACGCAGAAGACAGATAGCAGATGTGTGTTATTAGTCATTGAGGGCAAAGTTCATGAGCTCTACGTGTACTTTTCATGCACCCTTCTGGGTTTTGACCTCCTAAAAACACAGTTGTTGTCGTTAATTGTTAATGTCATGAGTTTGACTTGTTAATTTCTGGAGGTTTTTAGGTGGACTAAAGAATAAAAAAATAGATGATGTGTATTGTTTCATTTTTATTTGAAAAAAACTAAACAGGCCCCTGAAGAGTAATTTTTAACCAATTACTCATGCGCGTATCTTGGCAATGCTGGATATGTTACAAACTAAAATAGTTGTCAGGACTACAAAGTCCGGCCTTTAAGCCTCGCCCACCAACACTGACACATTACATTAACTGCAGAATAACACGCTCTTTCTTTAAGCAGTACCTGAAAGGAACTTGGCTATCGACTAACAACTGACCCCCGATCAGTTGCTATGGCAACAGGATGGACCAAGTGAGTGGGAGTGTTTACATATAGTCCCCTCCCACATTTGTGACGAGGCAAAACCTCGATAAAAGTACAAAATCTCTGCCAGTGAACAGTACAGCACCTATACGTCTACAATTAAATCCTTTACAAAAAAAATCAATTAGATTAAAAGTACACCAAAAAACCCTTTAATAAGTGGAAAATCTTTAAAAACTTTTTCAAAAGGACATTTCATCTCAAACATTTCAAAGGATAAAACTTTGGTTTGATGAAACCAAGCAGACACACCTTATACGCGCTGCTCTAAAAACAACAATCAGTTTAATAAAATAGCTATTTACATTTACATTTATGCATTTGGCAGACGCTTTTGTCCAAAGCGACTTACATTAGGGGAGAGACAATATGCAATCTGTTACACCGTCAAAGTCTATCTCAGCTTCTCATAATAGAAATTGTATCAACTGATCAATAAAGGAAATAGAGGAATAAGATAAAGACAGAGGAGGAAAAAAGAAAGTTTTTTTTATAGTAGATGTTCCCTGAAGAATGCTATGCCTACTG
Source organism: Danionella dracula (assembly GCA_900490495.1). Taxonomy (NCBI): domain Eukaryota; kingdom Metazoa; phylum Chordata; class Actinopteri; order Cypriniformes; family Danionidae; genus Danionella; species Danionella dracula. The sequence goes on along the minus strand of UELW01000766.1, from coordinate 619,893 downwards.
AAGCACCTTGGAGCAACAAAAAAGGAATATTTCTCACAGATTGTGATTTGCATTCTTTGAAAATAAAGTCTTGGTGTTTGCTAGAGGTTCTGTTGATGGTGGGGTTCCCGCCGGCCCTCCCTTTCTGTCGAAGGCAGGGAAAACTCTGGGCCGAGCTGTGGTGGCACCAGGCACCGAGTCCTCCGCAGCGTCAAGAGTCTGTGACACACTCCGGGAGAGAGCCGGCGGTGACCCTCGCTCAGGCTCTGTTTACTCGCTGACAGCTGAAGCAGCGCACTCCGCTTCTCAGAGATGATTTTAGTGCGTCTCATGGTTAGAGCTGGGAGATCGCAAAGCTTTTTGCATTGGAATGCGAGTACTTTACTGAACAGGTCATCGGATTAACACACTCTTTTAGTTTGGCTTTCAGCTCATGCGGGATTCTTATTGTTTATTGGCTGACTGTAACACTGTGTGCAAGTTATTTATTGCAAATACTTTATCAGTTCTTCCTCCAACAATCAATAGAATCGCACCACTTTAAGATACACAACCCTCATAAGAAAAGTTCAATATAAATATTTCTAGTACCTGCTTCTATCTCTTTATGTCTCTTTCTTTCTCTCTCTCTGTCTGTAGGCTTCTGTTTCTCTGTCTCTGTTTTTCTCGCTCTCTCTCTGTCTGTAGGTTTCTGTTTCTCTGTCTCTGTTTTTCTCGCTCTCTCACTGTCTGTAGGCTTCTGTTTCTCTGTCTCTGTTTTTCTCGCTCTCTCTCTGTCTGTAGGCTTCGTTTCTCTGTCTCTGTTTTTCTCGCTCTCTCACTGTCTGTAGGCTTCTGTTTCTCTGTCTCTGTTTTTCTCGCTCTCTCTCTGTCTGTAGGCTTCTGTTTCTCTGTCTCTGTTTTTATCGCTCGCTCTCTCTCTGTCTGTAGGCTTCTGTTTCTCTGTCTATGTTTTTCTCGCTCTCTCTCTGTCTGTAGGCTTCTGTTTTTCTGTCTATGTTTTTCTCGCTCTCTCTCTGTCTGTAGGCTTCTGTTTCTCTGTCTCTGTTTTTCTCGCTCTCTCTCTGTCTGTAGGCTTCTGTTTTTCTGTCTATGTTTTTCTCGCTCTCTCTCTGTCTGTAGGCTTATGTTTCTCTGTCTCTGTTTTTCTCGCTCTCTCTCTGTCTGTAGGCTTCTGTTTTTCTGTCTATGTTTTTCTCGCTCTCTCTCTGTCTGTAGGCTTCTGTTTCTCTGTCTCTGTTTTTCTCGCTCTCTGTCTGTAGGCTTCTGTTTCTCTGTCTCTGTTTTTCTCGCTCTCTCTCTCTGTCTGTAGGCTTCTGTTTCTCTGTCTCTGTTTTTCTCGCTCTCTCTCTGTCTGTAGGCTTCTGTTTCTCTGTCTCTGTTTTTCTCGCTCTCTCTCTGTCTGTAGGCTTCTGTTTTTCTGTCTATGTTTTTCTCGCTCTCTCTCTGTCTGTAGGCTTCTGTTTCTCTGTCTCTGTTTTTCTCGCTCTCTCTCTGTCTGTAGGCTTCTGTTTTTCTGTCTATGTTTTTCTCGCTCTCTCTCTGTCTGTAGGCTTCTGTTTTTCTGTCTATGTTTTTCTCGCTCTCTCTCTGTCTGTAGGCTTCTGTTTCTCTGTCTATGTTTTTCTCGCTCTCTCTCTGTCTGTAGGCTTCTGTTTTTCTGTCTATGTTTTTCTCGCTCTCTCTCTGTCTGTAGGCTTCTGTTTCTCTGTCTCTGTTTTTCTCGCTCTCTCTCTGTCTGTAGGCTTCTGTTTCTCTGTCTCTGTTTTTCTCGCTCTCTCTCTGTCTGTAGGCTTCTGTTTTTTCTGTCTCTGTTTTTCTCGCTCTCTCTCTGTCTGTAGGCTTCTGTTTTTCTGTCTATGTTTTTCTCGCTCTCTCTCTGTCTGTAGGCTTCTGTTTCTCTGTCTCTGTTTTTCTCGCTCTCTCTCTGTCTGTAGGCTTCTGTTTCTCTGTCTCTGTTTTTCTCGCTCTCTCTCTGTCTGTAGGCTTCTGTTTCTCTGTCTCTGTTTTTCTCGCTCTCTCTCTGTCTGTAGGCTTCTGTTTTTCTGTCTATGTTTTTCTCGCTCTCTCTCTGTCTGTAGGCTTCTGTTTCTCTGTCTCTGTTTTTCTCGCTCTCTCTCTGTCTGTAGGCTTCTGTTTTTCTGTCTATGTTTTTTCTCGCTCTCTCTCTGTCTGTAGGCTTCTGTTTCTCTGTCTCTGTTTTTCTCGCTCTCTCTCTGTCTGTAGGCTTCTGTTTCTCTGTCTATGTTTTTCTCGCTCTCTCTCTGTCTGTAGGCTTCTGTTTCTCTGTCTATGTTTTTCTCGCTCTCTCTCTGTCTGTAGGCTTCTGTTTCTCTGTCTATGTTTTTCTCGCTCTCTCTCTGTCTGTAGGCTTCTGTTTCTCTGTATATTTTTTTCTCGCTCTCTCTCTGTCTGTAGGTTTCTGTTTCTCTGTCTCTGTTTTTCTCGCTCTCTCTCTGTCTGTAGGCTTCTGTTTCTCTGTCTCTGTTTTTCTCGCTCTCTCTCTGTCTGTAGGCTTCTGTTTCTCTGTCTCTGTTTTTCTCGCTCTCTCTCTGTCTGTAGGCTTCTGTTTCTCTGTATATTTTTTTCTCGCTCTCTCTCTGTCTGTAGGCTTATGTTTCTCTGTCTCTGTTTTTCTCGCTCTCTCTCTGTCTGTAGGCTTCTGTTTCTCTGTCTCTGTTTTTCTCTCTGTCTCTCTCACTATTGGTCTCTGCCTTTCTAACTTTATCCGTCTGTCTGTTTCCGTCTTTCTGTCTTTGTCTATCTACTTCTGTCTGTCTGTCTATCTATCTTTATCTGTCTGTTTCTATCTATTTCTGTCTGTCTATCTCTCTATCTGTCTGTCTGTCTGACAAAAATAGAAAGATAGACAGACAGACAAAGATAGACAGACATTTTTGTCTGTCTACCCGTTGATCATTGTCTATCTGTCTACCTTTGTCTGTCTATCTTTGTCTATCCATTATTGTCCGTCTGTCCATCTTTGCTTGTCAGTCTAGTCAGAAAAACTTTGTCTTTTTGTTTGTCTCTGATTCTCTGCATGTCTATCTCTGTTTCTTTGTCTATCTATCTGTCTCTTTCTGTCTATCTTTGTCTACGTTTCTTCATCTATCTGTCAGAGCGTCTCTCTCTCTCTCAAACTATGCTTAACAATATTCCCATGAACCTCACACACTAAGTGTGATTATGTTCCGTTAGAACACTAACACCCAGAGACATCTACAAATATCATACCTGTGATTAAACTTGAGACCAGCAGGGGCAGCACCAGCATCTGGAGCATCCTCATCAGCAGCTCTCCGGGGAACGAGAAGTACTTGACCTCGCGGTACGACATCTTATACGGCCGCAGACCGAAACCCAGGATGATACCTGAGAAAAAGGCACAGGACTTTACAATACGTAGACATCCTGATAACAGATAACAGTCAGTGCTTGTAGCACTTTTTTCTCGTCTGAACAATAACTTCATGTATGTTCGTGACGTCACCTGAAGGGTTCAGACAAAGTGAAATGAAGCTCAGAGTGGGCGAAGAAACTACTCAAAAAACTCATCCTCAAAAACGGGACATGTCCGTAGTGAAGATGTCTGATTTGCTATCTTAAACAAACAAGTTTAAAAATAATTCACCCCCCTCAGAGTGTTCCTGAAGGTCAAGACTAGCGATATGAATTAACAAACCTATTGGAGCCAGGAGTGGAAACATGTTTTTCAGCTCCAAAGTTGGTCAGTTTTAACTTTGGAGTGTATGGGAACTTGCTCCCTTTTGGAGTTAGGCTCCAGTGGCCGCTCGGGGAACTGCATTCCAGTCACTTCCTACCGAGGAAAAGCAGGAGGTTGCTGCTTGGTACCTACACACCAAGCACGAATGATCCAGGAAGAGTGGCTGATTTCAATGTAGAGTCTATACAAAAACGTTGCGAGGCACCCACGGCGCAAAGGGTTTGGACCACACGACGCGGGGGACGTGAATGCAGTGAGGCTCAAAGTGTGAGACATGAGGCATGGCAAATTGGACTGATTGCTTGAGGTGAGAAATGTTCAATTCAGGCAAAGTTGGCATGTGCAACAACCAATCGGGGGCTTGCTCTTGTAGTTACATGATTGTTTTATCATGCGGGAACACTTGCAGCAACAATAGAGAAGACAAATATCACAGTTTGTGGCCACCCAGAGCTGAATAAGTCGTATTATTATCCAGGTTGAAGCAAAAAGACCTTGCTTGGAATTAAGTGTGGAGTTCGCTGAAACAGGTGAGTTTTGGTGGTGAGACATTTTTAATTATTTGAATTGATTTAAATAGCTAAAGCTAAGCATGCTAGTCACTTTATTTATCAGAGGGAGTGTGCAGGAAGACAGTGACAGCGGTGAGGGACACTTTTTAAAAGAGAGGAGAAAGGAACAGGAGAGAAAGAGAGGGTCAGCAGTAGTTCTGCTCTCGTCTCGTCATCCCCGTGCTTCTCCCGGCAAGCTTGCGCCATTCTCGGAGTGGACATCTTCCTGTGAGTTAACACCGGCTTTGAAAGTGATCAGATAGGCGCAGGAGAAGCGTTCTGTCCGCGTGTTTGGTGCTTGTTGTGAATGCCCTGTTATACTGAAAAGCATTGTAGGTTCAAAAGATGAATGAACCGTCCCTAATATTTGTGTTTTCTGAGCTTGTTAAACGAATCGAACACTCGATTCTGTGGACAAGTTCTCATTATTGACTGCCTTTATGATTTAAATTCGTGGCAGAAAATAAATCCTGATATAGAGTTGGTGGAATGCTGGGTTGCCAACTTTTCAGTCTACTAGCGACTTGCTAAATATAACCAAGGTTAACATTTTTTACATGTTTCGAGTTTAAGATACTTAACTGCTTCCTAATACATTTAAACCTAAATGTTCAACCAAATTTGGTAATCTTATCTGTTTTAGTTATCTCCCATCTGTAACGAAAACATGCTAACGTTAGCAGCCTTCAATGCTAGCACAGGAACAGTTTACCAAAATTTACAGTGAACTCCTTTCCAAGCTATTACGAACGATCAAAAAAAATAAAAAAATCAATTTCGCTCTTCGTCTTTTATTTGTAAAGCCTTGACGGAAACAAAACTTTTCAATTAAAATCACAAGTTTATGAACGTTACCTAATTTAAATGTTCGGAGTTGAAAATAAATCACTTAACTAAGTTGAAACTAATAGATTCAACCAATATGTTCTACCAATTTTTTAAGCTCTTTTCTATTTTATTTATCTCCTATCTGTAACTACAGGTCAATGTTAGCATGAGTTCCACCAGCCCTTAACGCCAGCACAGAAACAATTCACTAAACTTTAGAGTTACATGACATTTTAAATTAGCCAAAAAATAAATGAAAGCAGTAGCTTTTCTATTCTTTTTCTTTGTTTTCTTTTTAAAGCCCTGATGGCAACATAGTCATTTCATGGCTAAAGCATTTACAATTTTATTAACATTTCGATTAAAATCTCACAGATTTAGAATTATTTCAAATGAATTTAATTATGTTTTTAAATAATGACCAGCACAAGTTTGTCTAATAAAAGAAATCACTCCTTTAGGATCATGATAGATTTCCTTCAGCTCTTGTGTAATCAGGCATCTTCTACTCCGAGATGTATATCATTTCTTTTCTAATGTCTATAATCCTCTCTTTCCACCTCCTACTGGGCGAGTAAGCCCCACTGATATCAGCCACGATGACTTTTGGTCTCTAGGTGCCAAAATTGAATCTAAACAGGCCTTTTATGGCAATAACAGAACGTAATTCTATGTTAAATTTGGGGAGGTGAACTCAGAAGCTTTGCTTGATCTACAGAAAGGCCTAGAAAAGCAAATACTTTTGCAGAAAAAAACACTCCATGAGAGGCTATCAAAAGCGGTAACCGGACAAAATGTTCTTGGTTGTGGATCATCACAAAAAAAAAAGCTTGCTATAAGCTTAAGCTCTAATAGGTTTGTAGCATGTGTTTAATTCAGCAGATAAAGCAGGTTTTCTTTAGAATATTACTCAAATTCATGCAAAAATGAACAAAAAAACAACAACGTAATACTATTTTAATGTCTAAGTTTTGAGCCTCCCCATATTTATCAAAAATTAGATAGCTATGGAGTGATATTTGTGACAAATATTTTATGTTTAACCAAAATATGTTTATAGAAGATGAAATTCAGTATTTTTTTATAAAATAGATGTTAAAGTTCTGCTGCTCGTATATAAGTCCAAACAGAACTCAGCACCTAAACACCTAACAGAGAAGATCAGAGAATACACACCAAACAGAGAGCTGAGATCCTCAGATCAGATAAATGAGATCTACCGCGGGTTAATTCCACTCAGGGTGAATCCTCCTTTAGTTCCCCTGAGACCCACAGAGGAACCAGCTTCAGAGGAGATAGGGGGGTGCCAACACTTTAGTCACGTTTAAGTCCAGGATAAAGACTCTCCGGTTTAGTTGAGCTTTTGTCGACTGAGCACCAACGTCCAACAACTATTTTATCTCTGCTCTACGCTTAACTTATCTGTTTCCTCATTGGTCGGCGGTGTTTGTAGTAATGTATTATGTATGTTTGCCAGAAGTGAAACTGAAAATCAGAAAAATGAAAACTGAAACTGAAAAAAGGAAAGTTAAATTGAGAGATTTTGAAAGAAAACTGGAACTAATTTAATGTGGCTGTTATGTTTGGGTTTCTTTTTTATTAAAAGAAAAATACAGAATATCACTCTCTATCAATTTCTTTCTGTAAAATTTTTTTTTTCATTTATATAAAACATTTGGCGTAAATCTCATTCCATAGATAAACGCTGCAGAACTATCTAATGATAAAATGGTTGTTTGGCAGCTGCAGAGGTCACCGCTGACCCGTCACTCGCTCACCGATGATGACGGCGGCCACTGTGAAGAGGACGAAGGCATTTCTCCGGAAGAAGCCTTGGACGTCCTGGCTGCTGATGTTCTGGAGGTTTGTTCGTGCCCGCTGTGATCTCTCACTGAAGCCGTCCCGCAGCTGTTGGACGCGGCTGCGCTGGACACGCGTCTCCCCGTTACTCTGAGTCATGACCACAGCGGACACAGCACCCAACGCGCAGCGGGGGACACCGAATTCTAGAGGCAAACAGAAGCAAAAGCTGATTCTAAAGCATGTTTAACTTTCAGTCACACCTGAAAACACGATGCAACAGCAGGAATTGAATCTGGAGGGGAGAATGTTAAAATCAACAGTAAAAACGAGACACTCAAATTTCTAGATTCTTTCAACCTGTCCGTTCCATTTTCACAATATTCACAACATCAACAATAGTCAGTGTTCCAATAGATCAGATGGGCACAACAGGGGGTCATGATGGCGCAGTGGGTAGCATCTCACAGCAAGAAGGTTGCTGTTTCGAGCCTAGGCTGGGTCAGTTGGCATTTCTAGAGTTCTCATGTTCGCGTGGGTTTACTCCGGGTGCTCCGGTTTCCCTCACAAGAACAAAGACATATGGTATAAGAGAACTGAGAAAAAAACGATTGTTCATGGTGTTTGAGTGAGAATGAGTGTGTGAATGTTTCCCAGCGATGGGTTGCGGCTGGAAGGGCATCTGCCGCATAAAACATATGCCAGAAGAGTTGGCGGTTCATTCCGCTGTGGAGACCTCAAAAAGGAAGAAAGCAGAGAAGAAAATGGATGGATCGAGATTGGAACAACATTTAAATCACAGTTGTACACAGTTTGATTAACATGAATGAAACAACATAATAACCAGCCATTCGTAATTATTCATGGTTCTGACCAATCCGATTAGAATATCAAATTCAGTCACTTTTATTTTTAACATGTTTCAAGCAAACAAATTGGAACAAACTCAAAATCAGCCACTTAATTTGTAAAACGTTTCAACCTATCACATAGGAACAACTTCAAAATCAGCCACTCGTAATTGTAGAAGTTTTAACCAATCAGATTGGAATAACGTTAAAAATCAGACACTAAAGTGTATATTGCTTTGATAAATCGCATTTGGAACAACATTAAAACCAGTTTTTAAAATGTTTCAACCAATCACATTGGAATAAACTCAAAATCAGCTACTCATAACTGTGCATTGTTTTGACCAATCAGAATGGAACAAAAAAAAATCTGCCACTTATAACTGTATATATATTGTTTAGACCAACCAGATAGGACAAACAATAAAATTTAACACTCATATTTGTATTATGTTTCACAACATGAAAATCTATCCACCACTTATATTGGTAAAATGTTTCACCCAACCAGATTGAAATATTCAAATCAGTCCCTCGTATTTGTGAAAAACATTCTTTCGACCAATCAGTTTGTAAAAAGTTACATTCAGCCACAAAATGGTACACTGTTTGATTAATAAGATTACAATTCAGTCACTAATATGTAATAAATGTTTCAAACAACAAAATTGGAACCGAACTGAAAATCAGCCACACATAACTGCGAATCGGTTTTAACCAATCATATTGCAACAACATTAAACGCAGCCTATAATAATTGTACACTGTTTCAACTAAGAAGATTGGAACAAAATTGAAATCAGTCACTCATAATTGTACAAATTTTAACCAATCAAATTGGAACAATGTAAAAAAAATAAAAAAAATCAGCCACTAATACTTGTATGTCACGTTGACCAATCACATTTGGAACAAAAGAAAAACAAGTTTGTACAAAGCTTCAACCAATCAGATTGGAACATCCTTACTATCGCTGATTTGCACAGCATTTCAAAAAATTAAAACAATGTTTTCTTTATGCTTTGGGACACAAAACCAGAAAAAAGTAATTTTCAAAGCAAAACACATTCAGTTCAGAGCAAGCGCCAGAACTTCCAGAGCTGCCAATGTCCTTATTGAATTAAGATTTGATGCAAAACACATTTTCATACCCATTTACAAGAGGTTTGCTTTAAGAAAATGTAGTTTCATGATTCATGATTAACAACTACAAAACGAATAGCCATGACTCAAAAACCTCGTTTTGTATTAACCAGTGATGAATTAAAAAAAAGAGAAGAAAAAAAGAGAAGTCAGGCATCAATGGATAAAAACTTAGCTGGAAAACGCATTAAAATAAAAAAGAAAATATTGAGCTTCAAGCAAGGAAGGAATCCCCCGAAAGACACCTCAGAAGAGAACAGTGACGTCATTGCTCGAACCAAAACCATGCATTTAGAAAGAGAAATCTTCTGCACGCAAACGCAGCAGCCTGAGAAGCTCGCCAGCTCTCTGAGAGTAGCCCCGGGTCTCCGCGGAGCTCCTCAGGCTCGCAGCGGAGCTCCTCAGGCTCGCAGCGGAGATCCTCAAGCCTGAAGCGGAGCTCCTCAGGCTCGCAGCGGAGCTCCTCAGGCTCGCAACGAAGCTCCTCAGGCTCGCAGCGGAGATCCTCAAGCCTGAAGCGGAGCTCCTCAGGCTCGCAGCGGAGCTCCTCAAGCCAGCAGCGGAGCTCCTCAGGCTCGCAGCGGAGCTCCTCAGGCTCGCAGCGGAGCTCCTCAGGCTCGCAGCGGAGCTCTTCAGGCTCGCAGCGAAGCTCCTCAAGCCAGCAGCGGAGCTCCTCAGGCTCGCAGCGGAGCTCCTCAGGCTCGCAGCGGAGCTCTTCAGGCTCGCAGCGAAGCTCCTCAAGCCAGCAGCGGAGCTCCTCAGGCTCGCAGCGGAGCTCCTCAAGCCTGAAGCGGAGCTCCTCAGGCTCGCAGCGGAGCTCCTCAGGCTCGCAGCGGAGCTCCTCAGGCTCGCAGCGGAGCTCCTCAAGCCTGCAGCGGAGCTCCTCAGGCTCGCAGCGGAGCTCCTCAGGCTCGCAGCGGAGCTCCTCAAGCCTGAAGCGGAGCTCCTCAGGCTCGCAGCGGAGCTCCTCAGGCTCGCAACGAAGCTCCTCAGGCTCGCAGCGGAGATCCTCAAGCCTGAAGCGGAGCTCCTCAGGCTCGCAGCGGAGCTCCTCAAGCCAGCAGCGGAGCTCCTCAGGCTCGCAGCGGAGCTCCTCAGGCTCGCAGCGGAGCTCCTCAGGCTCGCAGCGGAGCTCTTCAGGCTCGCAGCGAAGCTCCTCAAGCCAGCAGCGGAGCTCCTCAGGCTCGCAGCGGAGCTCCTCAGGCTCGCAGCGGAGCTCTTCAGGCTCGCAGCGAAGCTCCTCAAGCCAGCAGCGGAGCTCCTCAGGCTCGCAGCGGAGCTCCTCAAGCCTGAAGCGGAGCTCCTCAGGCTCGCAGCGGAGCTCCTCAGGCTCGCAGCGGAGCTCTTCAGGCTCGCAGCGGAGCTCCTCAAGCCTGCAGCGGAGCTCCTCAGGCTCGCAGCGGAGCTCCTCAGGCTCGCAGCGGAGCTCTTCAGGCTTGCAGCAGCGCTCTTATCTCTCCACGTGTGCTAGAGAGCAGCCAGACCAAACACCGCTGCTGTCCTCTCACACACTTGGCACGGGGCTCGGAGCTCAGGGCTCGGAGGAGCCCACGCGGATCCACAGCACCACGAGCTGAGTACTCACATCAATCCGAAGACCTCGAGGAGCTCGATCTTCAGTGCGGCTGATGGAGGAGCTCCAGAAGAGAAGACACTTCGGCTCGGAAGGAAAGACAACAAGAGTGGAGGAGTGAGCGGAAGAGCCAATAACAGACGAGGAGGTGGGCGGTGCTATCTCGAAGGGGCGTGGCTTATTGTAAGAGTGGCTTAACTTTTTTTGTACTTGTCAGAGAGAAAAGTTACTTTGGTTTCAGAAAAGAAGGGAAGATGGCAGATGTTAAAAGTAGTGTGGTCAGGGTTGCCAGATCTGAGCCTCAATTTCCATGTTTATAAAATGCATTATATATATATATATATATATATATATATATATATATATATATATATATATATATAGCATTTTTGTAATATGGGAGTAAATGTATCTAATCAATTTTTCTATTTGTATTTTTCTGCTATTTAGTTGAATATATGTTTAAATGAAAATGTATTTATTAATCATATATTTCAATCTGTGTGTCTTCCTTAAACTTTATATTTAAATATATTTTAACACTATACACATTTATACGTTTATAAAGGTTTTATCTTATCCTAACTTTTAATCTTTTTCCCATATATTGCATAAAAAGACATTTTAAAAATAGATTTTGTTAGTATGCTCACCATCTTTCACATAAATGTGGATATATTATATATTTCTCTATCGTTAGATGTGTCGGCAAAAAAAATGTAACTATGTAGTCACATTTATATTTAGTTTTAGTTCACATGCAGTTTTTATAGAACAGATTTTTTCCACTCAATTATGTTGTAAAAATGACTTATTATGTAATTACAAATACGTAATATAAAATCTTTATAAAATCGCCTCGTCTGAAATTTCTCCTTAATTTAAACCACAATGAGATGTTTGCAACACCGAGTCAAGAAGACTCATGTTGTGAGAAAGGGGTTTAAATGGCTGAAGCTGCATCCAGCAACTCTTCTGGCATTTGTTTTAAGCGGCAGATGCCCTTTCAGCTGCAACCCATCGCTGGGAAACATTCACACACACTCACACACTGTGAACAATCATTTTTACCTAATTCTCTTCTACCGCATGTCTTTGTAGCTTGTGGTGGAAACCGGAGCACCCGGAGTAAACCCACACGATCACGAGGAGAACATGAGAACTCCACACAGAAATGTCAACCTGCCCCAGCCGAGACTCGAACCAGAGACCTTCTTGCTGTGAGACGACCGTGCTACCCACTGCACCACTGTGACGGCCATGATGATAAAATAAAATAAACAAATACACCTAGGTCTTTATGGAGTTTTTACATCATAATAAGTAGTTTATACAACATAATAAGTAATTTTACAACATTAAAAGTCGATTTTACAACATGTTATCATTTTTACAACAATAAGTGTTATCTACGACATAATACATTGTTTTTACAACATAGATGCAGTTTTTATGACAAGTGGATTCTACTATATATTCCGTCATATTTGCAACATAATAAGTGATTTTATCACATGTTGAATTTAGTTAACAACAATAAGTCGATTTTACAACATATTATGTCATCTTTACAACAATAAGTTGTTCTTATGACACAAAAAGTCATGTTTTTAAGACATAATAAGTACTTTTACAACATAAGTTGTTTTAAGACATAATAAGTAATTTTACAACATAATAAGTAGGACTACTGGTAATGAGTCACTGTAATTTATTGTAGATAAAGACTCTCTTGTCATGAAATTTTAAGTACATCAAGGTTCCATAAAGTAGATCTGAAAAGTAAATTGTTTCACACATATCTGATATATATTATCAGATATCAAATTTATATGTGAAACAAAATAGGGACCCCAGCGCCCAAAACGACAATTTCTGCCACTTCATCTAAAGGGAACTAGCTTATTTTCTATTTGTGAAAAACTTATGCTAGCTAAAAGCTTAGCTTAGCTTAGCTTAGCTTAGCTTAAACCTAGCTAAAAGTAGTTTATGTACAGACATTTACAGAGGGGTGTTTGTTGACTGGCATGCCTCAACTCAACACAAACTCAAAATTAAAATGAAATGCACTTTCTATTATTACTGTAATATTATTTTAAACTAAATCAAATGGAAGCAGACGAGCAGCTTCCGTTAAGGGGGTGTCAAAAGTCAGAAATGAGTTGGAATTCAAGTCTGCAGGGACTGAAGGGAGCATGTACTGGATTTTATCTGGACATTCTAGTAACAAATGAACGATTTAAGGACACCAAAGCAGTTTGGTGCCTACATTTATCTAATTACAACTTTAGAAGAGAATTTGAGAAGGAACAGAGCTTTCAGAAATAGAGGAGCTCTTTCATTCCCTTCCAGCTCATCTCTGGGTGGGCTTTCATTGAGAAGCCTTTCCTTCTTCAGATGAAGGGATTGAGGGAAAAGAATGTATGTGTTTTTATTGGTTTTAAACATCTGAATTTAGGCAAATTCAGGAGCATAACATACATCATAAAGAATTATTAGAAGAAACATGTTCGTGACTCTGGATTGCATGAAACGGAGATGTTTCAGGATTGAGGCGCTTTGGACTGATTTCAGATCCAGCTGGAGAACTTGATCATCAGGGTTTTTATATCTTCAGAAGATCAGATCAAGCTGGCCTCAGTCCATATGGGTTTAAACATTTTTAACCAGTTATTGTGACATTTTTTTTTGTATTCAACTGAAGCTAGATTCCAACAGCCGCAAGTTCATGATTGAGAATAACGGGTGTTTCTTTTTAAAAAAACATATTACAAATAATTCTGGAATTAAGTAGTTTTTATCTGAAAAGGACAAAATTAGCAGAATTAATGAAAACACAACAAAAATTTGCAGCAGGACGTTGATTTTAGTTTGTTCATTTTTCTTAAGGAGACTATGGATTCAGCTGTTCGGCCTCTAGTGGTCAGTCGATGAATTACAGTTTGCTTACGTCCATATTGGCTTCATGAGCGAGGGTGGGAAATTACAGATGTTAAATATTGGTGCACAAACGTTTTTCAGTCTCATAAGACAACTTTATGGATCTTTATGTGGCTCAGATTCAGAAAGCTGCATTTTGGGATGGTTGCTAGGGTACTCATTTTGGATGCTACGGAGGGCTTGTAAGAAAATGCTATGTTCCTCTGGACACTGTGAATGATATAAAGCAAATCCCTTGTCCCTTTAACTTGTCTACACTGAGACAGAGGTTGCTATGTGCTTCTATGGTTGCTAGGGTAAACTATTCAGTTACAAGAGAGTGGGTAATTACATCATATAATAATCCCCTTGTCATTATGAGTGTAGTAAATTAGGCCCCATATTATTTAGACCTGAAAATATGGTTGCTGAGGTAAACAATCTGGTTGCTAGCTACAAAACAAATCCCATGTCTATGATTTTTCTAATTTCTGACAGACATCCGCTTACATGGTTGCTAAGGTAAACCGTCTGGTTGCTATGGAGGGGTTTGTGAAATGATATAACGTTCTCCTTGTCACTATGAGTGAACAAAACCAAACCCCTTGTCTGTGATTTTCCTAATCTCTAACCACAGACATATGCTCAGGTGGTTGCTAGGGTAAATTATCTGGTTGCTATGGAGGGATTGGAAAATCATACAATGCTCCCCCTGTCACTGAGTGAAACAAAACAAACCCCATCAATCTTATTTTCTTCATCTCTGATAGACATCTGCTAACATGGTTGCTAGGGAAACAATACGGTTGCTAGGGTGCCCAGTTTGACTTTAAATCAAGGTTTGTCTCTGCCAAACCTTCTCTACTTTTGTGTTCCTTCTATCTGCTAGATGGAGTCATTCCTATCCTAATGTTCCAGAGTAAGAGTTCTCCTGTAGAACACAAAAGAACATTAATGTGATGGGAGATAGCTGATGGTGAAATGCTGATCTATCTCTTTAAGGATTCCTTGCTTTGTTTTGGGCATAGAGGGTTGAGGAAATTGGTGCGTTATTCAGACCTGACTTCAGCTTTTCTCCCGCCGTCTTGTCTTCTTCCTGGAAGTCGATAGTGTTGCGTCACAGGTTTGGGAAGGCGGCCCCCAACAGAGGAACCAGCTGAGCTAAAAACACACATTCGGAGTGCAAAGAGGGAGACGGTTGGCAAATAAAAAGAGAGTTTGTAGCCTGAAATAGAGTAAACAAATCTGGTCTTTTCTAGTCTTTAAATCCAGTAAAAAAAATTTAAGAAGGTTGAACTTAGAAAGAGGTTAGAATAAAAGGATTAAAAAGCACTTTTAAGGTTGTTTAAAAAAAACATGGTGTTCTAGAGGTTAGAAGGTTTTGAAAGACACGTGGACAAGAAATGTGATGAAATCAAAAGAAAACTATTACAGACGAATCGAGGAGATTGTGAGGAACACTACAAGATGGGACTTGTGCAAGGCCTGCTTCGCTGTGAAGAGACGTCAACAAAACAGGAATGGAAGGGAGAGCTTGAGTCACAGAAAGACACATGAGTAAATAGTGATCATAGATTAGCTCAGAAACTGTGTTCTGAGATGAAAAAATTCTCTGAAATAAAGGAGTGATGGTGAAGGGGTGAACGTGAGGTGAAGAAGTCACTTTGATGGAGTGTTTGAGGGACTAGCACGGGTGCACACAGCAGGTCAGGGGCATTTCAGGAGAGCACAAAGGAAGCATGTGTGACTGCGGAGCCTTTAGATTTGGAGTCTCCATGGAAACTCTGGTTGGGAACCAATGGCTGGATGGAGAAACCTACTTCAGTTCAAGTTTCAGCTTCGGAAGTGAACTTCAGAGGCAATTGAGCATGTTTCATAAGTGCTTTTTACTCAACGATTCTCGATTCTTTTAACATCACTTAAAAACTTTTCATGTCGGTATTTACAGTGCTCAGCATAAAAGAGTACACCCCACTAGATTAGTGTTAGGATTAGTTAACCTTTAGTTAGTTAACCTTTAGTTTTTCAGAATCAACATTTTCTATGAGATATTGTATGGAATGAGATTTGTGACAAATGTTTTATATTACATTTTTAAAAATGTAAATAATAATAATGATAAACTGATAGAAGTGAAATTCTGTACTTTTTAAACAAAAAGATGATCTACAAAAAAATTTTATTTCACTTGCTTTTTTCCATTTCAGTTTTTCAGACCACCGAGGAGACAGACGAGTTAAGCCCAACCCATTTTTTGGGGGAGATTTGTGCCAGAAGTGAAAATTAAAACTGAAAATAGAAAACTGAAATCTGAAACTGAAAATTGAAATGAAAAAGGTCAGTTAAATTAAAATATGGTTTTAAAGAATCTGGAAAATGAATGAAAAGCTGAAAAACTATTGAAGTCATACTTCAATTCACATTGATTCGAAGTAAGATATTCGTTGTGGGGTTTTTTTTATAATCTTTCACAATAAATAATAATAGTTCACTATGGGGAATTTTCATGTATGTTTGTGGTACTTTTACTATACAAAGCTACATCGAAGCATTTGTTAGTCACTGATGATTTAAAAAGTATGAGATGTGGATAAAAATCAATGATATTAGAGCTAATAAATACAAAATATCTATGTTCAATCCCCTTTTTCTTGGTGTGGCAGTTAAAGGGTTAAAGGAAACGTATGGGTGACATCATGCATGGTACCTCCACGTCAATGACAACAACACAAAGATTTGAACGTATAACTTGCTCTTTAATTAACACACGCCTGTTTCTTCAACTGCCTACATCACGAAATACATGGAAACAAAATCTCAGACTTCTCCCTGAACCCTTAAATGTTCATGAATTCTTTTTTCAATGAAAAGTTAAAGAAAAGAGAAGACAGATTGCATTTCTAAACATCCTGGAGAGCTGTGATTTATTGGGTAAACTTTGCTTGCAAGTGTGCATTTGCGTGATGTTCAGAACAACAAAAATATTTCGCGAACGCAATTTGATGAATGCTGTGTTACGTCAGGATGCAATGCATTTTTAATGAGGCCTAGTTGAGTTTATTGCCTTCTCAATGTTCCAAAATGGGAGATAAGATTAGAATAAAACTGGCTTCCAGTCTTTGGGGCTCTTTGATCAGTGCTGACACCAAAATATTGCTGCTAAACACAATCAAAAACCATTGATATAACATCTAGCGTGGATGGAGGGAGTCAGACACCTGGCAGGGTACAAGATCAATGCAAAGCCACATTCACTCAGCATTCACACTCGTTGTAGACTTTTCAAATCCCCTGAAGGATGCATGAGGAGTGACTGACTGAGTGAAAACTTGTTGCAAACATACAAATCAACTCAAAAGGACTCTTGTTAAAACCGTTCTTCTTACAGGTAGGCTCCGAAACTTACCCCTAAGCCACTGAGCTGTCATGAAAATGAAAAAAGCAGGATGGAAAAGGTCAAGGATCTGATTTCTTATCAAGGTCTGTGACAAATTGCAGTCTGCACAAAACGTCCTGCTCTCTGGACTGTAACTTCACTTCACTTCAGCAGGACCTTTAAAACCTTTAAACCCAGGGTGGGGGCCTCCCTGGAGGCAGTGCAGTATTTGGGGCAGGAGATGCGATCTGCTCTCTCCTCAACCCTCCAGAGGACAGAGACAGAGGGAACGGCAGGGGATTGTGGGGCGGCTTTGTGCACCCATGGCTTTGTGTGTTGCCGTTCCCAGGATCAAACTTCAAGCCTCACCTCCGAGAACATTGAGTCTCCACAGAGCAGGGTAGAACAACACCACAAAACGCTGCTTCTGGAGAGTTTTGGAGGTTCCTGCTCACAATTTTATGGGATGCTTTTAAAAAAATAGAGGTATAATGAGCTTTGAAATCTAGAGGAGCGAAAGAGGAGACAGCTAAACTGCAGTTCGTCACCTGACCCCTAGAGGGTGGTCGTGAAATATAATCCCACGTTTAACCCTTGCGTGGCCTTCGGGTCAAATCGACCCTTTCTAAATTTTACAAGAATAAAAATGTTACAAGTGTAAATTCTTTTCTAGTAGGGACTGGTTGCAATAATTCAAGATATGTTCTCTATATTGTTTGAATTTGTCATATATGTTAATGTTTTACGGAGTAAAATGTAGATTTTTAATTGCTTTTAAAATGGGAATATCCCACAAAGGGTAAGCACATTCAAATAAAATCATGTTTTCTCAAAGTTTTTGATTTGCATTGCTATTTTTCAACTATCTTACTTTGAGGGGATTTTTTTTTACCAACGATTAATATAAGTAACATCAAGAGTAAAAGTTTTCCTTAATGAAAGTCTGGCATTCTATCTAAGCTCCTCCCACATCTGACCCGTATTTCTATCTCTGATGAGGATGCCCTGCGAAACGAACAGGAGAAATCACAGTGTTAAATCAACACTGCCCCAGTGTTAAATGTAAAACATGTGAGTTGATTGAAAACCCCGTTCAATGCTAGTTTATTTCAGGTGACAATAAACACTGAAGTTTTGCTGTATATATTGAAATAATCTAACGTATTTAAGTTTATGAATTTATTTTAAAAATATTAAAAGCTTAAATTAAACATTTAAGACTTGCTAAAAAAGTATCAGTATTTATCTGGGATAATGTAAGATTATGATGCATGATTAATCACACAGAACCTCTGATATTTTTAGCCAGAGCTTTGTGAACGATGACTTCTGTGTTAAATCAGCTCCGGTTGGTGTTACATTTAACACTGGGGAGGTGTTTCTAAATGTCCACACCAGTGTACATTTAACACTCTGAATTTTGCTGTTTGGGAAAATAGCCTTTTGCTCACTTTCAGCTTTATTTTTTAATAAGACAAATTAATGAATAATAAATAACATGAAACACTCAGAGAAGAACCCTGTCGCTTCCAAAAACCACGTTGCCAGGTAGGTTTCTGAATCCAGCAGAGCTTCTACACAAAGAGAGTGGTGGAACAACAGAAAAAAAGGCTAATTATTTAGTGAACTGTGACTTTGTTGATGGTCAACCTTGTTTTTTAAATAATAAACATGTATAAATATAATAAATAACATGAAACGCTTCCAAAAACCACGTTGCCAGGTAGGTTTCTGAATCCAGCAGAGCATCTATGTTACCTGGCCCAGCGAAGGGTGCCACAGAAACAAAGATGACCTATAATCAAGTGAATAAAGTTGACCAATGAGACACGTTTGCTTCGTTTCACCTCCATTCATGTTTTATTTAACATTTTTCACAAACTCAACATTCATTTAGCATAGTTCACCACCCATATTAGCAACTAAACACATTTTCCATTTGACCTTCTACTGTCCAAGTCTGACTATACATTTTTCTAAACAGTTACAAAGTCACTTATTGTAAACAAGTAATACATCACTGTCCCCAAAACTCTTCTCTTTACAAAATTTAATTCTTCTACACAAAGAGAGTGGTGGAGCAACCGAGAAAAAAAAACGCTAATTATATAGAGAACTGTGATTTGGTCCAAGATCAGCTTCTTTTTTTAAACAAGAAAAATGCATATATAATAAATAACATGAAACAGTCCGAGGAGAACCCCTCTTTTCCAGAAATCAAGTTTCCAGATCAGAGCATCCTCACGAAGAGATGGAGTGACAGGTGACCCCCCCCTCCCTCCACTTCACCCCCCCCATGTTCTGAACGTTTGAGAAGACCGACACGTGGACATCAGAAACATACGCTCCAAAAGAATTCCTACTCTTCGACAGAAATCTTTAAAATGTATCTGAAACTTCCCATCTTCAGCTTAAGTTTTGGATCTTTTTTTTTTTATAAGCATTTAGGAAGACACGTGAGACACATGCGCAGTCGTTATAAGAATGAAAAGAACAATTATTAAGAATTCCAAAAGAAATCTAACAAAAAGGACAACTGTGCTTTTAAAGAAAATACATTTATGGATAATTTACTTAAAATTAGTTTGCCGAACTGGTGCTCAAACCACTTAAATAACACCAAGGAGAAGAGATCAAAACATCTGCCTGCCAGATCCAGTAGAACCCCTGCACTCAGAAAAAATAAGTAAAAATTAAAAAGTCAGTTAATTATCTTAGAAACTGCTAAATCCGCTCATGCTTTTGATCTTTTTTTTTAACTGCAGTTTGAGAAGACCGATACTAGGACACATGAAATCATTATAAGAAAATGAAGAAATCACAAAAACAGCAACAACATACAAAAAAAAAATCCAAAGAAATTAAACAAAAGAACATTTACGCTTTTGAGGAAATGCTTTTATGCATAAATTGTTTAAAAATAGGTAGGTTGTCATTTACGCAGACCAGGGATGAGTCAAAGAGAGGGCAGGCACATCAGAAAAAAAACTAATGTTAACATGACATTATTTGTCCATGTCCATGTTTGCTCCAGTCAGTGAGTTCCCTGCTTAAATGGAACATTATTTCTTTAGATTGATACATCATAAGTCGATCACTACTCGTTTAACATAGTTCTCCTTAATTGAGTTAATTGATTGTGTTTTAAAGATGTGTAATGGCTACAAACGCATACAAACACACCTCAGGTTTGTTCTGTTTTTTTTTGCTGATGTTTGGCTCTTGGGTTCCTGATTTTGACTGTAGTCGGATCAGTTTGCCAAAGCCTTTGTTCTCTTGGTGTTTTAGGTTTCTCTCTGGAACAACAGCACCAAAGCGGCTTCCTTCAGTTTTTAATCGATGTCGTTTGACGTATTTCATGTAATAAGCCAAGATTAACAATAGCGGTTAATAATGGAGAGGATATAAAGGCTGCTGGGGGAACAATAGCACTTCATGGTTCTTCTCAGGCGTCTGATTTCTTTCATTCATCAGAGTTCAGCGAGAGAAGCAATGAAATCCGGCCGTGGGAAGGTCTAAATAAAGCTAGCTACACAGATGAATGGTGTACCGAGTTACTCCATGCTTGCAAAATGTAACAAATCACATATAAAATGAAACAAAGCATGGCAGCATCTTTGAGGTGCACACGTTCAAGAAGGACAATAGCAAAAGGCTGAATGCTACCATCTAGTGGACATAAAATAAATCTTTCTAAACATTCACAGTTGTATATCTTTAAGATGAGGCCCTCTAGTGGACCCTTCATTTATTGAGATGTTCACTTTCAAGTCTATTTTAGCTAAAAGGTGAACGTACTATTGGTTTGTAAAGTAATGAATGTGAAAATGTAATTACATTTAGTTTTAATTTATAGTAATATCCGCTTTGGGGCTCTAGCTCACACTTGATTCAGAAGTCTGCTTGCTGTAGTGAGGCAAGCGTAATCGTCGGGATTAAAAGAGCTTAAGATGAGATGAACAGACGCTTTATCTCTCACATGACGATAAGATAAGAGAAGAGAAGAGAAGAGAAGAGAAGAGATTTTCAAAATCAACTGAGCTGAATTCATCATCTGAACTCAATCCATAATTGAATTAAATGAGCTGAGGATTTCATCGAACATCAACGGAATCAAATCCATGAACTGAAATCAACTGACAACTGAGGAATCATATGAAATTCAACCCGAATAGAAGCCAACATCTGAAAATCAACGGAACTGGAAGGCTCATCTGAAACTCAACTGAATAGAAGCCAACTATCGGAAAATCAACTGAACCGAAGGCATTATCTGAAATCAACTGAATTTGCCACTTTCTAAATCAACGAATGAACCGAATTGCATTATATGAATGAAATCAACTGATGCACTATCTGAAAATCAACCTGAACTGTGCACATCTGAAATCACAATGAATAGAAGAAGCCACTTTTCTGTGAAATCAACTGCACCGAACACCGAACAATCGAACATTATTGAAATCAACTGAATGCCACTATCTGTGAAATCAACTGAACCGAATGCATTGATCTGAAATCAACGAATGCCATATCTGAAATCAACTGAACGAATGCATCATCTGAACATCAACTGTGAAAATAGAAGCACTTCTGAAATCAAGCCGAACCGCTAAGATACTGAAATCAACAAACAAAGGACAACAAACAATGTAATAGCACTACTCTGAAATCAACTGAAACCAGAAATGACATTCTCTGAAATCAACTGAATGCCAGCTATCCTAGAGACATTTTAAACGATGATTACTACAAATGAATAATTCCAAGCCACGGGAAACCCAACCCCTAGAGAAAGGACCCGCCAGCGAGTAACAACCTCAGGCGAAAACGTACATCAAGGCACGAATAAAGAACGCCACAAAAGCATAGAATAGACGCACACGAAGGCAGAACAAACCACACGTGAACTGAAATGCACGATACGTCTGAAATCAACGCAAACTGAATGCAACTTTCTGAAATCAAATGAACCCGAATGCATTATCTGAATCAAGTAAACTGATGCCACTATCTGAAATCAACTGAACTGAATGCATCACCTGAAATCAACTTGAATAGAACCACTATCTGACAATAACTGAACACATGATGTTCAATTATCTGAAATCCACATGAAGGAAGCCACTATAAGATAATCAACACTGAAACTGAATGGCAACACATGAAATCAAACACTGAAGAGAACGCCATAATCTGAAATCAAATCCCGAATAGAAGCCACTACTGAATCACGAAAAACGAATCCATTCACCTGGAAATCAACACTGAATGCCACTTTTCTGAAATCAAACTGCTGAACAACGAATGCATCACTAGGGAAATAAAATGACAACCAATTTGCCGGCACATAGCTGATGCCACTTCTGAAATCAACTGAAAACCGAATGCAATTATCTGAAAATCAACTGAAATGCCACTATCTGAAATCAAACTAAAAAATGACTGAATGCAATCATCGAAATCAACTGAATAGCAAGCACTTCGAAATCACTGAACCGCGAATGCATTACTGAAATCCAACTGAATGCCACTATCTGAAATCAACTGAACCCGAATGGAATTATCTGAAATCAAACTGATGCCGAAACTAATACTGAACTCAACTGAAACCTGACACTGCCATCATCTGAAATCAACTCTGATAGAAGCCACTTTCTGAAAATCAACCTGAAACGAAGGCATTTCTGAAATTCAACCTGAATGCCACTGTCGAAATCAACTGTGAACGCCGAATGCATTATCTGAAATCAAACTGAAGCACTATCTGAAATCAACTATTGACTAAGCATTATCTGAAATCAACTGAATGCCACTATTGAAATCAAAACTAACTGAATGCATTATCTGAAATCAACTGAATGCACTACTGAACTAAACGAACTGAATGATCATCTGAAATCAACTGAATAGAAAAGCCACTAGCGAAAATCACAGACTGAATGCATTTACTCTGAAACTCAAAACTGAATGCCACTTTTGAAATCAACTGAAACCGAAGGCATTATCTGTGAAATCAATCTGACTGCCAATATCTTGAAATCAACTGAACTGAGGAATCACCTGGAAATCAATCTGCTGAAAATGCCACTTTCTGAAATCAACTGGAACCGAATGCATTATCTGAAATCAACTGGAAAATGCCACTATCTGAATCAACTGAACTGAAATTGCATTCATCTTGAAATCAACTGAATAGAAGCACGTATGTGAAATCAACTGAACCGAATGCATTATCTGAAATCAACTGAATGCCACTATCTGAAATCACTGAACCGAAGCATTATCTGAAAATCAAATTGAATGACACTATATGACTTCAAATGCTGCTAAATGAACTGAATGCATCATCTGAAATCAATGATAGGAAGCCACTTTCTGATAAATCAAACTGAACAGAATGCATGATCTGAAAATCAACTGAAAAATTTTTTTTTGACAATTTCTGAAATAAATGAACCGATGCATTATCTGAAACTCAAATGAATGCCACTATCTGAAATCAACTGGCTGAACTGAATGCATTATCTTGAAATCAACTGAATGGAACCAAGATCTGAAATCAACTGAATGAATGCTTATCTGAAATCAATGAACTGTGCCACTATCTGAAATTCATCAAACTGAACGTGAATGCATCATCTGAAATTCAACTGAATAGAACCACTATCGAAATAAAATGAATGAACTTAACGCTATTATCTGAAATCAACTGAATGCCACTTCTGAAAATCAAACTGAACCGAATGCATTATCTGAACGCAATACTGAATGCCACTATCTGAAATCAACCTGAATTGAATGCATCCCTGAAATCAACTGAAAGAAGACACTATCTGAAATCAACTGAACTGAAGTATTATTCTGAAATCCATGAACGGAAGCCACTTCGGAAATAAAGCTGAAAGACTGAATTGCATCACTGAAATCAACGGAATGGACGCCACTATCGAAATCAATCCGAATAGAAGACCACTATCTGAAATCACTGAACCCGAATGAATTATCTGAAATCACACTGAATTGCCACTTTTGAAAGCCAATTGAACCTAATGAGTAACCATGAAATAACAACTGAATGAAAGAAGCCATTATATGAAAGAATCAATGAAATGAATTCATTCAAATGAACTCCACTGTGAATGGAAAGCACTTTCTGAAATCAATGAAAACTGAATGCATAACTGAAATGAATGAATGGAAGCACTATCTGAAAAATCAACCTAAACTGAAGTCATCAACTGAAATCAAGTAAGGAACCCCCTATCGGAAATTCAAACTTGAAAACTGAATTCATAACTGAATCAAGAATTATTGTGTCAACACCTCTACTACTAAAACCAGAGGCTCTATTCAGAAAATCACCAGATTTATATTTCTTGTAATCAAAAACGGACGGCATCAGAGTTGAGCGGCTGGCTATTTGCTACTGGCTCTGGGGCTAGCTCGGGGAGGATCTCATCACCTCCTCGCTGGATTAGGCTCAGGGCTCCTTCTCTGTGGGATGACTGGCGAGGCGAGCTGTGGCCGTACTGCAGCTGGAGGGCTCCAGTGGAGGGCTGATGGCACAGATGCAGTTGTCTGAGGGAGAAACGGGCCAGGCGTGGGAGGCTGCTTCGGGCGTCACCTCGGGGGGACCAGAGACCGCTCCACATGGGTCTTCCTCAACAATGAGAGGTTGTCCCTCCCAAATATGAAGAAAAATACAAAGAATGGTGAGAAAGACACAGATCACATTCGCACGGAGAGTAAGTACTTATAAAGATAAATATGTCTAGGTATTATAAATTCATGATTGGATTGGGAATAGTACAAATAAAATATTTTAGCCAAAAAACAAATACGTATCGAAAAACACCTTTAAATCCAGTCGAATTGGGTTTACGCATAAATCCAGGAAAAACCAACATTTCCCAGAAAATGCCTTCGCGCCAAGCCGGATAGTTCTTCATCACTCCTCAGTAACGTGACACGTCGAGGTTGCTGTGTACACAGTATCAGTTTTTTAGCTCAAGAAATGTGACCGAATCTAGACACTTTCCTCGAGGTTTATTAAGAGCCTGTTTAGCCGTGTAAGTGAGCATCCGGGATGTGTTATATTGCGATTGTTTTATTGACGTTGGAGCCGGAAATGCCACCGGGGTCATCTTTGACTCGACTCTATTTATACGGCAACGAAAAACGAGTCCAGAATTTTAATTATTAAAATAGAGAGCTTAAATACTTGTAATTCCAATAACAAAGAGGTTTTGAACAGTTGGTTGTTTTAGAAATTCGGACGCGTGTCTGTCTGTGGCTGTTCATTGTCTGGATTTTACATTATTCAAAGTTTCGTTTATTTTTCCATTATGCTA
>UELW01000766.1:394003-594770 GCA_900490495.1 Danionella dracula | reverse complement strand
CACAGGGATCACTTCCTCTCGTTTGAGCTCCTGAGAGCTGTTGCTGAGACTGAACACCGAATCGTTCACCAGGATTTTAACTGTGACCACACGCTTGCCGTACTGCGTCTTGAACTAGAGAGAGGGTCAACGGTGAGAGGGTGACTCGAGATGACCGAAGGAAGGCACAAATCAGTAATCTGTACCTGTTGAGTGCAGGCTTGCACCAGATTTGGAGGAAACATGTTTCTGTTGAGTGAAAAAGAAACCAGAAATAAAATAATTCATTATGATTTGACATGATCTAAGCTGTCTGGTACCTGATGAGGTCAAGGAAGGCATCCGCTGGGCTGACTTGCTCGATTTTCTCCTGTTTGGTGAACTCGTCCTTGGAGCCTCGTCCGGGGTGGATGATGAGCACCATCACGATACCGATGAAGACAGCGATGATGGTGGTGGTGGTGTAGTAGACCACAGCTCGCACGCCCATCTTCCCTGATGCTCGGCTGTCCAGAGCGGCCATACCTGCAAACGTCCACGTTACAGCACTTTAGATCTCAACCCTGCAACCCAAGAGCTTCTTCCCACTGAAGCTAGGCTGGTCTGTGCTGGTCTGAATGCATGCTTACCTTTTATTTGTTTTGGGTCATCTAAAAGTATTTGAATAAGTACAGTAGATTAAAATCGAGCTGAAGATTTCTCACAGATCTAGATGCATTATATTTAAACCTTTACAATACATAACATTTCAGCATTTAACATGAAAATTCAGTATTCTTTCAGCTGCCACAAGGGAGCTTTTACAGATTAGAAATAAACAATTTGATTTGATTATTATTATTATCAAAAATCTTAATAATTTCAAGAACATCATCTGGGAGTGTTGGTGGGTTCCAGAAGTAGGAAAGAAAGTCCAAAAGAAAGGAAAAAAAGTCCAGAAGGAAGGAAGTCAGGAAGAAAGGATGTAAGTCACAAAGATTGCCCAGAAGGAAGGAAGCCCCGAATAAAGAAAGAAAGTCTGCAAGACAGGAATGAAGTATAAACACAGAAATAAGAATGTTTGGAAATAAGGAAATTCAGAAAAAGTCCAAGAAAGGAAGTCTGGAGGGAAGTTAAGAAAGAAGAAACGAGGAAGGAATTCAGGATGGAAGAAAGAAAGAGAGTATGGATGACAATGGAAAGAGGTCCAGAAGGAAGAAAGCCCAGATGGAAGGAAGGAAGGAAGGAAGTCTGGAGGAAAGTCAGGAAAGAAGGAAGTAAATCATAGAACAAGGAAGGAAGCTAACTAACTAACTCCCCCGCCCCCCAACCTGGACTAAAATGCTAAATGTACACTTCGGCAGGAATTTGAAAGCTAAGCTCTGCGTTTTCTGCAATTTCACTTGAATTCAGGTGCTTCCTTGGATTCCTGAGAGTTAATATGTGAACATCCTTTTAATGCCCCGAACAACCAAATGCTTGCTGTGCGCTCCACATTTTTAATGCATGACAAGGAAGCAAAGAACCACCTGCATGGTTTCTACCACCCCTGCATTAGGTTCTGTCTCAATGTTAAACCTCAATGTTCCGTCTGAAATTAAGCCTCTGTCCTCACCAATAACCATGCGATCAGTCGCTAAACTTTAAAACCTAAAGAAACAAAATGAGAAATAAAGCTAAAGAAAGAAAGAAAGGCAAACAGTTTCCTCACTGAAGCTTCTATAGCCATGCAGTATATCTTCTGAGGTCATCACCAAGCTTCTCATTCAGCATCGCTCTTTTTAAGGCTGAACCCTATTGTGCCGAGCTGTGTATGTCCACCATTGTGGTCCGCACCCCATAAACCCGGAGCGGCTCGTCACAGTGGCCTGGGAACCTTCGGTGCAGGTCACGCTCACTTCCTGCTGCCCTCATTAGTTCTGGTCGCCAAGGTAACGCTGCTTCCAAAGCAAGGGTCTTACAGAGACTTTGCGGCAAAGTCCTCCGAGATGAATCGTGAGAGAGAAATCCTCATCTAATGAGAGCGACGGCAAGCGGCCGGATTCAGTCCAGAGAGGAAAGTTGAATCAGATCTTATGAATGGATCGTTTTGTAAAAGTGTGCATTATTTCCCAGTCAAGCTGTTCAGCTGTTTTTATTGTGCCTTTTTGTTGTTGCTGAAAACAAAAAAGGGCTATTTTTGGTGAAGAGTGAAACTCGTTTTCAATGCGCTTTATTAAAAAGTAACAAAAAGTAAGAAGAACTAGAAGGTAAGAAGGTTTTTCAGTAAGCTGCTGAAAATCTAGTTCTAAATCGTGTTAATAATCTAAAATCATATCACATTCACATATAGCACTATTGATGGAATAAAAAGAGATCCAATAAAACAACTCACTCTCATAAATAACAGTGCTAGAAAGAAAAACATGAACGACCCCATATTTAACAAAAAGAGTTTAAAAACTGATTTAAAATTAATGAAAATATGGATTAATGCATTCCAAATAAATGTCACTATTCTGCATAGAAATTAGTTTAAAAAAATCCAATTAGCAAAAAAGACATTTAAAAAGAAATGACAAACCACAACTTAAACTTCATTTTTAAAATAGTTAAACTGATTGAAGTATCACAAAACTTTACAAAAGGAGTCCAAAAAAGCACAGAACAAAAAACAACAAAAAAATTTAAAAGGAGGAGTAAAAAAATCCAGTTCAAATAAAAAACTGAAAAAATACATACATTAAATAAATAAACCACTACTTAACGAAAAGGAACCTCTAAAAATCCAATTTAAAAGAAATCACTAATACACAACTTTAAAAAACTACAAAGACATTCAACAAACAAAAAAACACCAAGAACACTGCTGACAAAAACAAACCACAAATCGCCCATAAATTAGCAAAAGTAGACTTATTAAAGTCAAATTCAGAAAAACCACTGCTGACAAAAACGTTCTTTATTTGATTAAAAGTAGTCTTACAAATAAATTCCTTTATTAAAAATCCTTTTTTAGTAACAAAACGCAATATATTTCACAAAAGGAGTCCTATAAAAAATTCCATTACAACAAAAACATTGCTGAAAAAAAAAACACAATAAAGGAAATAAACACCTATGATTTTACAAAAGGAGCCCTATAAAAATTCCATTAAACCTCCCCCACAAAAACACAACTTAAAAAAGTCACCTGTTATATTACTAAAGCAGTTCACAAAAAATCCTTTTCACAAAAAGGAGAAAAATGTCAAACAGCAGCTTTATTTATTAATCCATTTTTTAAAGAACAAAAACAGCGTAAAACGATCTTTGTAAATAGTAAATCACTGCGTTATATTTCATTTTCACAAGGTAGTATAATATTTTACCGTTTGAACACAGCACAACCCTCAAAAAAGTAAACCTTTACTCATAATGATACATTACAGATTGTCCAACCCTTTAGTCTGATTTCATTTCACTTTTATTCCACAGGTATGATTTCACACGTAAAAAACATGCTTTGCAGCGCATCAGTTTGATCTCTGTTCTAGCATGATGGACTGTTCTAACTGCTGATGGAACAGGAAAGGCCCGCATCCAGACGGAGCGCAAACGGTTGAAAACTTGTGGAAGACAGAAAGCGAGCGTAACTGAATCTCTCGAGTTTGCAGAGGGTCCTTAAAGAACACCCGATCCTGAGGAATGAAAGATTGCTGCAGTGGATTCCCTCGAGTTATGACTCACAAAACAGCAGCTACAGATGGTTCCCGTGTCCAGAAACAGGTTTATTAATCCTTAGAAGTTTTTCCCGGAGCATCGGAGTTCCAGCATGCATGTGAAAAAATTTTTTAGCTGATAGATTGATTTTCAGTTTTTCGAATTTTGTAGTCACCAACAGCGTCTGAGAGGAATATGGTTTGTAGCAATCTCCTGTTCGGTTTTTGTAATGGAGTACATTTTGACCGAAATAGCATCCATTGTTGCCTAAGATTGCACCGCGTGAAAAACACGTCCAGCCCTCAAAGCCCCGCCCACTAACCCTGACAACGCATCCACAAATCTCCACTAGCGCTGGGTTACAACTAGAACCAGGTCAGTTGCTATGGCAACAGGTGTTGGGAGTGTCTGCACCTCTGCATTTGAGAGGGAGAAAATTTCATTTGTTTTATAGACATTGTGATGTCCCGGTTCAATGGCTGTACGCGTGACATCACATCCTATCCATCAGAGGGTGTGTGAGGGTGGATGTGTGTGTGTGCGTGTTGCGCCGATCATTGGTTCTGCGTGAGTGTGTGCGTGTGACGTCTTCTAGGTGCCAGCTGCAGGGGAGTGCCTAGTGCACCTGACAGTCATCTGGGACACAATAATAATGGGTCAGCTGACACGATTCGCGGTGCGGCACTCTCCGGAGGCGCGTCACTCACCGGAGGCCCATCACGCTCCGGAGGCGTGTCACTCTCCGGAGGCCCGTCACTCTCCGGAGGCAGGTCACTCTCCGGAGACCCGTCACTCTCCGGAGGCGTGTCACTCTCCGGAGGCCCGTCACTCTCCGGAGGCGCGTCTCTCTCCGGAGGCCCGTCACTCTCCGGAGGCGCGTCTCTCTCTCCGGAGGCAGGTCACTCTCCGGAGACCCGTCACTCTCCGGAGGCAGGTCACTCTCCGGAGACCCGTCACTCTCCGGAGGCGTGTCACTCTCCGGAGGCCCGTCACTCTCTGGAGGCAGGTCACTCTCCGGAGGCCCGTCACTCTCCGGAGGCAGGTCACTCTCCGGAGACCCGTCTCTCTCTCCGGAGGCCCGTCACTCTCCGGAGGCCCGTCACTCTCCCCGGAGGCAGGTCACTCTCCGGAGACCCGTCACTCTCCGGAGGCAGGTCACTCTCCGGAGACCCGTCACTCTCCGGAGGCGTGTCACTCTCTGGAGGCAGGTCACTCTCCGGAGGCCCATCACTCTCCGGAGGCAGGTCACTCTCCGGAGACCCGTCTCTCTCTCCGGAGGCCCGTCACTCTCCGGAGGCCCGTCACTCTCCGGAGGCAGGTCACTCTCCGGAGACCCGTCACTCTCTGGAGGCGCGTCACTCTCCGGAGACCCGTCACTCTCCGGAGGCGTGTCACTCTCCGGAGGCGCGTCACTCTCCGGAGGCGCGTCACTCTCGGAGGCGCGTCACTATCCGGAGGCCCGT
Source organism: Danionella dracula (assembly GCA_900490495.1). Classification (NCBI taxonomy): domain Eukaryota; kingdom Metazoa; phylum Chordata; class Actinopteri; order Cypriniformes; family Danionidae; genus Danionella; species Danionella dracula. The sequence goes on along the minus strand of UELW01000766.1, from coordinate 589,668 downwards.
CACTCTCCGGAGGCGCGTCTCTCTCTCCGGAGGCGCGTCTCTCTCCGGAGGCCCGTCACTCTCCGGAGGGCCCGTCACTCTCCGGAGGCGCGTCTCTCTCTCGGAGGCGCGTCTCTGCTCCGGAGGCCCGTCACTCTCCGGAGGCCCCGTCTCTCTCCGGAGGCGCGTCTCTCTCTCCGGAGGCGCGTCTCTCTCTCCGGAGGCGCGTCACTCTCCTGACATTCTTTCCTGCTGCTGTCTACCCAGTTGAGTTCAGTCCATAGCGTGTAGCTGGGTATCTGTTGGCAGCATGGAGAAATGCAAGGGAAATACGGCTTCATTGGCTTGCCTTTGATGTACCAATCATCCTTACCTTATTTAATCAGGCCTAACTATTTGATTTATGTAATAAATATTTGAGCTCAAACGTGTGTCTTTTGTTACAGCTTGTGAGACGGCTGTAACAATGTTTACACTGTTTAAGACAGGGTCCCTCAATCCTGGTTCTGGAGGGCCGCAGCTCTGCACATTTTAGTTGCAACCCTGCTCTAGTATGCATACTAGCTTCAGCCAATCAGAGAACCCAAAGTGCCACAGCTGTGTTTCATGATGGTTGAACCAAAAAGGTGCAGAGCTTTTCTGCAAGTTAAATGTTAACCATTAAATTCAACCGTCAGCGATCAATGAAATCTGAAATCGGCGCAGGAGATCCATGCGCCTGCACGCCTGCCATCCATCTGTCCAGAAACGGGTTGCAGCTTTATTTAGAAGCAAGCCTCGGGGAGCATGTGTGAGAAGCTTTTGTTCCTGTCTCTCTGTGGTCACTTGGACCTTTGACCTCTTGTGTGTTTGGAGAGGAGCATCAAAGCAGTGACCCCGTCCCTCTCCCACCTGGCCCCCGATTCGCTGAGGGCCTCAGATTAACATGTGTCCAGCTTCCCAAGGGCTGCGCTTTATTTTTAAACTAAATGGATTTGTCTGAAAAACTGGTTTCATCGCTCAGGGTCCGTACTATCCAAAATTGAGATATTTCTGTGTTGATATAAGTTCAACTTTCGTTCTTTTTTTTTCTTTTAAAGTCCTGACTTTTAAGAAGAAAACTATGAGTTCATCTCGAGCGCTACATTCGACATCTGGTTAATAATATTTGATCTCTTCGGGTCCCTGAACTTGTTTGATTTACTCCAAGCTCTGGAGAGATTTCATGCAATTTGTTTTCGTTTTGTTTCTAAGTTCAGCTAAAAGATGTAACAGAAGCTGATTTTAACAAACTTCATGTCTCAGGAAACCCAAAGTTAATATACACATTTTAAAAGCAGTTATTCCAGTTCATGCTTTTTTCAGTCCCATGTATATTAGAATTGGACTATTGATGTTTTTTTTGCACTTGATCATATTTGCCAATTCGATCTGGTTTTCTTTTTTTGCTTCCAATACAATTCTGAGCATTTTTTTCGATACAGATGGTGTTGCATAAAAAATGCGAACTATAATTCAGTCAATTTGTCCCTGGTCTCTTCTTTATTATCTATTCATGGACATATCCAAACATATGTTTCTGTTTTTAATACAGAATTGAAGGAAAAACAACATTTGCTAGCACTGGTGCAGCCCAAAATGTACAAAAAATGCAACCTATATCAGATATTTTCATGCTCAATTTTGATTTTCTTAAATCCGACGCTTTCTCTCTTTCATACAAGCTAATGAATCTGATCCAGATCTGTTTTTTTATGCAATGCAACCTCTGTCTGAAAATCGACGTTGTATTTATATGTGTTTAGCATCATCGATCCCAACTTAAACACAGTTTCTCACAGAAACGAGTCGCTGGAGAAGATCTTCTTGTACTGAAATAGTCTCAGGAAGAGTCTAAAGATGCATTTGAAGCTCAATGAAGTAGTGGTTATTATTCGAGGACTTTTAACTCCTCCGTAATACTAATAACGTTGGCTCTGATCAGAATTTACTCCCACAAAGCCTCAAGCATTCCTGACAGCTGCTGTGACAGTGTTGACCTTTGTTAGCAGTGCATTCTGGGGGACGTAGTTTCCTATTCTGCGCATGCGTGTCACATTGGAGCAGCATTTCATTTACGCAGAAGACAGATAGCAGATGTGTGTTATTAGTCATTGAGGGCAAAGTTCATGAGCTCTACGTGTACTTTTCATGCACCCTTCTGGGTTTTGACCTCCTAAAAACACAGTTGTTGTCGTTAATTGTTAATGTCATGAGTTTGACTTGTTAATTTCTGGAGGTTTTTAGGTGGACTAAAGAATAAAAAAATAGATGATGTGTATTGTTTCATTTTTATTTGAAAAAAACTAAACAGGCCCCTGAAGAGTAATTTTTAACCAATTACTCATGCGCGTATCTTGGCAATGCTGGATATGTTACAAACTAAAATAGTTGTCAGGACTACAAAGTCCGGCCTTTAAGCCTCGCCCACCAACACTGACACATTACATTAACTGCAGAATAACACGCTCTTTCTTTAAGCAGTACCTGAAAGGAACTTGGCTATCGACTAACAACTGACCCCCGATCAGTTGCTATGGCAACAGGATGGACCAAGTGAGTGGGAGTGTTTACATATAGTCCCCTCCCACATTTGTGACGAGGCAAAACCTCGATAAAAGTACAAAATCTCTGCCAGTGAACAGTACAGCACCTATACGTCTACAATTAAATCCTTTACAAAAAAAATCAATTAGATTAAAAGTACACCAAAAAACCCTTTAATAAGTGGAAAATCTTTAAAAACTTTTTCAAAAGGACATTTCATCTCAAACATTTCAAAGGATAAAACTTTGGTTTGATGAAACCAAGCAGACACACCTTATACGCGCTGCTCTAAAAACAACAATCAGTTTAATAAAATAGCTATTTACATTTACATTTATGCATTTGGCAGACGCTTTTGTCCAAAGCGACTTACATTAGGGGAGAGACAATATGCAATCTGTTACACCGTCAAAGTCTATCTCAGCTTCTCATAATAGAAATTGTATCAACTGATCAATAAAGGAAATAGAGGAATAAGATAAAGACAGAGGAGGAAAAAAGAAAGTTTTTTTTATAGTAGATGTTCCCTGAAGAATGCTATGCCTACTGAAGCACCTTGGAGCAACAAAAAAGGAATATTCTCACAGATTGTGATTTGCATTCTTTGAAAATAAAGTCTTTGTGTTTGCTAGAGGTTCTGTTGATGGTGGGGGCCCCGCCGGCCCTCCCTTTCTGTCGAAGGCAGGGAAAACTCTGGGCCGAGCTGTGGTGGCACCAGGCACCGAGTCCTCCGCAGCGTCAAGAGTCTGTGACACACTCCGGGAGAGAGCCGGCGGTGACCCTCGCTCAGGCTCTGTTTACTCGCTGACAGCTGAAGCAGCGCACTCCGCTTCTCAGAGATGATTTTAGTGCGTCTCATGGTTAGAGCTGGGAGATCGCAAAGCTTTTTGCATTGGAATGCGAGTACTTTACTGAACAGGTCATCGGATTAACACACTCTTTTAGTTTGGCTTTCAGCTCATGCGGGATTCTTATTGTTTATTGGCTGACTGTAACACTGTGTGCAAGTTATTTATTGCAAATACTTTATCAGTTCTTCCTCCAACAATCAATAGAATCGCACCACTTTAAGATACACAACCCTCATAAGAAAAGTTCAATATAAATATTTCTAGTACCTGCTTCTATCTCTTTATGTCTCTTTCTTTCTCTCTCTCTGTCTGTAGGCTTCTGTTTCTCTGTCTCTGTTTTTCTCGCTCTCTCTCTGTCTGTAGGTTTCTGTTTCTCTGTCTCTGTTTTTCTCGCTCTCTCACTGTCTGTAGGCTTCTGTTTTTCTGTCTATGTTTTTCTCGCTCTCTCTCTGTCTGTAGGCTTCTGTTTCTCTGTCTCTGTTTTTCTCGCTCTCTCTCTGTCTGTAGGCTTCTGTTTCTCTGTCTCTGTTTTTATCGCTCGCTCTCTCTCTGTCTGTAGGCTTCTGTTTCTCTGTCTATGTTTTTCTCGCTCTCTCTCTGTCTGTAGGCTTCTGTTTTTCTGTCTATGTTTTTCTCGCTCTCTCTCTGTCTGTAGGCTTCTGTTTCTCTGTCTCTGTTTTTCTCGCTCTCTCTCTGTCTGTAGGCTTCTGTTTTTCTGTCTATGTTTTTCTCGCTCTCTCTCTGTCTGTAGGCTTATGTTTCTCTGTCTCTGTTTTTCTCGCTCTCTCTCTGTCTGTAGGCTTCTGTTTTTCTGTCTATGTTTTTCTCGCTCTCTCTCTGTCTGTAGGCTTCTGTTTCTCTGTCTCTGTTTTTCTCGCTCTCTGTCTGTAGGCTTCTGTTTCTCTGTCTCTGTTTTTCTCGCTCTCTCTCTGTCTGTAGGCTTCTGTTTCTCTGTCTCTGTTTTTCTCGCTCTCTCTCTGTCTGTAGGCTTCTGTTTCTCTGTCTCTGTTTTTTCTCGCTCTCTCTCTGTCTGTAGGCTTCTGTTTTTCTGTCTATGTTTTTCTCGCTCTCTCTCTGTCTGTAGGCTTCTGTTTCTCTGTCTCTGTTTTTCTCGCTCTCTCTCTGTCTGTAGGCTTCTGTTTTTCTGTCTATGTTTTTCTCGCTCTCTCTCTGTCTGTAGGCTTCTGTTTTTCTGTCTATGTTTTTCTCGCTCTCTCTCTGTCTGTAGGCTTCTGTTTCTCTGTCTATGTTTTTCTCGCTCTCTCTCTGTCTGTAGGCTTCTGTTTTTCTGTCTATGTTTTTCTCGCTCTCTCTCTGTCTGTAGGCTTCTGTTTCTCTGTCTCTGTTTTTCTCGCTCTCTCTCTGTCTGTAGGCTTCTGTTTCTCTGTCTCTGTTTTTCTCGCTCTCTCTCTGTCTGTAGGCTTCTGTTTTTCTGTCTCTGTTTTTCTCGCTCTCTCTCTGTCTGTAGGCTTCTGTTTTTCTGTCTATGTTTTTCTCGCTCTCTCTCTGTCTGTAGGCTTCTGTTTCTCTGTCTCTGTTTTTCTCGCTCTCTCTCTGTCTGTAGGCTTCTGTTTCTCTGTCTCTGTTTTTCTCGCTCTCTCTCTGTCTGTAGGCTTCTGTTTCTCTGTCTCTGTTTTTCTCGCTCTCTCTCTGTCTGTAGGCTTCTGTTTTTCTGTCTATGTTTTTCTCGCTCTCTCTCTGTCTGTAGGCTTCTGTTTCTCTGTCTCTGTTTTCTCGCTCTCTCTCTGTCTGTAGGCTTCTGTTTTTCTGTCTATGTTTTTCTCGCTCTCTCTCTGTCTGTAGGCTTCTGTTTCTCTGTCTCTGTTTTTCTCGCTCTCTCTCTGTCTGTAGGCTTCTGTTTCTCTGTCTATGTTTTTCTCGCTCTCTCTCTGTCTGTAGGCTTCTGTTTCTCTGTCTATGTTTTTCTCGCTCTCTCTCTGTCTGTAGGCTTCTGTTTCTCTGTCTATGTTTTTCTCGCTCTCTCTCTGTCTGTAGGCTTCTGTTTCTCTGTATATTTTTTTCTCGCTCTCTCTCTGTCTGTAGGTTTCTGTTTCTCTGTCTCTGTTTTTCTCGCTCTCTCTCTGTCTGTAGGCTTCTGTTTCTCTGTCTCTGTTTTTCTCGCTCTCTCTCTGTCTTTAGGCTTCTGTTTCTCTGTCTCTGTTTTTCTCGCTCTCTCTCTGTCTGTAGGCTTCTGTTTCTCTGTATATTTTTTTCTCGCTCTCTCTCTGTCTGTAGGCTTATGTTTCTCTGTCTCTGTTTTTCTCGCTCTCTCTCTGTCTGTAGGCTTCTGTTTCTCTGTCTCTGTTTTTCTCTCTGTCTCTCTCACTATTGGTCTCTGCCTTTCTAACTTTATCCGTCTGTCTGTTTCCGTCTTTCTGTCTTTGTCTATCTACTTCTGTCTGTCTGTCTATCTATCTTTATCTGTCTGTTTCTATCTATTTCTGTCTGTCTATCTCTCTATCTGTCTGTCTGTCTGACAAAAATAGAAAGATAGACAGACAGACAAAGATAGACAGACATTTTTGTCTGTCTACCCGTTGATCATTGTCTATCTGTCTACCTTTGTCTGTCTATCTTTGTCTATCCATTATTGTCCGTCTGTCCATCTTTGCTTGTCAGTCTAGTCAGAAAAACTTTGTCTTTTTGTTTGTCTCTGATTCTCTGCATGTCTATCTCTGTTTCTTTGTCTATCTATCTGTCTCTTTCTGTCTATCTTTGTCTACGTTTCTTCATCTATCTGTCAGAGCGTCTCTCTCTCTCTCAAACTATGCTTAACAATATTCCCATGAACCTCACACACTAAGTGTGATTATGTTCCGTTAGAACACTAACACCCAGAGACATCTACAAATATCATACCTGTGATTAAACTTGAGACCAGCAGGGGCAGCACCAGCATCTGGAGCATCCTCATCAGCAGCTCTCCGGGGAACGAGAAGTACTTGACCTCGCGGTACGACATCTTATACGGCCGCAGACCGAAACCCAGGATGATACCTGAGAAAAAGGCACAGGACTTTACAATACGTAGACATCCTGATAACAGATAACAGTCAGTGCTTGTAGCACTTTTTTCTCGTCTGAACAATAACTTCATGTATGTTCGTGACGTCACCTGAAGGGTTCAGACAAAGTGAAATGAAGCTCAGAGTGGGCGAAGAAACTACTCAAAAAACTCATCCTCAAAAACGGGACATGTCCGTAGTGAAGATGTCTGATTTGCTATCTTAAACAAACAAGTTTAAAAATAATTCACCCCCCCTCAGAGTGTTCCTGAAGGTCAAGACTAGCGATATGAATTAACAAACCTATTGGAGCCAGGAGTGGAAACATGTTTTTCAGCTCCAAAGTTGGTCAGTTTTAACTTTGGAGTGTATGGGAACTTGCTCCCTTTTGGAGTTAGGCTCCAGTGGCCGCTCGGGGAACTGCATTCCAGTCACTTCCTACCGAGGAAAAGCAGGAGGTTGCTGCTTGGTACCTACACACCAAGCACGAATGATCCAGGAAGAGTGGCTGATTTCAATGTAGAGTCTATACAAAAACGTTGCGAGGCACCCACGGCGCAAAGGGTTTGGACCACACGACGCGGGGGACGTGAATGCAGTGAGGCTCAAAGTGTGAGACATGAGGCATGGCAAATTGGACTGATTGCTTGAGGTGAGAAATGTTCAATTCAGGCAAAGTTGGCATGTGCAACAACCAATCGGGGGCTTGCTCTTGTAGTTACATGATTGTTTTATCATGCGGGAACACTTGCAGCAACAATAGAGAAGACAAATATCACAGTTTGTGGCCACCCAGAGCTGAATAAGTCGTATTATTATCCAGGTTGAAGCAAAAAGACCTTGCTTGGAATTAAGTGTGGAGTTCGCTGAAACAGGTGAGTTTTGGTGGTGAGACATTTTTAATTATTTGAATTGATTTAAATAGCTAAAGCTAAGCATGCTAGTCACTTTATTTATCAGAGGGAGTGTGCAGGAAGACAGTGACAGCGGTGAGGGACACTTTTTAAAAGAGAGGAGAAAGGAACAGGAGAGAAAGAGAGGGTCAGCAGTAGTTCTGCTCTCGTCTCGTCATCCCCGTGCTTCTCCCGGCAAGCTTGCGCCATTCTCGGAGTGGACATCTTCCTGTGAGTTAACACCGGCTTTGAAAGTGATCAGATAGGCGCAGGAGAAGCGTTCTGTCCGCGTGTTTGGTGCTTGTTGTGAATGCCCTGTTATACTGAAAAGCATTGTAGGTTCAAAAGATGAATGAACCGTCCCTAATATTTGTGTTTTCTGAGCTTGTTAAACGAATCGAACACTCGATTCTGTGGACAAGTTCTCATTATTGACTGCCTTTATGATTTAAATTCGTGGCAGAAAATAAATCCTGATATAGAGTTGGTGGAATGCTGGGTTGCCAACTTTTCAGTCTACTAGCGACTTGCTAAATATAACCAAGGTTAACATTTTTTACATGTTTCGAGTTTAAGATACTTAACTGCTTCCTAATACATTTAAACCTAAATGTTCAACCAAATTTGGTAATCTTATCTGTTTTAGTTATCTCCCATCTGTAACGAAAACATGCTAACGTTAGCAGCCTTCAATGCTAGCACAGGAACAGTTTACCAAAATTTACAGTGAACTCCTTTCCAAGCTATTACGAACGATCAAAAAAAATAAAAAAATCAATTTCGCTCTTCGTCTTTTATTTGTAAAGCCTTGACGGAAACAAAACTTTTCAATTAAAATCACAAGTTTATGAACGTTACCTAATTTAAATGTTCGGAGTTGAAAATAAATCACTTAACTAAGTTGAAACTAATAGATTCAACCAATATGTTCTACCAATTTTTTAAGCTCTTTTCTATTTTATTTATCTCCTATCTGTAACTACAGGTCAATGTTAGCATGAGTTCCACCAGCCCTTAACGCCAGCACAGAAACAATTCACTAAACTTTAGAGTTACATGACATTTTAAATTAGCCAAAAAATAAATGAAAGCAGTAGCTTTTCTATTCTTTTTCTTTGTTTTCTTTTTAAAGCCCTGATGGCAACATAGTCATTTCATGGCTAAAGCATTTACAATTTTATTAACATTTCGATTAAAATCTCACAGATTTAGAATTATTTCAAATGAATTTAATTATGTTTTTAAATAATGACCAGCACAAGTTTGTCTAATAAAAGAAATCACTCCTTTAGGATCATGATAGATTTCCTTCAGCTCTTGTGTAATCAGGCATCTTCTACTCCGAGATGTATATCATTTCTTTTCTAATGTCTATAATCCTCTCTTTCCACCTCCTACTGGGCGAGTAAGCCCCACTGATATCAGCCACGATGACTTTTGGTCTCTAGGTGCCAAAATTGAATCTAAACAGGCCTTTTATGGCAATAACAGAACGTAATTCTATGTTAAATTTGGGGAGGTGAACTCAGAAGCTTTGCTTGATCTACAGAAAGGCCTAGAAAAGCAAATACTTTTGCAGAAAAAAACACTCCATGAGAGGCTATCAAAAGCGGTAACCGGACAAAATGTTCTTGGTTGTGGATCATCACAAAAAAAAAAAGCTTGCTATAAGCTTAAGCTCTAATAGGTTTGTAGCATGTGTTTAATTCAGCAGATAAAGCAGGTTTTCTTTAGAATATTACTCAAATTCATGCAAAAATGAACAAAAAAACAACAACGTAATACTATTTTAATGTCTAAGTTTTGAGCCTCCCCATATTTATCAAAAATTAGATAGCTATGGAGTGATATTTGTGACAAATATTTTATGTTTAACCAAAATATGTTTATAGAAGATGAAATTCAGTATTTTTTTATAAAATAGATGTTAAAGTTCTGCTGCTCGTATATAAGTCCAGAACTCAGCACCTAAACACCTAACAGAGAAGATCAGAGAATACACACCAAACAGAGAGCTGAGATCCTCAGATCAGATAAATGAAATCTACCGCGGGTTAATTCCACTCAGGGTGAATCCTCCTTTAGTTCCCCTGAGACCCACAGAGGAACCAGCTTCAGAGGAGATAGGGGGTGCCAACACTTTAGTCACGTTTAAGTCCAGGATAAAGACTCTCCGGTTTAGTTGAGCTTTTGTCGACTGAGCACCAACGTCCAACAACTATTTTATCTCTGCTCTACGCTTAACTTATCTGTTTCCTCATTGGTCGGCGGTGTTTGTAGTAATGTATTATGTATGTTTGCCAGAAGTGAAACTGAAAATCAGAAAAATGAAAACTGAAACTGAAAAAAGGAAAGTTAAATTGAGAGATTTTGAAAGAAAACTGGAACTAATTTAATGTGGCTGTTATGTTTGGGTTTCTTTTTTATTAAAAGAAAAATACAGAATATCACTCTCTATCAATTTCTTTCTGTAAAATTTTTTTTTTCATTTATATAAAACATTTGGCGTAAATCTCATTCCATAGATAAACGCTGCAGAACTATCTAATGATAAAATGGTTGTTTGGCAGCTGCAGAGGTCACCGCTGACCCGTCACTCGCTCACCGATGATGACGGCGGCCACTGTGAAGAGGACGAAGGCATTTCTCCGGAAGAAGCCTTGGACGTCCTGGCTGCTGATGTTCTGGAGGTTTGTTCGTGCCCGCTGTGATCTCTCACTGAAGCCGTCCCGCAGCTGTTGGACGCGGCTGCGCTGGACACGCGTCTCCCCGTTACTCTGAGTCATGACCACAGCGGACACAGCACCCAACGCGCAGCGGGGGACACCGAATTCTAGAGGCAAACAGAAGCAAAAGCTGATTCTAAAGCATGTTTAACTTTCAGTCACACCTGAAAACACGATGCAACAGCAGGAATTGAATCTGGAGGGGAGAATGTTAAAATCAACAGTAAAAACGAGACACTCAAATTTCTAGATTCTTTCAACCTGTCCGTTCCATTTTCACAATATTCACAACATCAACAATAGTCAGTGTTCCAATAGATCAGATGGGCACAACAGGGGGTCATGATGGCGCAGTGGGTAGCATCTCACAGCAAGAAGGTTGCTGTTTCGAGCCTAGGCTGGGTCAGTTGGCATTTCTAGAGTTCTCATGTTCGCGTGGGTTTACTCCGGGTGCTCCGGTTTCCCTCACAAGAACAAAGACATATGGTATAAGAGAACTGAGAAAAAAACGATTGTTCATGGTGTTTGAGTGAGAATGAGTGTGTGAATGTTTCCCAGCGATGGGTTGCGGCTGGAAGGGCATCTGCCGCATAAAACATATGCCAGAAGAGTTGGCGGTTCATTCCGCTGTGGAGACCTCAAAAAGGAAGAAAGCAGAGAAGAAAATGGATGGATCGAGATTGGAACAACATTTAAATCACAGTTGTACACAGTTTGATTAACATGAATGAAACAACATAATAACCAGCCATTCGTAATTATTCATGGTTCTGACCAATCCGATTAGAATATCAAATTCAGTCACTTTTATTTTTAACATGTTTCAAGCAAACAAATTGGAACAAACTCAAAATCAGCCACTTAATTTGTAAAACGTTTCAACCTATCACATAGGAACAACTTCAAAATCAGCCACTCGTAATTGTAGAAGTTTTAACCAATCAGATTGGAATAACGTTAAAAATCAGACACTAAAGTGTATATTGCTTTGATAAATCGCATTTGGAACAACATTAAAACCAGTTTTTAAAATGTTTCAACCAATCACATTGGAATAAACTCAAAATCAGCTACTCATAACTGTGCATTGTTTTGACCAATCAGAATGGAACAAAAAAAAATCTGCCACTTATAACTGTATATATATTGTTTAGACCAACCAGATAGGACAAACAATAAAATTTAACACTCATATTTGTATTATGTTTCACAACATGAAAATCTATCCACCACTTATATTGGTAAAATGTTTCACCCAACCAGATTGAAATATTCAAATCAGTCCCTCGTATTTGTGAAAAACATTCTTTCGACCAATCAGTTTGTAAAAAGTTACATTCAGCCACAAAATGGTACACTGTTTGATTAATAAGATTACAATTCAGTCACTAATATGTAATAAATGTTTCAAACAACAAAATTGGAACCGAACTGAAAATCAGCCACACATAACTGCGAATCGGTTTTAACCAATCATATTGCAACAACATTAAACGCAGCCTCTAATAATTGTACACTGTTTCAACTAAGAAGATTGGAACAAAATTGAAATCAGTCACTCATAATTGTACAAATTTTAACCAATCAAATTGGAACAATGTAAAAAAAATAAAAAAAATCAGCCACTAATACTTGTATGTCACGTTGACCAATCACATTTGGAACAAAAGAAAAACAAGTTTGTACAAAGCTTCAACCAATCAGATTGGAACATCCTTACTATCGCTGATTTGCACAGCATTTCAAAAAATTAAAACAATGTTTTCTTTATGCTTTGGGACACAAAACCAGAAAAAAGTAATTTTCAAAGCAAAAACACATTCAGTTCAGAGCAAGCGCCAGAACTTCCAGAGCTGCCAATGTCCTTATTGAATTAAGATTTGATGCAAAACACATTTTCATACCCATTTACAAGAGGTTTGCTTTAAGAAAATGTAGTTTCATGATTCATGATTAACAACTACAAAACGAATAGCCATGACTCAAAAACCTCGTTTTGTATTAACCAGTGATGAATTAAAAAAAAGAGAAGAAAAAAAGAGAAGTCAGGCATCAATGGATAAAAACTTAGCTGGAAAACGCATTAAAATAAAAAAGAAAATATTGAGCTTCAAGCAAGGAAGGAATCCCCCGAAAGACACCTCAGAAGAGAACAGTGACGTCATTGCTCGAACCAAAACCATGCATTTAGAAAGAGAAATCTTCTGCACGCAAACGCAGCAGCCTGAGAAGCTCGCCAGCTCTCTGAGAGTAGCCCCGGGTCTCCGCGGAGCTCCTCAGGCTCGCAGCGGAGCTCCTCAGGCTCGCAGCGGAGATCCTCAAGCCTGAAGCGGAGCTCCTCAGGCTCGCAGCGGAGCTCCTCAGGCTCGCAACGAAGCTCCTCAGGCTCGCAGCGGAGATCCTCAAGCCTGAAGCGGAGCTCCTCAGGCTCGCAGCGGAGCTCCTCAAGCCAGCAGCGGAGCTCCTCAGGCTCGCAGCGGAGCTCCTCAGGCTCGCAGCGGAGCTCCTCAGGCTCGCAGCGGAGCTCTTCAGGCTCGCAGCGAAGCTCCTCAAGCCAGCAGCGGAGCTCCTCAGGCTCGCAGCGGAGCTCCTCAGGCTCGCAGCGGAGCTCTTCAGGCTCGCAGCGAAGCTCCTCAAGCCAGCAGCGGAGCTCCTCAGGCTCGCAGCGGAGCTCCTCAAGCCTGAAGCGGAGCTCCTCAGGCTCGCAGCGGAGCTCCTCAGGCTCGCAGCGGAGCTCTTCAGGCTCGCAGCGGAGCTCCTCAAGCCTGCAGCGGAGCTCCTCAGGCTCGCAGCGGAGCTCCTCAGGCTCGCAGCGGAGCTCTTCAGGCTTGCAGCAGCGCTCTTATCTCTCCACGTGTGCTAGAGAGCAGCCAGACCAAACACCGCTGCTGTCCTCTCACACACTTGGCACGGGGCTCGGAGCTCAGGGCTCGGAGGAGCCCACGCGGATCCACAGCACCACGAGCTGAGTACTCACATCAATCCGAAGACCTCGAGGAGCTCGATCTTCAGTGCGGCTGATGGAGGAGCTCCAGAAGAGAAGACACTTCGGCTCGGAAGGAAAGACAACAAGAGTGGAGGAGTGAGCGGAAGAGCCAATAACAGACGAGGAGGTGGGCGGTGCTATCTCGAAGGGGCGTGGCTTATTGTAAGAGTGGCTTAACTTTTTTTGTACTTGTCAGAGAGAAAAGTTACTTTGGTTTCAGAAAAGAAGGGAAGATGGCAGATGTTAAAAGTAGTGTGGTCAGGGTTGCCAGATCTGAGCCTCAATTTCCATGTTTATAAAATGCATTATATATATATATATATATATATATATATATATATATATATATATATATATATATATATATATATATATATAGCATTTTTGTAATATGGGAGTAAATGTATCTAATCAATTTTTCTATTTGTATTTTTCTGCTATTTAGTTGAATATATGTTTAAATGAAAATGTATTTATTAATCATATATTTCAATCTGTGTGTCTTCCTTAAACTTTATATTTAAATATATTTTAACACTATACACATTTATACGTTTATAAAGGTTTTATCTTATCCTAACTTTTAATCTTTTTCCCATATATTGCATAAAAAGACATTTTAAAAATAGATTTTGTTAGTATGCTCACCATCTTTCACATAAATGTGGATATATTATATATTTCTCTATCGTTAGATGTGTCGGCAAAAAAAATGTAACTATGTAGTCACATTTATATTTAGTTTTAGTTCACATGCAGTTTTTATAGAACAGATTTTTTCCACTCAATTATGTTGTAAAAATGACTTATTATGTAATTACAAATACGTAATATAAAATCTTTATAAAATCGCCTCGTCTGAAATTTCTCCTTAATTTAAACCACAATGAGATGTTTGCAACACCGAGTCAAGAAGACTCATGTTGTGAGAAAGGGGTTTAAATGGCTGAAGCTGCATCCAGCAACTCTTCTGGCATTTGTTTTAAGCGGCAGATGCCCTTTCAGCTGCAACCCATCGCTGGGAAACATTCACACACACTCACACACTGTGAACAATCATTTTTACCTAATTCTCTTCTACCGCATGTCTTTGTAGCTTGTGGTGGAAACCGGAGCACCCGGAGTAAACCCACACGATCACGAGGAGAACATGAGAACTCCACACAGAAATGTCAACCTGCCCCAGCCGAGACTCGAACCAGAGACCTTCTTGCTGTGAGACGACCGTGCTACCCACTGCACCACTGTGACGGCCATGATGATAAAATAAAATAAACAAATACACCTAGGTCTTTATGGAGTTTTTACATCATAATAAGTAGTTTATACAACATAATAAGTAATTTTACAACATTAAAAGTCGATTTTACAACATGTTATCATTTTTACAACAATAAGTGTTATCTACGACATAATACATTGTTTTTACAACATAGATGCAGTTTTTATGACAAGTGGATTCTACTATATATTCCGTCATATTTGCAACATAATAAGTGATTTTATCACATGTTGAATTTAGTTAACAACAATAAGTCGATTTTACAACATATTATGTCATCTTTACAACAATAAGTTGTTCTTATGACACAAAAAGTCATGTTTTTAAGACATAATAAGTACTTTTACAACATAAGTTGTTTTAAGACATAATAAGTAATTTTACAACATAATAAGTAGGACTACTGGTAATGAGTCACTGTAATTTATTGTAGATAAAGACTCTCTTGTCATGAAATTTTAAGTACATCAAGGTTCCATAAAGTAGATCTGAAAAGTAAATTGTTTCACACATATCTGATATATATTATCAGATATCAAATTTATATGTGAAACAAAATAGGGACCCCAGCGCCCAAAACGACAATTTCTGCCACTTCATCTAAAGGGAACTAGCTTATTTTCTATTTGTGAAAAACTTATGCTAGCTAAAAGCTTAGCTTAGCTTAGCTTAGCTTAGCTTAAACCTAGCTAAAAGTAGTTTATGTACAGACATTTACAGAGGGGTGTTTGTTGACTGGCATGCCTCAACTCAACACAAACTCAAAATTAAAATGAAATGCACTTTCTATTATTACTGTAATATTATTTTAAACTAAATCAAATGGAAGCAGACGAGCAGCTTCCGTTAAGGGGGGTGTCAAAAGTCAGAAATGAGTTGGAATTCAAGTCTGCAGGGACTGAAGGGAGCATGTACTGGATTTTATCTGGACATTCTAGTAACAAATGAACGATTTAAGGACACCAAAGCAGTTTGGTGCCTACATTTATCTAATTACAACTTTAGAAGAGAATTTGAGAAGGAACAGAGCTTTCAGAAATAGAGGAGCTCTTTCATTCCCTTCCAGCTCATCTCTGGGTGGGCTTTCATTGAGAAGCCTTTCCTTCTTCAGATGAAGGGATTGAGGGAAAAGAATGTATGTGTTTTTATTGGTTTTAAACATCTGAATTTAGGCAAATTCAGGAGCATAACATACATCATAAAGAATTATTAGAAGAAACATGTTCGTGACTCTGGATTGCATGAAACGGAGATGTTTCAGGATTGAGGCGCTTTGGACTGATTTCAGATCCAGCTGGAGAACTTGATCATCAGGGTTTTTATATCTTCAGAAGATCAGATCAAGCTGGCCTCAGTCCATATGGGTTAAACATTTTTAACCAGTTATTGTGACATTTTTTTTTGTATTCAACTGAAGCTAGATTCCAACAGCCGCAAGTTCATGATTGAGAATAACGGGTGTTTCTTTTTAAAAAAACATATTACAAATAATTCTGGAATTAAGTAGTTTTTATCTGAAAAGGACAAAATTAGCAGAATTAATGAAAACACAACAAAAATTTGCAGCAGGACGTTGATTTTAGTTTGTTCATTTTTTCTTAAGGAGACTATGGATTCAGCTGTTCGGCCTCTAGTGGTCAGTCGATGAATTACAGTTTGCTTACGTCCATATTGGCTTCATGAGCGAGGGTGGGAAATTACAGATGTTAAATATTGGTGCACAAACGTTTTTCAGTCTCATAAGACAACTTTATGGATCTTTATGTGGCTCAGATTCAGAAAGCTGCATTTTGGGATGGTTGCTAGGGTACTCATTTTGGATGCTACGGAGGGCTTGTAAGAAAATGCTATGTTCCTCTGGACACTGTGAATGATATAAAGCAAATCCCTTGTCCCTTTAACTTGTCTACACTGAGACAGAGGTTGCTATGTGCTTCTATGGTTGCTAGGGTAAACTATTCAGTTACAAGAGAGTGGGTAATTACATCATATAATAATCCCCTTGTCATTATGAAGTAGTAAAAATTAGTATGAAGTGTAGTAAATTAGGCCCCATATTATTTAGACCTGAAAATATGGTTGCTGAGGTAAACAATCTGGTTGCTAGCTACAAAACAAATCCCATGTCTATGATTTTTCTAATTTCTGACAGACATCTGCTTACATGGTTGCTAAGGTAAACCGTCTGGTTGCTATGGAGGGGTTTGTGAAATGATATAACGTTCTCCTTGTCACTATGAGTGAACAAAACCAAACCCCTTGTCTGTGATTTTCCTAATCTCTAACCACAGACATATGCTCAGGTGGTTGCTAGGGTAAATTATCTGGTTGCTATGGAGGGATTGGAAAATCATACAATGCTCCCCCTGTCACTGAGTGAAACAAAACAAACCCCATCAATCTTATTTTCTTCATCTCTGATAGACATCTGCTAACATGGTTGCTAGGGAAACAATACGGTTGCTAGGGTGCCCAGTTTGACTTTAAATCAAGGTTTGTCTCTGCCAAACCTTCTCTACTTTTGTGTTCCTTCTATCTGCTAGATGGAGTCATTCCTATCCTAATGTTCCAGAGTAAGAGTTCTCCTGTAGAACACAAAAGAACATTAATGTGATGGGAGATAGCTGATGGTGAAATGCTGATCTATCTCTTTAAGGATTCCTTGCTTTGTTTTGGGCATAGAGGGTTGAGGAAATTGGTGCGTTATTCAGACCTGACTTCAGCTTTTCTCCCGCCGTCTTGTCTTCTTCCTGGAAGTCGATAGTGTTGCGTCACAGGTTTGGGGAAGGCGGCCCCCAACAGAGGAACCAGCTGAGCTAAAAACACACATTCGGAGTGCAAAGAGGGAGACGGTTGGCAAATAAAAAGAGAGTTTGTAGCCTGAAATAGAGTAAACAAATCTGGTCTTTTCTAGTCTTTAAATCCAGTAAAAAAAAATTTAAGAAGGTTGAACTTAGAAAGAGGTTTAGAATAAAAGGATTAAAAAGCACTTTTAAGGTTGTTTAAAAAAAACATGGTGTTCTAGAGGTTAGAAGGTTTTGAAAGACACGTGGACAAGAAATGTGATGAAATCAAAAGAAAACTATTACAGACGAATCGAGGAGATTGTGAGGAACACTACAAGATGGGACTTGTGCAAGGCCTGCTTCGCTGTGAAGAGACGTCAACAAAACAGGAATGGAAGGGAGAGCTTGAGTCACAGAAAGACACATGAGTAAATAGTGATCATAGATTAGCTCAGAAACTGTGTTCTGAGATGAAAAAATTCTCTGAAATAAAGGAGTGATGGTGAAGGGGTGAACGTGAGGTGAAGAAGTCACTTTGATGGAGTGTTTGATGGACTAGCACGGGTGCACACAGCAGGTCAGGGGCATTTCAGGAGAGCACAAAGGAAGCATGTGTGACCACGGAGCCTTTAGATTTGGAGTATCCATGGAAACTCTGGTTGGGAACCAATGGCTGGATGGAGAAACCTACTTCAGTTCAAGTTTCAGCTTCGGAAGTGAACTTCAGAGGCAATTGAGCATGTTTCATAAGTGCTTTTTACTCAACGATTCTCGATTCTTTTAACATCACTTAAAAACTTTTCATGTCGGTATTTACAGTGCTCAGCAAAAAAGAGTACACCCCACTAGATTAGTGTTAGGATTAGTTAACCTTTAGTTAGTTAACCTTTAGTTTTTCAGAATCAACATTTTCTATGAGATATTGTATGGAATGAGATTTGTGACAAATGTTTTATATTACATTTTTAAAAATGTAAATAATAATAATGATAAACTGATAGAAAGTGAAATTCTGTATTTTTTAAACAAAAAGATGATCTACAAAAATACATTAACGTGTGAACTCAGTTCCAGTTTTCCACGCAACTTTCTTTCAAAAAAGCTTTTTTATTTCACTTGCTTTTTTACATTTCAGTTTTTCAGACCACCGAGGAGACAGACGAGTTAAGCCCAACCCATTTTTTGGGGGAGATTTGTGCCAGAAGTGAAAATTAAAACTGAAAATAGAAAACTGAAATCTGAAACTGAAAATTGAAATGAAAAAGGTCATTTAAATTAAAATATGGTTTTAAAGAATCTGGAAAATGAATGAAAAGCTGAAAAACTATTGAAGTCATACTTCAATTCACATTGATTCGAAGTAAGATATTCGTTGTGGGGTTTTTTTTTATAATCTTTCACAATAAATAATAATAGTTCACTATGGGGAATTTTCATGTATGTTTGTGGTACTTTTACTATACAAAGCTACATCGAAGCATTTGTTAGTCACTGATGATTTAAAAAGTATGAGATGTGGATAAAAATCAATGATATTAGAGCTAATAAATACAAAATATCTATGTTCAATCCCCTTTTTCTTGGTGTGGCAGTTAAAGGGTTAAAGGAAACCTATGGGTGACATCATGCATGGTACCTCCACGTCAATGACAACAACACAAAGATTTGAACGTATAACTTGCTCTTTAATTAACACACGCCTGTTTCTTCAACTGCCTACATCACGAAATACATGGAAACAAAATCTCAGACTTCTCCCTGAACCCTTAAATTTTCATGAATTCTTTTTTCAATGAAAAGTTAAAGAAAAGAGAAGACAGATTGCATTTCTAAACGTCCTGGAGAGCTGTGATTTATTGGCTAAACTTTGCTTGCAAGTGTGCATTTGCGTGATGTTCAGAACAACAAAAATGTTTCGCGAACGCAATTTGATGAATGCTGTGTTACGTCAGAATGCAATGCATTTTTAATGAGGCCTAGTTGAGTTTATTGCCTTCTCAATGTTCCAAAATGGGAGATAAGATTAGAATAAAACTGGCTTCCAGTCTTTGGGGCTCTTTGATCAGTGCTGACACCAAAATATTGCTGCTAAACACAATCAAAAACCATTGACATAACATCTAGCATGGATGGAGGGAGTCAGACACCTGGCAGGGTACAAGATCAATGCAGAGCCACATTCACTCAGCATTCACACTCGTTGTAGAGTTTTCAAATCCCCTGAAGGATGCATGAGGAGTGAACTTGTTGCAAACATACAAATCAACTCAAAAGGACTCTTGTTAAAACCGTTCTTCTTACAGGTAGGCTCCGAAACTTACCCCTAAGCCACTGAGCTGTCATGAAAATGAAAAAAGCAGGATGGAAAAGGTCAAGGATCTGATTTCTTATCAAGGTCTGTGACAAATTACAGTCTGCACAAAACGTCCTGCTCTCTGGACTGTAACTTCACTTCACTTCAGCAGGACCTTTAAAACCTTTAAACCCAGGGTGGGGGCCTCCCTGGAGGCAGTGCAGTATTTGGGGCAGGAGATGCGATCTGCTCTCTCCTCAACCCTCCAGAGGACAGAGACAGAGGGAACGGCAGGGGATTGTGGGGCGGCTTTGTGCACCCATGGCTTTGTGTGTTGCCGTTCCCAGGATCAAACTTCAAGCCTCACCTCCGAGAACATTGAGTCTCCACAGAGCAGGGTAGAACAACACCACAAAACGCTGCTTCTGGAGAGTTTTGGAGGTTCCTGCTCACAATTTTATGGGATGCTTTTAAAAAAATAGAGGTATAATGAGCTTTGAAATCTAGAGGAGCGAAAGAGGAGACAGCTAAACTGCAGTTCGTCACCTGACCCCTAGAGGGTGGTCCTGAAAGATAATCCCACGTTTAACCCTTGCGTGGCCTTCGGGTCAAATCGACCCTTTCTAAATTTTACAAGAATAAAAATGTTACAAGTGTAAATTCTTTTCTAGTAGGGACTGGTTGCAATAATTCAAGATATGTTCTCTATATTGTTTGAATTTGTCATATATGTTAATGTTTTACGGAGTAAAATGTAGATTTTTAATTGCTTTTAAAATGGGAATATCCCACAAAGGGTAAGCACATTCAAATAAAATCATGTTTTCTCAAAGTTTTTGATTTGCATTGCTATTTTTCAACTATCTTACTTTGAGGGGATTTTTTTTTACCAACGATTAATATAAGTAACATCAAGAGTAAAAGTTTTCCTTAATGAATTCTATCTATGGCATTCTATCTAAGCTCCTCCCACATCTGACCCGTATTTCTATCTCTGATGAGGATGCCCTGCGAAACGAACAGGAGAAATCACAGTGTTAAATCAACACTGCCCCAGTGTTAAATGTAAAACATGTGAGTTGATTGAAAACCCCGTTCAATGCTAGTTTATTTCAGGTGACAATAAACACTGAAGTTTTGCTGTATATATTGAAATAATCTAACGTATTTAAGTTTATGAATTTATTTTAAAAATATTAAAAGCTTAAATTAAACATTTAAGACTTGCTAAAAAAGTATCAGTATTTATCTGGGATAATGTAAGATTATGATGCATGATTAATCACACAGAACCTCTGATATTTTTAGCCAGAGCTTTGTGAACGATGACTTCTGTGTTAAATCAGCTCCGGTTGGTGTTACATTTAACACTGGGGAGGTGTTTCTAAATGTCCACACCAGCAGTGTACATTTAACACTCTGAATTTTGCTGTTTGGGAAACTAGCCTTTTGCTCACTTTCAGCTTTATTTTTTAATAAGACAAATTAGTGAATAATAAATAACATGAAACACTCAGAGAAGAACCCTGTCGCTTCCAAAAACCACGTTGCCAGGTAGGTTTCTGAATCCAGCAGAGCTTCTACACAAAGAGAGTGGTGGAACAACAGAAAAAAAGGCTAATTATTTAGTGAACTGTGACTTTGTTGATGGTCAACCTTGTTTTTTAAATAATAAAAATGTATAAATATAATAAATAACATGAAACGCTTCCAAAAACCACGTTGCCAGGTAGGTTTCTGAATCCAGCAGAGCATCTATGTTACCTGGCCCAGCGAAGGGTGCCACAGAAACAAAGATGACCTATAATCAAGTGAATAAAGTTGACCAATGAGACACGTTTGCTTCGTTTCACCTCCATTCATGTTTTATTTAACATTTTTCACAAACTCAACATTAATTTAGCATAGTTCACCACCCGTATTAACAACTAAACACATTTTCCATTTGACCTTCTACTGTCCAAGTCTGACTATACATTTTTCTAAACAGTTACAAAGTCACTTATTGTAAACAAGTAATACATCATTGTCCCCAAAACTCTTCTCTTTACAAAATTTCATTCTTCTACACAAAGAGTGGTGGAACAACCGAAAAAAAAACGCTTATTATATAGAGAACTGTGATTTGGTCCAAGATCAGCTTCTTTTTTTAAACAAGAAAAATGCATATATAATAAATAACATGAAACAGTCCGAGGAGAACCCCTCTTTTCCAGAAATCAAGTTTCCAGATCAGAGCATCCTCACGAAGAGATGGAGTGACAGGTGACCCCCCCCTCCCTCCACTTCACCCCCCCATGTTCTGAACGTTTGAGAAGACCGACACGTGGACATCAGAAACATACGCTCCAAAAGAATTCCTACTCTTCGACAGAAATCTTTAAAATGTATCTGAAACTTCCCATCTTCAGCTTAAGTTTTGGATCTTTTTTTTTTTATAAGCATTTAGGAAGACACGTGAGACACATGCGCAGTCGTTATAAGAATGAAAAGAACAATTATTAAGAATTCCAAAAGAAATCTAACAAAAAGGACAACTGTGCTTTTAAAGAAAACACATTTATGGATAATTTACTTAAAATTAGTTTGCCGAACTGGTGCTCAAACCACTTAAATAACACCAAGGAGAAGAGATCAAAACATCTGCCTGCCAGATCCAGTAGAACCCCTGCACTCAGAAAAAATAAGTAAAAATTAAAAAGTCAGTTAATTATCTTAGAAACTGCTAAATCCGCTCATGCTTTTGATCTTTTTTTTTTAACTGCAGTTTGAGAAGACCGATACTAGGACACATGAAATCATTATAAGAAAATGAAGAAATCACAAAAACAGCAACAACATACAAAAAAAAAATCCAAAGAAATTAAACAAAAGAACATTTACGCTTTTGAGGAAATGCTTTTATGCATAAATTGTTTAAAAATAGGTAGGTTGTCATTTACGCAGACCAGGGATGAGTCAAAGAGAGGGCAGGCACATCAGAAAAAAACTAAATGTTAACATGAACATTATTTGTCCATGTCCATGTTTGCTCCAGTCAGTGAGTTCCCTGCTTAAATGGAACATTATTTCTTTAGATTGATACATCATAAGTCGATCACTACTCGTTTAACATAGTTCTCCTTAATTGAGTTAATTGATTGTGTTTTAAAGATGTGTAATGGCTACAAACGCATACAAACACACCTCAGGTTTGTTCTGTTTTTTTTTGCTGACGTTTGGCTCTTGGGTTCCTGATTTTGACTGTAGTCGGATCAGTTTGCCAAAGCCTTTGTTCTCTTGGTGTTTTAGGTTTCTCTCTGGAACAACAGCACCAAAGCGGCTTCCTTCAGTTTTTAATCGATGTCGTTTGACGTATTTCATGTAATAAGCCAAGATTAACAATAGCGGTTAATAATGGAGAGGATATAAAGGCTGCTGGGGGAACAATAGCACTTCATGGCTCTTCTCAGGCGTCTGATTTCTTTCATTCATCAGAGTTCAGCGAGAGAAGCAATGAAATCCGGCCGTGGGAAGGTCTAAATAAAGCTAGCTACACAGATGAATGGCGTACCGAGTTACTCCATGCTTGCAAAATGTAACAAATCACATTTAAAATGAAACAAAGCATGGCAGCATCTTTGAGGTGCACACGTTCAAGAAGGACAATAGCAAAAGGCTGAATGCTACCATCTAGTGGACATAAAATAAATCTTTCTAAACATTCAAAGTTGTATATCTTTAAGATGAGGCCCTCTAGTGGACCCTTCATTTATTGAGATGTTCACTTTCAAGTCTATTTTAGCTAAAAGGTGAACGTACTATTGGTTTGTAAAGTAATGAATGTGAAAATGTAATTACATTTAGTTTTAATTTATAGTAATATCCGCTTTGGGGCTCTAGCTCACACTTGATTCAGAAGTCTGCTTGCTGTAGTGAGGCAAGCGTAATCGTCGGGATTAAAAGAGCTTAAGATGAGATGAACAGACGCTTTATCTCTCACATGACGATAAGATAAGAGAAGAGAAGAAAATACAGAGAAGAGAAAAGAAGAAAAGATAAGAGAAGAGAAGAAAAGAGAAGAGAAGAGAAGAGAAGAGAAGAGAAGATTTTAAATCAACTGAGCTGAATTCATCATCTGAACTCAATCCATAATCTGAAATTAACTGAGCTGAGGATTTCATCTGAAATCAACTGAATCAAATCCATTAACTGAAATCAACTGAACTGAATGCATCATCTGAAATCAACCGAATAGAAGCCACTATCTGAAATCAACTGAACCGAATGCATTATCTGAAATCAACTGAATGGACGCCACTATCTGAAATCAACTGAACTGAATGCATTATCTGAAATCAACTGAATAGAAGCCACTATCTGAAATCAACTGAACTGAATGCATCATCTGAAATCAACTGAATAGAAGCCACTTTCTGAAATCAACTGAACTGAATGCATTATCTGAAATCAACTGAATGCCACTATCTGAAATCAACTGAACCGAATGCATTATCTGAAATCAACTGAATGCCACTATCTGAAATCAACTGAACTGAATGCATCACCTGAAATAAACTGAATGGAAGCCATTATATGAAATCAACTGAACTGAATTCATCAACTGAAATCCACTGAATGGAAGCCACTTTCTGAAATCAACTGAACTGAATGCATCACCTGAAATGAACTGAATGGAAGCCACTATCTGAAATCAAAGTAGCTGAATGCATCATCTGAAATCAACCGAATGGAAGCCACTATCTGAAATCAACTAAACTGAATGCATCACCTGAAATCAACTGATTGGAAGCCACTATCTGAAATCAACTAAACTGAATGCATCACCTGAAATCAACTGAATGGAAGCCACTATCTGAAATCAACTAAACTGAATTCATCAACTGAAATCAACTTAATGGAACCCACTATCTGAAATCAACTGAACTGAATTCATCAACTGAAATCAACTGAATTCTTTTTCAACACCTAAACCAGAGCTCTCTTCAGAAATCACCAGAATTTAATATTTCTTGTAATCAATAAAACGGACGGCATCAGAGTTGAGCGATGGCTGCTCTGGTCTGGCTAAGCTCGGTGGAGGCTCTCCTCACTCCTCTGCTGGATTCGGCTCAGGGCTCCTTCTCTGTGGATGACTGGGAGCTGTGCGTCTGCATGCTGGAGAGGCTCAGTCTGGAGCTGATGGCACAGATGCAGTGTCTGCTGGAGAACCGGGCCGTCTGTGAGTCTCTGCTGGCTTCACTCTGGGACCAGGACCTCTCCACATGGGTCTTCCTCAACAATTAGAGTTTCCCTCCCCAAAATATGAGAGAAAATACAAATAATTGGTTATAATACACATATCACATCTCAACTTAGATTAATCTTATAAATATAAATATTCTATTATTATAAATTCATGTATTGGATTGGGAATCGTACCAATAAAATATTAGCCAAAAAATACATATCGAAAAACACTTTAAATCACAGTTCGAATTGGTTTACGCATAAATCCAGGAAAAACACATTTCCCAGAATGCCTCGCGCCAGCCGGAAGTTCATCACTCCTCAGTAACGTGACACGTCAAGAGTTGCTGTGTACACAGATATCAGTTTTTAGCTCAAGATGTGACCGAATCTAGACACTTTCCTCGAGGTTTTCATCTAAGAGCCTGTTTTAGCGTGTAAGTGAGCATCCGGATGTTTTATGCGATGTTTTATTGACGTTTGGAGCCGGAAATGTCCCCCGGGGTCTCTGACAGGTCCTCTTTGACTCGACTCTATTTATTACGCAACGAAAACGAGTCCAGATTTTAATCTAAATAGAGCTTAATACATGTAATTCCATTAAAAGATGTTTTGAACAGTGTTTTATGAAATTCGGACGCGTGTCTGTCTGTGGCTGTTCATGCTGTCTGTATTTTACATCTATTCAAGTTTCTTTTATTTTTAATTATCGCTACAAAAGTATCGCTATATGTATTATGCTTGTATGAAACGTACTAGTATTTAGTTTAGCTAATAATTATTAATCAGTATTGATATATACATTTATTTAGTTAATTGAAAACTTGTCAGGTGTTTGTGGCGGTTATTTTTTTAACGTTTAGAAATGTGAAATTTAACTGTATGTGCGTTTATCTAACTGAAATGTGTGAATGTTATCGTTTAATTAATATTAATGTTTGATTGTTCTTTTTCTGTCATGCGAGGTTATTTTATACAATAGTGTACAACATTTTGAAGTTCTTTAATAATTATTTTAACAATTTAGCACATTGTTGGGATTAAAAGTGTTGAATGTAAATATGAACTAAAGAATGTATCTTTAGTTTGACTGTTTTTATGTAATTATGGGTAATTTACCTCTACACAGACAGTGAAGCAGGGTTGTGTCATTTTTTAGAATAATTTTTTTTTTTTATGTCAACAGAGGTTATATTAGAAATCGTTTGTTTTCCTTTATGTTGATTGTTTCTACCTCGGATGTGGTGACGCTGTTTGCACTGGTTATTGTTGAAAATGTTGTAAACGGAAAGGTCACCCATTAATAAAAAACTTTTTTCCTTACATTTGTACCAAACCATGTTAAAATTGATGATCCGAGCAGACCATGCCTTGATGGTGCATCCGCTGCCGGTCTGACGGGTTCCGAGCTTGAGAGAGCGCGGGCGAGAGAGCATCAGGATGAGTGGCGCGGCTCTGGCTCTAGAGGTGGTGGTGGTGTTCTTCCTGGCGCTCTTCCTCCTCCATCGCTATGGCGATTTCCGGAAGCAGCATCGGATGGTCCTCTTTGCCACGCTGCTTGCCTGGTTCCTCTGCTTCCTCATCGTCTTCATCCTGCCGCTGGACGTCAGCACGGTCAGACACACTTAAAACAAAGCTCATGTTTGGTTTGTCAAAAATTCATATTTCTATGAATCCATAATATCCCTTTCATCACTTCATGTCTGGACTACGATAACGCTCTCTACTCTGAGATTGATCCCAGAACGCTTCATCGCTTCCAGTTAGTTCAGAACACTGCAGCGCAGCTCTTTTAATCAAAATGAGAGAGCATATCACACCCGTTCTAGCACCCTTGCGCTGCTTGCAGATAGGTTTTAGGATTGATTAAGGTTTTATCGTTAAGGTTTTAAACTAAGTAGCCCATAAATACCCTCCTTCAGCTCATTCAGATCCGATATGTACACCTGCGTGCTCTCTGAGGTCAGATGTGGTTCCAGAGACGAGAATTAAATCTGCAGGTATCAAGGTGTTTTCTGCAGCCAGACTGAGATTGTGGAATGCACTGCCTCCCCTTGTTAAAACGTCTCCTACAGTAGAACGTGTTGAGTTTCGTCTTTAAACGCGTTCAGCTCAGACATTCTGCCCATTTACCGTACACTGAGTATTTTCTTTTCTCCATCATCTCCACCATCATCTTTCCCCTGTTATGAGTCATCTTCAACAGAATGTTTTATATTGAATCGTACAATTTAAAAACGTTGCGTGTGTGGATGGTTAGCCCCTGAATCTGCAGTAGTTGTTGGTGTTTATCATGGAAGCTATTTAGCTATTTAGATGCTTTTCATTGTAAATAAATGGTCTTAATTCCAAACTAGTCCCTTGTTTGTTTGTTTTTTAATTATATAACTAAAGCTGTTAGCTATAAATTTAAATCATGTTGTTATTAAGCAGCGGTATCGGCGAGTACTGAATTGCAAGTACTCAT
The DNA here is from genome assembly GCA_900490495.1 of Danionella dracula. Taxonomy (NCBI): domain Eukaryota; kingdom Metazoa; phylum Chordata; class Actinopteri; order Cypriniformes; family Danionidae; genus Danionella; species Danionella dracula. The sequence continues at coordinate 562,606 of UELW01000766.1, read as the reverse complement.
ACTCGTTTTCTAAAAAAGTGGTATCAGTGCATCGCTATTGTTTACGAATGGAAGCAGTAACTTCTATGTGCAGAAACACAGCTGTTTTTACATGAGTAAACAAAGCAAGAACACAGTAACCTAATCTTGGTTTCATCTGGGCTTTTTGCAGGTACTGTACAAATTACTACAAATTTTCTCCAAAAAGATACACATTTGAGATAAGATAGTTTCTCGCATTATAAAGGACGCCTTAAATTACTTGAAATTTTTATAACACATGTTTGACATAAAATACATCTACTGCCTTTTTGCTTTGTAGGGGGGTATTGTTCTCTGAGCTCTATCTAGTGTCAGGGAGAGCTTCTGCACGCTTAATAAATGAACCCAGGATGTGAATTCAGCAACGGCTTTGGGGTCTCATGTCTTAAGAAATTCACAAGCAAATTAAACTGTGTTTATTTGAAGAAAACACAAATACAGCGACACATTTTGCTTGATTTTTTTTTGCATTCATATAAGAACAAAAATAATACTTTGCTCTTTCAGAACCAGTTTATTCATTTCAGCCCAATACATAAAACCCAATAAACAAGAATTGGAAGCTTGTGTACTTTAGAAAAGCAGTTTTCGAGTTGGTAAAATCGTCTTGTCAAAAGCTGGTTTAATTTGTTTAGGGTTAGCCTGCTGCAGGTGATTCAGCTCTAAAGTCAGGAAGCATTTGTTTAAACACTCTCCTTCTCCGCTCCAGCGATGCTTTGTTTCCTTTTCTTTCTACAGACCATTTACAACCAGTGCATCGCTGATAACACAGTTCACCTCGTTCCGAGCACCTCCTTCTCTCAAGATAACTCCTCCAACTCCTCTGTGTCCCCGACTCAAAGGTAAATCTTTACTTTCTTCTTCTGAACAGAAGAAAGGCGTCAGTGGGACTCGTTTCAAACACAGTTGTGCAAATACCTTTTCAACATCTTGCTTTGAAGGATCCCGAAGACCTGCCACAAGCCGTGGAGTTACATCCCGGACGGAATCCTGCCCGTGTTTTGGAGGGTGGTGTACTGGACCTCACAGTTCCTGACTTGGTGAGCGTTTCTTGAAAATAATGTGCCACGCTTGGGTTCTGGAGCATAATCTGGAGCTCTGTTTGCTAAATAATGTTATTTATATTTAACCACTTGAACTTCTTGGGCTTATTAGAGAGTTGTGAAAATTCAGCTGGAAAGCTCGATTTTTCTCTGCATTCTAAATATATTGGTTGTTTTATGTTTAATTTACAATAATAAAAAGCGTATTTGGCTAATCAATTGATAATCGCAAGAGAACCCTCTCAACTGAATGCTCTCGAGCACAGAAATCGGGTTCTGTGATTATTTTATTAAAACAAACACACACCAAAAAGACATTGTCATCAGACCTTCTCCGAAACCGTCGGTTCCACCTCAGGGAGAGTAAAGCATCAGTGTATCAGTGCAGTTCTGGAGAAGGTTAGGGTCTGAAAGCTGTGTGTGCTTGCTCTGCAGGTTGTTGATCCCCTTCATGCAGTCGTACGCCCGCTCGGGGGGCTTCTCCATCTCAGGGAAGATCAAGACCGCTCTGATCGAGAATGCTATCTACTACGGAACCTATCTGCTGATCTTCTGCTCCCTGCTCATCTACGTGGCCATCAGTCCTCAGTGGCATCTCACCTGGTACAAGCCCCGCCTCCTTTCTTTCGCTTCTGCCAATAAGAGGCTGTTTTCTCTCACTTCATCTGTCTGTTCATCGTTCTGTCTGTTTGTCCGTCTCTCTCTGCCTGTCTGTCCATCTGTCTGTCTGTCTTGTCCATCCATTTTTCTGTCTGTCTGTCCATCAGTCTGTCCATCTGTTTTTTAACTCACTGTCAGACTCTCTGTTTGTCTGTCCATCTTTTTGTCTATCTCTCTGTCCATCAGTCTGTCTCTTTGTTTGTCCATCTCTGTCTGTCTGTCCATCTCTTTGTCTATCTCTCTGTCCATCAGTCTGTCTCTTTGTTTGTCCATCTCTGTCTGTCTGTCCATCTCTTTGTCTGTCTCTCTGTCCATCAGTCTGTCCATCTGTTTTTCAACTCTCTGTCAGACTCTGTTTGTCTGTCCATCTTTTTGTCTATCTCTCTGTCCGTCAGTCACTCTCTGTCTTCCCATTTGTCTGTCTCCATACACTTCTGTAATTCTTTTACCTTATTTTTTTTAACTTTAAACATCATTTTTTTTCACTTTATCATTAGTTTTACTTTACTTTCTCAACCCTGATCTCCTGTTTCCACGGTTTGTCTTTTTCCATTAATCTCTCCGTCTATCTTCCATCATGCTGTCTCTGTCTTCATCTCCCCCTCTTTCTCTACCCATGTTTCTATCCATCCATCTATCAATCTACCCAAATATCAACCACGCCATACATCTCGCTGAAGATCTGTCCATCGCTCAGACAGTCATCCCTCCATCAGGAGAGCATATACCAATGAATGTTGGATTCTCTGTTGAAGGTCTGGCTTGAGGACCATCGGCATCACGGCTGCCAACACCTGGGGCCTCTTCCTGCTGGTGCTGCTGCTGGGATACGGGTTAGTGGAGATCCCCCGCTGCTGCTGGAGGGCGTCGTGCCATGGGCATCTGCTGGCCAAGACCTACTTCAAAGCAGCCAAACTGATGACGGAGAAGGCGGACGCGGAGGAAAACCTGGAAGACGCCATGGAGGTGATGTCTTCAGATTCTCTAAACAGCTTCTTGACAAACCTGTTATCTGTTGAAGATGCAAATATTTGCAGCTGAGTTTGTAGAGTCGGGGAATACGCAGTTACAGAGGTAAAAATACTCCAAAAACTAAACAGTGATCGGCAAAACATCAAAGGGGTTCGGATTGGTCCCTCACATGGATGTACTGTAGACTGCTGTTATGTTTAGCATCAGCGATTTAACAACACGTAAAAGTCTGGTACGGTCCACGCATTGTACAAGCGGAGCCTGATGACCGGTGCATGCTTTGTCTCACTCAACCATATATGGCGCAAGATGTTTATTTGTTTATTTTACAGTTATGTTAACGTCCATCAACAAACTCATTATCCCAACACAGGGATCTTAACCCTTCACTCTTTCAGCGCGATCTTTCACAAATGCCGGTAAATATCATTTGAGAAATCAGTTTTACTTAATTTTGCCAGAGAGAATGCTAAGCTTACATGCTTGATTTACACGCAGACTCTTGCTGTGTGCAAAGTGGACAAGATACAGCGCTCTCTCTCTCTCTCTCTCTCGCGCGCTCTGACTCTCTTCTATCTACACTCTCTCTATATCTCTTTTCGATCTAAATATAAAGATGGAGCATACATTTTTTTTTTTACTTTGTATTGTTTCAAATATCTTTTTGAGTTGTCTTTTATGGAGGGGTTGTTATTTGACCTCAGTGAGGTGAAAGAGGATGAAACCTGCACAATTTGGCTCTTTGGTGAAAATAACCCCCGTCCTTTAACATCAAAGGCACCGATAACTCCACAAAATCAACCGAATCCTCTCAAATGCTTTTCAAATGCATTCCTGCAGGACGTCAAAACGGTTAACGAGACGATTAAATACAACCATCCTCTGAGGAAGTGCATCGACACCATTCTGAAAAAGGCAAGTTTCTCAGCATCTGCTAGTCTTAAACCCTTTACTAGTTTGACTGTATGTCGATCTAAATAACTATATTTAACGGTCTTTGCGCGTGCCCTCGTGCTCTCTGCAGTGTCCTGTGGAGTACCAGGAGAAGCTGGGTAGGAACATGGACGATTACGAGGACTTCGACGATAAAGGAAACCCTTGTCCTAGCAAGAAAAGCTTAGTCAAGCTACACAAGCAGGTAATTGTGGCTCGAGTATAGAATATTTATTATTCATAATTAATAAAATTTGAGTTTTTTTTTCCCCATTTAAATTAAATTTTTACTGTCTATAGCAGAAGCTTGTGAGATATTGTACCAAGATATAAGGACTATTACCACAGAAATAATGGTATTAAAGGTAGAATATAATTGGATTTTGACCGGGTATTATATACTTCATCGCAAGATAAAGGGCTGAAAGGTGGTGCAGTGGTGGAGTTGGTCCTCCTGTAACCGGAAGGTTGGTGGTTCGATCCTCACTTGGTCCATTCTGCCTTTGTGGCCCTGGGCAAGCCACTTCACCCTCATTGACATGTATGGATGAGTGTGTGACTGGTGGGGGGTGTTTGATGGATGTGTGTGTGACTGGTGGGGGGTGTTTGGTGGATGTGTGTGACTGGTGGAGTATGAGTGGTGGACGGTGTTTGGTGAATGAGTGTGGCTGGTGTGGGTGTGTTTGGTGGATGAGTGTGACTGGTGGATTAGTAGGGCTGGTGGGGTGTGTTTGGTGGATGAGTGTGGCTGGTGGGGTGTGTTTGGTGGATGAGTGTGACTGGTGGGATGTGTGTGGCTGGTGGGGTGTGTTTGGTGGATGTGTGTGACTGGTGGGGTGTGTTTGGGGGATGAGTGTGGCTGGTGGGGTGTGTTTGGGGGATGAGTGTGACTGGTGGAGTGAGTTTGGTGGATGTGTGTGGCTGGTGGGGTGTGTTTGGTGGATGTGTGTGACTGGTGGGGTGTGTTTGGTGGATGAGTGTGGCTGGTGGGATGTGTTTGGTGGATGAGTGTGACTGGTGGGATGTGTTTGGTGGATGAGTGTGACTGGTGGGATGTGTGTGGCTGGTGGGGTGTGTTTGGTGGATGTGTGTGACTGGTGGAGTGAGTTTGGTGGATGAGTGTGGCTGGTGGGATGTGTTTGGTGGATGAGTGTGACTGGTGGGATGTGTGTGGCTGGTGGGGTGTGTTTGGTGGATGTGTGTGACTGGTGGGGTGTGTTTGGTGGATGAGTGTGACTGGTGGATGAGTGTGACTGGTGGGGTGTGTTTGGTGGATGAGTGTGGCTGGTGGGGTGTGTTTGGTGGATGAGTGTGACTGGTGGATGAGTGTGACTGGTGGGGTGTGTTTGGTGGATGAGTGTGACTGGTGGGGTGTGTTTGGTGGATGAGTTTGGCTGGTGTGGTGTGTTTGGTGGATGTCTGTGGCTGGTGGGGTGTTTTTGTTGGATGAGTGTGACTGGTGGATTAGTGTGGCTGGTGGGGTGTGTTTGGTGGATGAGTGTGTTTGGTGGATGAGTGTGACTGGTGGGGTGTGTTTGGTGGATGAGTGTGGCTGGTGGATGAGTGTGACTGGTGGGGTGTGTTTGGTGGATGAGTATGACTGGTGGATGAGTGTGACTGGTGGGGTGTGTTTGGTGGATGAGTGTGACTGGTGGGGTGTGTTTGGTGGATGAGTTTGGCTGGTGTGGTGTGTTTGGTGGATGTGTGTGGCTGGTGGGGTGTTTTTGTTGGATGAGTGTGACTGGTGGATTAGTGTGGCTGGTGGGGTGTGTTTGGTGGATGAGTGTGTTTGGTGGATGAGTGTGACTGGTGGGGTGTGTTTGGTGGATGAGTTTGGCTGGTGTGGTTGGTGGGGTGTGTTTGGTGGATGAGTGTGGATGAGTGTGGCTGGTGGGGTGTGTTTGGTGGATGTGTGTGACTGGTGGGGTGTGTTTGGTGGATGTGTGTGACTGGTGGGGTGTGTTTGGGGGATGAGTGTGACTGGTGGGGTGTGTTTGGTGGATGAGTCTGACTGGTGGAGTGTGTTTGGTGGATGAGTGGGCCTGGTGGCGTGTGTTTGGTGGATGTGTGTGGCTGGTGGGGTGTGTTTGGTGGATGTGTGTGGCTGGTGGGGTGTGTTTGGTGGATGAGTGTGGCTGGTGGGGTGTGTTTGGTGGATGAGTGTGGATGTGTGTGACTGGTGGGGTGTGTTTGGTGGATGAGTGTGGATGTGTGTGTTTGGTGGATGTGTGTGGCTGGTGGGGTGTGTTTGGTGGATGAGTGTGGCTGGTGGGGTGTGTTTGGTGGATGAGTGTGGCTGGTGGGGTGTGTTTGGTGGATGAGTGTGGCTGGTGGGGTGTGTTTGGTGGATGAGTGTGGCTGGTGGGGTGTGTTTGGTGGTGGTCAGGAGGCTGTCGACGTGGAATGTGTCTGCTGATTGGCTGTTGTCTTCAGTCAGTTACAATTTTTATAGCTATCTGATTGGCTGATACGCATGTGAAATTTTCAGTTTCCATCGAATATTCACTGACATAGAAGTGTTTGCATCTGCAGAATGAGAGAGAGAGAGAGAGAGAGAGAGAGACAAATGCACTGCACTACAAAAAGAGCTGTATTTGAAAATGTGTTCGGTGTTCGTGACAGGGGGTTTGTGGGAAATTCCTGATACACCTAAGTTATTTCACAAAATGCACAGTGTCAGATGTATATTGTGAGGGCTGTCTCTCATCAGGTGATCTACGCGGTTCAGAGGCACAAGCGCACGCAGGTGCAGTGGCAGATCCTGCTGGACGAGGCCTTCCACCTGGAGGATGTGGCCAAGAACGAGACGAGTCCCAGCCGGCAGTTTGTTCACAGCTTCCCCTCGACGGACGCCCCTGGCTGGGCCAGCAAGTACCTCTACACGCCGACAGCAGGTGAGGGCCCCGATCAGTAGATATGGCTGCCGCGAGATTGACGTTTTGATTCTCAAGCGATCCGAAGCTTCATTCAAATCCGCCAAGTCATGTAATTTTTGAAATGGCGTTAAAATAATAATTCATCAACGTTTTAGCCCTTCTGACATTGACGTCTTTTATGCTTGGTTTAAATCTCAGATGAGATCTGTTCTCACTGGTGACCCTCAGGGCTCTGTTATGGGCCCTTTATTCGAAGCTTCATTCAAAACCATCAAGTTACGTGATTTTGACCTAAAGAAGCTTCAGAAGTTTCGAAACACTCGAGTCACATGATCGAAGCTTCGGTGGATTTCACCAGGTTTTCGTTTCGATGCTCCTACTGAAACAGCGTTTGAATGGTCAGAAACCCAGCGTCCGAGCGTTGAACCATTTTTATTCAGTCAATGGTCTGAACCAGGCATCCTGAAGCTGTAAAAGCGTTTCACTAATGAAGATAAAAGATAAAAAAATAAATAAAAAATAAAAAAAGATTTTTTAAGTCGCTAGATTTAGATCATAACATTTATTTACATGTTTTGACGTGTCACTGCTATATAGACTTTTTAAACTGACAAATCAAAATCCAAAGGGGAGTTTTTGTCTTATTCACTTTATAAAGTCCCCTATTTTCCCCTTAAAATTATATCTTTAATATAATATATAAGTATAGCATGTCTTTCAAACAATTGTTTTTTTTTATTAAGTTCTTGACATTTATAGTGAGAGATCTTGTTTGATTAATTTGTTTATATTTTATGACAAAATCATCACAAAGAGTAGTTACATTTTCATCAAATCTGTTTGGAGACGTAAAAAACTTGGTGTTAACAATAAAAAAAACATCACGCATAGAGTGGTACTGGGAGTGTGTGCTCTGAGCGGTGTGTGTGTGTGTGAGTGTGTGTTTTCTCCTCTAGAGTGGTACTGGGAGTGTGTGCTCTGAGCGGTGTGTGTGTGAGTGTGTGTTTTCTCCTCTAGAGTGGTACTGGGAGTGTGTGCTCTGAGCGGTGTGTGTTATCTCCTCTAGAGTGGTACTGGGAGTGTGTGCTCTGAGCGGTGTGTGTTATCTCCTCTAGAGTGGTACTGGGAGTGTGTGCTCTGAGCGGTGTGTGTTTTCTCTTCTAGAGTGGTACTGGGAGTGTGTGCTCTGAGCGGTGTGTGTTTTCTCTTCTAGAGTGATACTGGGAGTGTGTGCTCTGAGCGGTGTGTGTTTTCTCTTCTAGAGTGGTACTGGGAGTGTGTGCTCTGAGCGGTGTGTGTTTTCTCCTCTAGAGTGATACTGGGAGTGTGTGCTCTGAACGGTGTGTGTGTGTTATCTCTTCTAGAGTGGTACTGGGAGTGTGTGCTCGGAGCGGTGTGTGTTTTCTCCTCTAGAGTGGTACTGGGAGTGTGTGTTCTGAGAGGTGTGTGTTTTCTCTTCTAGAGTGGTACTGGGAGTGCGTGTTCTGAGTGGTGTGTGTGTGTGTGTTATCTCGTCTAGAGTGGTACTGGGAGTGTGTGCTCTGAGTGGTGTGTGTGTGTTATCTCCTCTAGAGTGGTACTGGGAGTGTGTGCTCTGAGCGGTGTGTGTGTGTTATCTCGTCTAGAGTGATACTGGGAGTGTGTGCTCTGAGCAGTGTGTGTGTGTTATCTCCTCTAGAGTGGTACTGGGAGTGTGTGCTCTGAGCGGTGTGTGTGTGTGTGTGTGTGTGTTATCTCCTCTAGAGTGGTACTGGGAGTGTGTGCTCTGAGCGGTGTGTGTTTTCTCCTCTAGAGTGGTACTGGGAGTGTGTGTTCTGAGCGGTGTGTGTTTTCTCTTCTAGAGTGGTACTGGGAGTGTGTGCTCTGAGCGGTGTGTGTGTGTGTTATCTCCTCTAGAGTGATACTGGGAGTGTGTGCTCTGAGCGGTGTGTGTGTGTTATCACCTCTAGAGTGATACTGGGAGTGTGTGCTCTGAGCGGTGTGTGTTATCTCCTCTAGAGTGGAACTGGGAGTGTGTGCTCTGAGCGGTGTGTGTTTTCTCCTCTAGAGTGGTACTGGGAGTGTGTGCTCTGAGCGGTGTGTGTGTGTGTGTGTATGTTATCTCCTCTAGAGTGTTACTGGGAGTGTGTGCTCTGAGCGGTGTGTGTTATCTCCTCTAGAGTGGAACTGGGAGTGTGTGCTCTGAGCGGTGTGTGTTATCTCCTCTAGAGTGGTACTGGGAGTGTGTGCTCTGAGCGGTGTGTGTGTGTGTGTGTATGTTATCTCCTCTAGAGTGTTACTGGGAGTGTGTGCTCTGAGCGGTGTGTGTGTGTGTGTGTGTGTGTGTGTGTGTGTGTGTGTTATCTCCTCTAGAGTGATACTGGGAGTGTGTGCTCTGAGCGGTGTGTGTTATCTCCTCTAGAGTGGAACTGGGAGTGTGTGCTCTGAGCGGTGTGTGTTTTCTCCTCTAGAGTGGTACTGGGAGTGTGTGCTCTGAGCGGTGTGTGTGTTATCTCCTCTAGAGTGATACTGGGAGTGTGTGCTCTGAGCGGTGTGTGTGTGTGTGTGTTATCTCCTCTAGAGTGGTACTGGGAGTGTGTGCTCTGAGCGGTGTGTGTTATCTCCTCTAGAGTGGTACTGGGAGTGTGTGTTCTGAGTGGTGTGTGTGTGTGTGTTATCTCCTCTAGAGTGGTACTGGGAGTGTGTGCTCTGAGCGGTGTGTGCGGGTGTGCGTGCGCGTGTGTGTGTGTGGTGTGTGTGTGTTATCTCCTCTAGAGTGATACTGGGAGTGTGTGCGCTCTGAGCGGTGTGTGTGTGTTATCACCTCTAGAGTGATACTGGGAGTGTGTGCTCTGGGCGGTGTGTGTTATCTCCTCTAGAGTGGAACTGGGAGTGTGTGCTCTGAGCGGTGTGTGTTTTCTCCTCTAGAGTGGTACTGGGAGTGTGTGCTCTGAGCGGTGTGTGTGTGTGTGTTATCTCCTCTAGAGTGGAACTGGGAGTGTGTGCTCTGAGCGGTGTGTGTGTGTGTGTTATCTCCTCTAGAGTGGAACTGGGAGTGTGTGCTCTGAGCGGTGTGTGTTTTCTCCTCTAGAGTGGTACTGGGAGTGTGTGCTCTGAGCGGTGTGTGTGTGTGTTATCTCCTCTAGAGTGATACTGGGAGTGTGTGCTCTGAGCGGTGTGTGTTTTCTCCTCTAGAGTGGTACTGGGAGTGTGTGCTCTGAGCGGTGTGTGTGTGTGTGTGTGTGTTATCTCCTCTAGAGTGATACTGGGAGTGTGTGCTCTGAGCGGTGTGTGTGTGTGTGTGTGTTATCTCCTCTAGAGTGATACTGGGAGTGTGTGCTCTGAGCGGTGTGTGTTATCTCCTCTAGAGTGGTACTGGGAGTGTGTGTTCTGAGTGGTGTATGTGTGTGTGTGTGTTATCTCCTCTAGAGTGGTACTGGGAGTGTGTGCTCTGAGCGGTGTGTGCGGGTGTGTGTGTGTGTGTGTTATCTCCTCTAGAGTGGTACTGGGAGTGTGTGCTCTGAGCGGTGTGTGTGTGTGTTATCTCCTCTAGAGTGATACTGGGAGTGTGTGCTCTGAGCGGTGTGTGTGTGTTATCTCCTCTAGAGTGATACTGGGAGCGTGTGCTCTGAGTGGTGTGTGTGTTATCTCCTCTAGAGTGATACTGGGAGTGTGTGCTCTGAGCGGTGTGTGTTATCTCCTCTAGAGTGGAACTGGGAGTGTGTGCTCTGAGCGGTGTGTGTTATCTCCTCTAGAGTGGAACTGGGAGTGTGTGCTCTGAGCGGTGTGTGTGTGTGTGTGTTATCTCCTCTAGAGTGGTACTGGGAGTGTGTGCTCTGAGCGGTGTGTGTGTGTTATCTCCTCTAGAGTGGTACTGGGAGTGTGTGCTCTGAGCGGTGTGTGTTATCTCCTCTAGAGTGGTACTGGGAGTGTGTGCTCTGAGCGGTGTGTGTGTGTTATCTCCTCTAGAGTGATACTGGGAGTGTGTGCTCTGAGCGGTGTGTGTGTGTTATCTCCTCTAGAGTGGTACTGGGAGTGTGTGCTCTGAGCGGTGTGTGTTTTCTCCTCTAGAGTGGTACTGGGAGTGTGTGCTCTGAGCGGTGGTGTGTGTGTTATCTCGTCTAGAGTAGTACTGGGAGTGTGTGCTCTGAGCGGTGTGTGTTTTCTCCTCTAGAGTGATTCTGGGAGTGTGTGCTCTGAGCGGTGTGTGTGTGTGTTATCTCGTCTAGAGTGATACTGGGAGTGTGTGCTCTGAGCTGTGTGTGTGTGTTATCTCCTCTAGAGTGGTACTGGGAGTGTGTGCTCTGAGCGGTGTGTGTTTTCTCCTCTAGAGTGGAACTGGGAGTGTGTGCTCTGAGCGGTGTGTGTTTTCTCTTCTAGAGTGGTACTGGGAGTGTGTGCTCTGAGCGGTGTGTGTTTTCTCCTCTAGAGTGATACTGGGAGTGTGTGCTCTGAGCGGTGTGTGTGTGTTATCTCCTCTAGAGTGGTACTGGGAGTGTGTGCTCTGAGCGGTGTGTGTTTTCTCCTCTAGAGTGGTACTGGGAGTGTGTGCTCTGAGCGGTGTGTGTTTTCTCCTCTAGAGTGGTACTGGGAGTGTGTGCTCTGAGCGGTGTGTGTGTGTTATCTCGTCTAGAGTGATACTGGGAGTGTGTGCTCTGAGCGGTGTGTGTGTGTTATCTCGTCTAGAGTGATACTGGGAGTGTGTGCTCTGAGCAGTGTGTGTGTGTTATCTCCTCTAGAGTGGTACTGGGAGTGTGTGCTCTGAGCGGTGTGTGTGTGTTATCTCCTCTAGAGTGGTACTGGGAGTGTGTGCTCTGAGCGGTGTGTGTGTGTTTTCTCCTCTAGAGTGGTACTGGGAGTGTGTGCTCTGAGCGGTGTGTGTTTTCTTTTCTAGAGTGATTCTGGGAGTGTGTGCTCTGAGCGGTGTGTGTTTTCTTTTCTAGAGTGATTCTGGGAGTGTGTGCTCTGAGCGGTGTGTGTGTGTTATCTCGTCTAGAGTGGTACTGGGAGTGTGTGCTCTGAGCAGTGTGTGTGTGTTATCTCCTCTAGAGTGGTACTGGGAGTGTGTGCTCCGGCGCTGGTGTTACCGGGTGCTGGCGGTGCTCCTGTGCGTGTTCTCGGTGGCGGTGGTGTGGTCCGAGTGCACCTTCTTTAGCACCCAACCTGTTCTCTCGCTCTTCGCCGTCTTCATTCAGCTCGCTGAGAGAGACTACAACTACGTGTACATCGAGGTGAGAATTTTTTTTACATTTTTTTATGCATATGTTATTTAATGGCTAAAATAGTTTTTTATCTGTATTTTATTATTCGTATTTCTTTGTTAAACTGTATTGTTCTCATTAATATGTATTCATGTAAGTGTTTATTTGTTTGTGCTTTTATTATAATAGATTAAAGGTATTGTATTTGTTTAGAATTTTACTTAAAAATTTGTTCATTTAAAATACTTTTATGTAGTTTTATGTTCTGAAGTTTGTTTATCATTATATTTAAATTCAATAAATTGCTTTTTTAACGTAAAATATTGTTATTTTTATTGAAATGTGTTTCATTTAGTTTTTCCTTTAAATGACAATTTTGTTGAATGTCTTATTGTTCGTAGTTTTCTATTTGATTTATTTTATTTGCTTTAATTTTTTAATCTAATTAAATTATTTTGTGATTTTTTTCTGTTTAAATCCTTCCATTTAGAATGTTTTTATTTATAAGTTTTTATTTTCTTAGATATATTTTCTTTTCTTAAATGTTTTATATATTATTTGTATATTTATAGTTTTTAAATGCATTGAAATTATGTTTATTGTAATTTGATAAAGAATGTTTATATGTATTTATATTATATATTTTTTATTTTTATTTAAATATGTTGTTTAGCTTAAGTGTTTTTTTTTATTAAAATGTATTTGAGTTTTACGATAAATAAATTTTTACTATTTTTTACATTTGTTTCATTTAATTTTATTGAATTTTACTTCATTGAAAATGTTTTTCCTTCATGTTTTATCTTTCCGGTTACTACGCTAACTGAATCTGTCCTGCTGTGACTGCTGGACTGGAACTGAAAAAGCTTTTAAACCTAGAGTTCTCTGTCCACCAGATGGCGTGCTTCATCACCATCTTCTTCCTGTGCTACTGCGTGTACTCCACGGTGTTTCGGATCCGCGTTTTTAACTACTACTACCTGGCTCCTCACCACCAGACGGACGCCTACAGCCTCCAGTTCAGCGGCATGTACGTGGCTCACTGGTCTGAGAACAGTGACAGGTGAACACGCTAGTACTCACCCAGCTCTGTCTGATCCGCAGGCTGTTCTGCCGTCTGACGCCGCCGCTCTGCCTCAACTTCCTGGGCGTGATTCACATGGACACCACCATCTCCCATCAGGACCGGCAGCAGACGGCCTACACCTCCGTGAGTCCCACACGCTGTCTTTATTTCATCTGAACAGTGTTTAAAACTATAGAAGAAGAGATCGGTGACCGTAGAAGAAGAGATCGGTTGACCGTAGAAGAAGAGATCGGTGACCGCAGAAGATGATAGCGTTGACCGCAGAAGAAGAGATCGGTGACCGTAGAAGAAGAGATCGGTGACCGTAGAAGAAGATGATAGCGTTGACCGCAGAAGATGATAGCGTTGACCGCAGAAGATGATAGCGGTGACCGCAGATGATGATAGCGGTGACCGCAGAAGATGATAGCGGTGACCGCAGAAGATGATAGCGGTGACCGCAGAAGATGATAGCGGTGACCGCAGAAGATGATAGTGGTGACCGTAGAAGATATCGGTGACCGCAGAAGATGATAGCGGTGACCGCAGAAGATGATAGCGGTGACCGCAGAAGATGATAGTGGTGACCGTAGAAGAGATCGGTGAGCGCAGAAGATGATAGCGGTGACCGTAGAAGAGATCGGTGACCGCAGAAGATGATAGCGTTGACCGCAGAAGAAGAGATCGGTGACCGCAGAAGAAGAGATCGGTGACCGTAGAAGAAGAGATCGGTGACCGCAGAAGATGATAGCGGTGACTGCAGAAGATGATATCGATAGGCAGACATGCAAGTCTAAATCTCTCTTCTCTCTATCCTCTTTTTCCTCTTTCTATCCTCTATTTTTCTCATTCTCTCTCCTCTTTTTCTCTTTCCTCTCTTTTTGCCTCGGTCTCTGTTTTTCATCTATCTCTTTCTCTCTCCTCTCTCCCTTTTCTTTCATTTTTCTCTACTCTTTCTCTCTCTACTCTTGTTTTCTCCCCTCTCTTTTTCTTTCTTTCTTTTTCGCTTTCTGTATCTCTCTGTACTCTTTCTTTCCACTCTCTCTCTGACAGATAATGGGGTCCATGCAAGTCCTGTCGATTATCGCTAATGGTTTCTACATTTATTACCCCATGCTGATCGTCCTGCTGTGCATCGCGACGTACTTCAGGTGAGTTTCTGCTCTGGGACAGGAGAGATGTTCGGAGTCATCCTCTGAAACACTGACCGTTCCTGTGCTGCTCCAGCCTCGGCACGCGCTGTCTGAACTTACTGGGCTTCCAGCAGTTCATGGGGGACAACGACCTGACCTCTGACCTGGTGGACGAGGGCAAAGAGCTCATCCGGAGAGGTACCCGAAACTGTTAATTCCACTTACTTCTACAGCAGCCGAGAGATGCAAAACACATTTACATAACATGAAACACTTTTCTAAAATGTTAATTTGTTTTGTCATTTGTAAAACAGGTTACAACACACTTTTACATTTCAGAAAACACGTTTACATTTTATAAAACACATTTACATTTTAGAAAACAAATTCCGAAACACTTTAACAAGTTCAGAAAACACATTTACATTTCAGAATCCTCCCGGAAAGGGAGGATACCATTGAGAACCGACAACTTGATGCTGATTGGACAAGAATTCTGTCAATCAAAGTACTGAGGAAGTGACATCACAGTCTGTCAGGGGAAAGCTTGAAGCTGGAGATCGTAAACTAAAGTTAGATTTTGATAAATTGTTGATTAATTTTGGCTGTGTGGAATGTTTGGTGCCTTTGTGGAATATAATATGACGCTCCTCCAGAGCTCTGGAGCTCACGAGAGAAAAGAATCCAGAGTTTGAGAGAGACGCAACAGACATCGTAACGTTAAACTGCAGAGAAACGTTCCAAGAACACCAGAACGCTCCAAGAAAATAAAATGAAGATTATTTTAACAAATACATTAGCCAACCTCTTCTTTATACCATCTAACACAGTGTGTCTCACTCTCATCCATGAGTCTCTGTGTCTGGAACTAGCGTTTATGAGAGCAGGCGGCCTGGTCTCAATCATTACGATCTTAAATCTTGTTCTTGTTCTCAGAGAGAAGGAAGCGGCAGAGAACCGAGGACGGCGAGAGCAGGCGCAGAGTGAGTTCCTGTCCGTCCCATCTGCCCAGAACGAATGGCGAGCACACACACACAATCTAATTAAGCGAGTTTTTCTGTCCATCAGGAATGGAGGGAGCGCTACGGGGACCAGAGGGAGAGATACAGTGGGAGGAACAGAAGTGCATACTCGGAGCTCACGGAGGCGGATGGGTCCGGCGCTGGCTCTGACAGAGGTGAGGAGTCATGTGACCAATCTTCTCGCTCTCGTAGATGAGGAGTTTAAGGATCAGGTTGCCAGATGTTTTGCTTTTATTTGTAGGATGGTTGCACAGAACATTCTGTAATGGTTGAAAGCTTTTATTAAAGTTGAACAGAAACCTAACATGGTCGACACTTTTTCACCACTTCTGTGAAAAATCGATGATGCATGGAAATCTGGAAATTTTCTGGAGCAAATAGCAGAGTAGCATTACCAGTGTTGGGCCCATAATAAAAAAAAAGTAATTATTTCTAGTCACTTTTCACAAATAGTAGCTGCGTTAGTTACTGAATTACATCATGACAAAAGTAACTAGTTACCAGGGAAAGTAATTATTGTGCTACTTATATTTGTCAAATGCAATAAATCTACACCTTTCCACACTAATCTAACGTGATAGAAAACTCATAATTCATCATATTATTATATTTATTATCATTAGCAGAACAATAAAACACTTTAACTGGTTTATAACTTGAAAAATGTATTACACAGAACATAACTTGTC
Source organism: Danionella dracula (assembly GCA_900490495.1). Taxonomy (NCBI): domain Eukaryota; kingdom Metazoa; phylum Chordata; class Actinopteri; order Cypriniformes; family Danionidae; genus Danionella; species Danionella dracula. The sequence goes on along the minus strand of UELW01000766.1, from coordinate 547,011 downwards.
GATAACTTAGTCTAAAAACAAACCTAAGACATTTATACAAAATAAGCGAATAACAATAAATATTAAACTACTATTTAGTTTAATTCTGCCTGAGTTGTCAGTGTTTGTGGAGAAGAAGAATCCAGTTTTACTCGCTCTGGTTTCGTGGCTTCATCTCCTCCTGTCAGCAGAGCTCGCACGTTCACCTGCATTCTTAGCCTCTGATAGGTGGCGCTGTGTAACTATGTGGTGTGCTTCGTTAGATTTGAGTTACAAGTCATTGACACAGAATTTTTTTTTCAGAGCACAAGCTGCACATCATTCTTTACTTGCACCTGACCGAGGGAAAAGTAGTGCTTACACTTACAGCTAGAGAAATGTTGAAACTATCGGACTCATCGTGGCTTCTCCTCGAGGTGTTGATGAACGCGAATGACGTTCCTGTCGTGTGATTGTGTGCCTCGGTCTCTAATTGGCTAACGATTGACGTTTACTCTACGTCAGCCAATCATCACGTTTGTTCAGGTGCACCTGGTTCATTCACCAATCATCATGATGCGTCCCGCTCCAACCGTGAACATGCATGCCCTCACTCTCACCACAGAGAGGCGCTCACGCATTAGAACCACTTCAGTGTTCTCAAATATCAGCTGCTCCAGTAACACGCATTTTATGGAGAGTAGCGGTAACAGTGTTGTAACGAGGAAAACAGTAACTGGTTTAATTACGCATTTTTATAAAAAAAGTAGCGCCGATAGTAACGCCGGTTATTTATAGCGCTGTGATTCCCATCACTGAGCACTGCACAGTTTGTATTGGCGATTGAATTGGTTTTGATTTCGTGCAGCTCCGTCTCGCAGAGATCGAAGCGACAAAGCTGAACTACTGCAGGACGTGGAGCCGCTGGACTTCACTGGAGAGGAGCCGCTGGAAACCGACAGGAGGTGAGTCCAAGTAAAGTCTGTGTGCTCATGCGCTAGCGCAGTGCTTCTCAAGCGCGAGGCTCCGTCGAGGAACATGCTTTTTATTTTTCTATTTAGTTTTTTTTACTGTTCTACAATAAAGCGCAATACCACTCCACTACATTAGGGGCCAGTGGCGCTCTCATTGGCAGAGTATGAAGTGTAGACATGAAGTGTTGAAGACAGCCGGAGAGAGAAGGAGATACAGAGACAAATGAAAGTCTCCCGAAAGCTAAGACGAGGAAATATGATGCGTATGTAGCGCTTGGCTTCACTGGGACTGCGGTGGGAGACGAGGAGAGACAGGTGTGCATAGTCTAAAAATGTTGCATGAAGCCAAATAAATTAAGGTCTCACTTAAAGACATTACACCCCGATCAGGCTGATAAAATAATTGAGAAACACTGCGCTAGCGGAGCTGTTTTAACGGCTAGCAGCAGCAGCTAGAAACACCCAGCGGCTGTGTGTCTCTCTGCAGGTACACCGGAGGACACTACCTCTCCACCTCTGCATCGCGCAGCCGCATCTTTGATGACGTATGACCAGCGGAGCCCGAGAGGAAGCGGTTTGCTCTCTCTCTCTCACTCTTGCTGAAGGAGGGCCTGCAGCGCCGCTCTTTCTCTGGTTCCTGTTGGAGGCGCTCTTACCTCCTCCAGACGCTCCCTTCCTCCGGGCGACGTCGAGTCGAGCGGCAGAGACGGTTCGGGCGCGAGCTGAAAAGGGAAATCGATGCCTTCAAATAAATTTTATTCAAGATTGTTTGGGATTGCATTTGAAAAGGGATTTTTTTTATGCTTACCTTGTTTTTTTTTTTTAATTCTTTTTGTTTTCTTCTCATGAAAATGAGACGTCTGATGGAAGAATCAGGGTGTTTATCCCTTTATTGATTGATGTTTTTTGATTGAAAAAAACATATTTTGGAAGCACTTGAACTTAGAAAATGTTTTTTAAAAGTGAATTTTCGGCAGCAGGGAATGCTCCGTTTCAGTGCTGGAGAAGTGCATCAACCAGGAATTATTCTGGTTTTGTTTTATTTGTTATTTAACAGGACGTGAGAGTACTCTGATCAAAAGGCTGTTTTATGTTTCCGATTGTTTTATTTATGTCTGCCTGAATCAATAATATATAAGCCCTTCTTGCTGCTGATCTGTGAAAGATGATGAAGGAAGTGCTTTTGAGAAAAGAAGAGCTCCTCTGTTAATTGTGTTTCTTTCTTTCTTTGTGTCTCAGAATAAAGCTCCTCAGATCTTTCCTTCACTTTTGAACTGTTCTGTTTACCGACAGAAACAAGTAATTGACCCCATATTCTTATTCAACTGATACTTGAGATGTAAACTCAGTCAAAAGCAATTTAAAATTCCACATTATTTAGTTGTTTTTTTAGTGACGGAGGATTGAATGGTGAGTTGAATATAATTTTCACTCAAATATTCCATAACATTCATGCATCATAATGAACAAACCAGACGCATAAATAAATTAATTCAGAACCAATTAAGTCATGAATAAAAAAATTAATATAGAAAAGTATGTAATGTTAACCAATAACATTAGAAAGGTGTGTAATGTTATCAGGAAATAGTATTTAAATAAAAGTTTAACAGTTCTCATTGCTGCCTTGTTTTTTTATTTTATTTATTTGACATATTTTAGTGCATCGACATACATTAAGACTTAATTGTTCAAACGGTGCATTTTGCTTTGTGGATGTGGAATTTTGAAGCAATGGTCAATAGTTCAAAAATATAAAAATAATAAACTACAAAAAATAACTATAAAGGTCAATAAACAAAACGTTTGTGTTTACGTCAGAAAAAGTTGAATAAAGCATGGCATGGAAACCGTTGAAGAATACGTTGATATTGAGTTTACATAAATTAGGAATAGCATCTTCTTGGTTCACAGTGGAAACCTGCAAAACCTCTCTTTGTTGCAGAAATCACTTTAAAAAAAAGTCAATCGCATTTAAAAAGAACATTTCAATCACATAAAGTTTTATTGTGGGTCTACAGATCTTTTAATGGCTTAGCTCCTCCGTACCGGTCAGAACTTTGAGCTTTTCACCAGCCAACCCGCTCGCGGTCCAGAGGCCTAGGGAGCGTTCTCTTGCACGTCACATCTCTATTCCATTTGTACTTATTTCATTTTGTACTTTATTTCATTTTCATTTGTATTATATTGTATTCCATTGTACTTTATTTCATCTGTATTATATTGTATTTAGTACTTATTTAAATTCATATCTACTTTGTTTTCTTATAATTTATGTTTTATTTTTATCTTTTTATCTATTTCCTAATGGTTACAGGTTGGACAGTCGTACAATACATTTCACTGCACGTCGTACTCTGTATGTATATGTATGTGACAAATAAATCTGAATCTGAATCTGTAGCCGCTCACAGACTCCCCCACCATATGGAATAAAAGTGGGGCCAAAAGGTTGCAAGCAAAAAACTACGTTTTTCATTTGCGCATTCTCAAAAGCATTTGATCCCAATTTTATTGCATACCACCACTGTCTGCTGTTAAATCCAACTCACAAAAACCTCTGCTGCTGTGCACCTGTGGTCTGTAGATTTGATTTATTTTATCAAAGATTTTATTCCGTTTCATTTTACATTTTTACTGGTTAATATATGTTTTAACTATCATACCTACTCAGGTTTTACTGTGTTTAACAATGAAGTCTGTTTGTTTTAACCTCGCTCTGTTGTCTCACTACTTTGGTCACATGACATTGTTTTTTGTTTCTTTTAAATAACCTTTATTTACACTTAGTTGAAACGACAGATACTTGGAATTAAAAGCAACGGTACATGAAATAACTTGTAAAATAATAATAATAATAGAATAACACAACAGTGGGGTACAGTTGGAGACCATGTATATGATCAGTTCATTGCAGCAGTATAAAGTCTTTCAGTAAATTTGAGGAGCTCATAGCGGAGGAGTTTGTGGAGGTGGAAATAATATCTGAATAAGATTTCAGTTCATGTTTAAAGCTGTGGAAGGAAGGTTTGCATTTAGAACATTTGCATTTATATATGTGGAAACTTGGCAAGTAAAAAAAAGTATTCAGAAGATGGTGTTCATTCTTATTTGAAAGGCCACGGAAGCCAAAAATCACATTTTTATAGGACGTTGTTTTCGCTATGTGCTTTATAAATCAATTGTCATTGTCACGTTTCAGGTCAACGTTTAGCTTTGATTTATTTTGCAGGGTAGATTCTGTGTAGGATTTTAAATGATACTTCTTTCGTTATATTAATGATGCAGAACTTATTAATACGTCCACATGGTTTCTTCCAATTTAAAGAAACGTCGACATTTCTAAGCACCTCGCATCATAAATCAGTTCCAGAAGGTGGCGGTATAGCGGCTGTGAAACGCCGCTAAACACCAACGAAGAAAAGGTTTGAAAAAGTAGCTGGCGGGAGATTCCCGGATCCGGTCTAACTTGTCTTTCCGCCTCGACCGAGCTCCATCTGCCGCCAAAGGTTTGCGACTCTTCAGCATTGTTTGGAAAGTGTTTTATTACCAGACTGATCGCCTTGTTTCGCAAACTTTTAAACGCGTCTATCTTATAAATAATACATTGTTCCCCTAATGTTACTTTTTGGTTCCCGGAAGTTTTAAGTTCATTTTTTGGTATTGTACGGAAGTGTTCTTTCGTTCCTCTCACTTCCCTCAGTAAGATAACGTTCTGGGAAGCAAAAACTAACGCTAGGAGAATGTTTGCGTTTGCTAGGAAATTTATTATTTTTGTGCAGTTTTATCTCTTTGCCATATTTTTGCCATTTGCTCAAATACATTAGACAAATTATAAAGCCTTCTTTATGGTATATTTCAAAAAAGGTTTGGGTAATTTTTTTTTAGTTTGATAGCTGAAAATATTAAAATATCTTCTTAGTATGACAGCAGAAAATATAGAAATATTTTGTTAGTGTGATAGCAGAAAATATAGAAATGTTTTTTAGTGTGGTAGCTTAAAATATTCAAATATTTTGTTAGTGTGATGGCAGAAAATATTCAAATATTTTGTTAGTGTGATGGCAGATTTTGTTTTGCACACATGTATGCATTGGTACAGTCATGGAGCTCAGGGCGCGTCCTCACAGAAGTGTTCTGAAGGATGTTTATTATATTCTGAACCATTATCTGACTGTATGAATGTTTCTGGGACCAGATCACTGTTCTTATTTTTTTCATGTGTTATCTTGGATTGAAATACGAAGCAAACCCAAAAAAATGAAGAGAAGGCAGACAATGGCCAAATTGGACCCCAACTCTATTCGCAAATACTTTCAGGTAAACCACGAAATGATTTGTGTAAAATCAGTTAAACGTTCATATTTTGGTGGTTAAAATGGTAGTTAATGATGAATATGTCCTTTTTATTTAGTTCCTAAACCAACAGCCTTTAGTTTAAATTCTGTTTGAGTTTTCCCCCACTACTTTAACTTTATCCTCTTGTGTTAATCAGAAGCCGGCAGCTCACAGCAGCACTTCAGACAACAGGAAGTCACAAACCGGACTCGTCTTACAGGTCAAGATGTAAAAAGATATCTGATTCTGCTGTTTGTTTTTGCTGCTGTTCACTCACTTTCAATATTTGATAAATACACAAATCTCTGCGGCCTGATCTATCAAGCCAAAAAAAGTTGTTAAAAACATGTTTCTCTTTCATCTTTCCTAGTTTTGGCAGAGCATTCGAGTTAGAATTTAGTTTGACATTTTATTTTATTTAATCAGTATATTTTCCCCTCGCTCAGGACACAAATCATGTCAAAAAGGAGGACGCTGGAGAAAGACCATCTAAACGTCCTCACCTGCAGCAGCAGGTACATATTCTACCTCACAGCTGTTGCATGAGTCGCACGCTTGATTTTGTTTGGTTGTTGCCATTTTGCTTTTTTCATGAAATGTACTAAGGGCGTCGCGGTGGCGCAGTGGGTAGCACGGTCGTCTCACAGCAAGAAGGTCGCTAGTTCGAGCCTCGGCTGGGTCAGTTGGCATTTCTGTGTGGAGTTCTCATGTTCTCCTCGTGATGGCGTGGGTTTACTCCGGCTGCTTCGGTTTCCCCACAAGCGAAATAAGTGAATTGAGAAAAAAAGTCCTATTGCTAAAGAGTTAGCACCAGCTTGAAGTGGATTCACAGAGCGGCTGTCTGTGTTGAAATACGCCGAAAATCTCTGCTGAAAGACAAAGTTTCTTTGTGTTTTTGTGAATTATACTGTAAATAGACTAAAAGATTTTCAGTGTGCGTGAGTAGAGCAGCTGTGAAACTATGCTACAAATTCAATGTACAATTACATCAAGGGTTGCAAAGAAGACAAGAGTAGTTGTTTTGAGGACCAGAGTTCGACTAATGACTGTTATTGTTATTCTGAACAGAGTGAAGGAGGAAAAAGCCACACTTTCACTTTCTGCCTCAAAACTGCCAAGTATGGTGTGACAACCGACATGTCGAAGACTGTACTTGATGCTCTGAAAACAGACAAAAGTTTGCTAAAAACAATTAAACAAAATGAGACTAAAGAAATTGTGATCCTAAAATCAAATGTATGTGTTGACAAAGTTGCTATTCAAACGGATTTCCCCTGCTCTCTGATTAAAAAAGACGAGATCCTGGATTTAACCTTCATCAAAAGTGATGGAACAGAGCCAATAAAGCAAAACAAGAGATGTTCATTGGTCAACGCAAGAGACTTCGTCTGGTTTACCGTCAAAACCACCGGAGGAGACAACGTGAAGCGTCTTATGAGAAACAATGAGCTGAGGAAGAAAGTTGAAAGTGTTTTGGTTTTTGCTTCCAAAGATGAGAAGGTGAAAACTGCTCTTCTCAACGACGGCCGGTTCAAAGATGAAATCTTCTTGAAACGTTGCGCACTTTATGATCTCCAGACTGATACGGAGTACAACTTGTCACAAACTGTGGAGCATCTCAATGGAAAGCATTTTAAAATCATTGATACTAAAGATGAAACTCTGCCATCTAGTGTGGAGGAGACTTTGAGCGATGAGCTAAATAATGCTTGTTCTCCAGAACCAGAAAATACAAATCCTGACCAGAATTCCATGAATACAGAAGATGGAAAACCTCTACAAAGAAGCGGAAAAGAAGACAAACAACCTTCATCCGAATCCTACAAAAAAATCCCAGATTCTGAAGAGACTCTGAACTATCTACGAGCTCAGTTTGCAGGTTTACTGGAAACATTATTAAAAAGACAAGAGAAAAAAAGAACCAAGCATGAAATCCAGAAGGGCTTCAGAGAGGAGTATGATAAAAGTGTTCAGAGTTTCTCTGAGGTGTACAAAGTTCGAGAACTCATGAAGCTCTCGGAGTCTGTGTGTCAGATACGAGCGGACGGATCCGCGATCGGATCAGGTTTCTTACTTTTCGATCGGTTTATCATCACAAACGCACACGTTGTGAGTAACTTTGCACAGACTGACCAGCTTTATAAGGAATTAGAAGCTGTGTTTGACTTTGAACGGCTGGACTCAAAGGTGACTGTGGTGCCAATCAAGAAGCAGATTCCTGTTTATTGCCATCAAACAGATGCTGCTGAAAGACGTATTGATTTTGCTCTTCTTGAGCTGGCTAGTGTTGAGAAAATCACAGGTCGCCCGGAACTGCTCAAGTTTTACAACCCCAACTGTCCACCTCAAGGCAACATCTGCATCGTGGGACACCCCGAGGGTGGCATTAAAAAAATAGATCCCTGCTTCACGATCAGAAAAAATAAAATCAACGAGGCAGTGAATAAACATTCGTCTGAGAATGAAGATTACATTAATGTGATCAATGCGAAGAGTTTGAAAGAGAATTGGCAGATTTATGAAAACCAGATCAGTTATAACTCCTGCTTCTTTCACGGCTCTTCTGGATCTCCAGTGTTTGATGACGACTGCAAGCTGATTGGTGTACACACTGGCGGCTATGTGTATAACGAAAAATCCAACAAATTCAGAAGCGTCCTCGAATATGGCTACTCGATGGAGTCCATTCTGGAGAGGATTAGAGCAGTGGTCAAAATCAAGGGTTTGAATGAGATCTTCAATATCTTACAAAAATACAATGAAGACAAACAAAACGTCAACAATGAAGAACATTGTGATGATACCGCAAGGAATGAGAACGAGATAGTACCAATGGACACTATCAGTCACTAATATCTCCTAACCTAATGAGATAGAATTGCTACAGACCCATATAATTAATCATTTAAACTAAAATACATTCAACCCTCCATTCATCCTGAACAGTAATCTGGAATTAAAGATATTATGACTTATGCCCATACATATTCACTGTGTGTTTTTGAACCCTTCCATCATGTTCTAATCGCGGAACTCAAACGTTAAAATGGTTACCAGAGATCTGAAAGCACTTCACGAGTTCGCTCTTGCTTATAACTGCCTAGTATTGCAAGCATAGTATTAGAGAAGCGTACTAAGTGAGCTGTCCAAGTGAGGAGTCCAGGGGTAGATTGCACAACATTGAAGTTGTCCTTTAGGTCATGACTTATATCCTGGAGATATTCCAAGCTCCTCCCAAACGTATGTTAAATTAATGATTTGACTTGTGCAGAATCGAGCCAAATTGATACTTTTTTCTGTAAGAAGATCGTTGACATGAAGTCTGTTGATTGGTGTTGTTCACCGATTGGCCATACAGAAACGTGGGGCACTAGAGAACTAAATATCTTCGAGTTTATCTTCTTTTTCTGCCATCAATTGTCTTTTAAACGAAGCCTTTTGTTGGAGTGTTAAGAGCCATCACACATACAGCAGAAATGCTCCTTCTGTGGTATTCGTTGTTACGTGTCAACATGTCGTGTTTCGGTCACAGACTCTATTCAGAACTAGATTCTCAGACTCTATACTGGAACTAGATTGATGTAGCCGAGTTTAATTTGAGAAACAAGTCCACGCAGAACTGATTTTTTTTGTTTAAGTCTGGAAACACAATGGGAACCTGTTAGATTCTCAGGAAACATGAGTACAGAATACAGCCGCATTTTATTAAGTAAACCCACATATGATAAAATATCTTCGAGCCATGAAGGAGTTAAAGAGACAGACAAAAGATCGAGGCTCCAGGGATCTGTTCCTGGAGCTTTATACCCAAGAAAGACGTCCACCCCTATGACGTAATTATTTCCTTCTCTCTTGTTGCGTGACCATTTTGGCACACACATTCGTCTATACACCTTTAATCAATCGTTATGAGACATTAATAATAATATTACTGATATTAAATTTGATTCAATTTCCTATTACGCAGGTGTTTTTAAAAAATGTTTAATGCTAGTTTACTCCTTGTTGTACGACCAGCAAAACAATTGTAGATGGATAATGTTGGGAACTATTCTGCATTCTGCAAAAATATGTAATTGTTGACTTCTTTTAACCTAACAAATTTGTTTTATAAAATCTTGTATAAATGTTTACTCTAGAGAATTTAAATGGATTTATTGGACCTTTACTGACATCTTTTTTTTTTGGCTCTTCACTTTTAGTATTGATGCATTCATGAGTTCTTCTGATGATGTGTGTTCTTGTTCTTCATTGGTTGCAATTTAAATTGGAATAACGACTCATTTTAATCATGAAGGTTTTGTTCCTTGGGCAACAATAAAAACTTCATAAAGACAATCATAGACCTGGAGTTTTTTTCTTCTTCGTTACATTTAGGCAAGAAATTATAGTTTAGCTGTTGACATTTTTTCTGCAGTAAATCTTGCATTTTTATTTATTTATTTTTACATATTTTTTGATATTGCTCATGGTTTTGGTGTTGTCTCATGGAAATTTAATAATGAAATTTGGTCTATTGATTCACGACAAGAGACTTTCAGACATGAAATATTTACCATACAATATAAAGATTTAAATTGTAGGGTAAACATGTAAAAATGTGAGATATATCTTAGATGCAGTGATGGAAAAGGTCCTCAATGCTAAGAGCTCTAAAACCATAAAAAGATTTGAGCCCACCTCATGCAATTTGAACAACAGACGACATTTTTGGGTTTCAGCAAATAAAGCATGATTTATTCAGCTCTGCAGATTATTTTGTACTTTCTTTATAGTGCTGAAGTTGAATGCTTTTTAACTACTTACATTTTCCAATATTTACCTTTCAGTTCATACTGACTTTAAGATAAGATGATGTGCAACACGTAGCTTTTCTTCGAGTAAGATCATCACAGAATCACACAAACATGAATACAATGCTGATAATTTAATTTAATCCTCTGTTATTATCCTACTGTTTCTGATTACTGGTCCTCGAGAGCGGTTTTGATCGATCGCCCGCATACCTAGAGGCTTCTAACATCTTCAGCTTGTTGCCTCTGGAATATTTTGTGAATGTCCTGCACAAAAAAAAAGTAATGAGTGTCTTTTTATTTCCTGTTTTGACATTTCCTGTTGAAACAGTCTGCGGTAGCACCAACGAGTCTAGTTCTATTTTATTAAATATTTCAGAAACATTTGCTTGAGATGTTACGGCAGAAGAAATGTGTTTAATCAATACATTTTATCACTGTATTAATAACTTTAAAGGCTTTAAAAAAACGTTAAAGGGCGCTGCTGTTGAAACGTGTGGTGTAGACTCACAGGAAGCAGGTAGACTGTGCATCCTTCCATCAGCTCCTGCAGAAAGGGATGCTGGGAGAGCGTGGAGAAAGAGGTCTTCTTCTCCGTCAAACCCAACTCCTCAAAGACCTTCAGCAGCTCCTGAACATGAAATCAAATGCATCACACGCTGCGAAACAAGCCACCTCAAAATTAAACTACTTAAGAAACACTTTTACAAGTTAGATTCAAGATTCAAGAAGTTTATTGTCAAATGCACAGCACTTTACAGTTACACTGAGCAATGAAATTCTTACTTTGCGAATTCCCTTTATATGACTTTCTACAAAAAAAACTAAATTAAACAAGTAGACCTTGGCATAAGAATAAATAAAAAAAAGTTAATCAAAGGTCTACACAGTGCTGGTAACATGTTTAACCCTTTCAGAATTGATTCTACAAACTTGTTTAGTATAAAAATTTAGCAATAGTTTAAACCCTCTTGAACTCTGGAGGGCAGACAAACTACATTTTATATAATTTCATATAATAGAAAGCACTGATTTAGCTGTTAAAAGTCTCATGTTTTCTATAAAAATACTTTAAAACACGTTGCAATGAGCAATCGAAAGAAAAATATAAACATTACGAAGTAATCTTTAAAAAAATCTTTGAAATATGAAGCGTTTTCTGAAAGTGATCGGTTGCTTCAGTTACTTCCATGTGATAGCGAACCTCATCACGTGAGGCCATGAGCCAATCAGTGGCTGAAATATGAACTGAGAATTGTTGTATTTGTAGTTTTCAGTCATACTTGTTTTCACTTGTAGATAAAACAAGTGAAGATAACACATTTTAGTCTTACCAATCTTTGAAAACCAAAAAGCTAAATGAATGCATCTTTTGCTTATAAAGGTCTTCTTACTTCAGTTTAAATCATATTTGAAGTTGAGTTTTGATCAGGTAGGTTTTTAGGTTTCGACCCCTGGTACTCTACCTCTTGGATTTCATCGCGGCTCTTAGCGTCCGGCTGGAATCGGTTCAGGTGTGGGATGAGAGAGTCATCTCCTCGACTCAGTACACGAAGTACGTCATCAATGGACACGCCCACTTCCTCAGACTCCACCTCCTCCTCCTCACACTCCTCGACTGCGGAACCCTCCAGATTCAGCACAGACTAGCGGAAGAACAAAGATGGGTTCACACCCTGAGCTGACTCCAGACTGGCTTGTTTAGTTCACCTTTGTGAGGGGGCTGCTGTGTTTATGGGCCAGCGTGTGTCCAATCAGGAGGCCCAGCGCTCTGGTGAAGCCCTGCGACGCTTCTGGATGGCTGCAGAAATACAGCAGCATCTTCATGTAGTCCAGCATCAGCCCCGAAGAGCAGGTATCAGCAAAGAAGCTGAAGAAAAACTACGCAGACAGATAAAAACTCATGGGTTAGATGATGTAGTTCAGTTTTTTCTTTTAAACTGGTACAATTCTCAAGTGTGAAAGGACTTAAAGGAGTCATCAGATGAAAATCAGAACTTTCCAGTTGTTTGGACAGAAAGGGGATCAATAATGTCTGTGCAAATCCCCCTTAAATCCTTCCAAGAGTTTTTATTTAAACACAAATGTTCTATACCCTCCTAGAACGAGCGGGTGAGAAACACAGGAAATGACATCAAATACTGAGAAGCCCTTGCATGAATTACCATAAACTCCGCCTTTCTGCATCTGGCTGCAAACACAATAGACCACCATTTCGCTCGTCAGTAGCCCTGGCTTCGAAGGTTTGTGAGGTTATGGGATCATGTGTAAAGGTACACAAATTTATTTATGAAGGAAATTCACCCGCAGATCTACAAAAACATGTGTTTGTTTGCTCAAGCGGATTTGCTTTGGATTGTCTTTGGACGAGGGCGAGTAAAAAATAGGATTTGCAATGAAGTTGGGACTGAAACTTGGATCTGTACCAACTCTCTGTGATCCAACTCCAGAAAAAGTGTATTATTTTAAATCAAATAATGTTTAGCTAAATACATGGTTTCAGATCATGGTTTAACAAAGCGGTCAGTTTAAATATTTCTGTCCTAAGTCTGAGCAACCAAATATTCCAGACGTTCGATTGATTACCTTCTTGAGTTTGACCAGTCTGTCCCTGCATGAGGCTTCCGCTTGAGCCTCAGGAGCAAGAAGATCTTGTTCAAGGGGAAACCACATCTCCACCTAAAGACAGGACACGACACAATCAACGTATCTTCTCCTACCCTGTTCTAGACATCAGAGTTAGTTTCCAAAAGCTATAAATCAATTTAGTTGAATTTGAGTAAAAATGTGTTTTCTTTTCAAGAAAACAATTGATGAAAAAAACGCACAGATCAGCAGAAAATGTGTCTGGTAAATCAGTTGGTCTTCAAGTTTGGCTCTAACTCTATGTTTGGAACCAAACTCTTCAAATACACATTCCACCCTTAAAGAATAAAACACTTTAAAAGCTTTCTAAAGAGATGTTTGCCGTTAAATTTTTTAAATACAAATTCATGGCATGTACATCTCCATCATTCCCGTCTGATGCAGATTTAAACGCTAGTCATGATTAAATTCAAGGCAAAGGCTGGCTAAGGATTGAGAGTTTCTCCTGGAGACCTGTTCATATTGCTCCTGTGCGATGAGTCCGGTTCCTGCTGTATCCACCTCTCTGAAGCGCCAGAGGGTTTTTAAGAGCTGAGACAAAGAAGGAATCGGCCACGGAAGAGCAGCACAGAGCAGGAAGTGACGCCAGTCCAACATCTCAGAGTCCTGAGCTAACAGACTCACCAGCTCCTCGATCTACACACACAACAAACCAGAGCGAACACGCTGATGGGTTTTACATGGCAACACTTCATCCTCTTTGGAATTCTGAGGTTCTATCTGTGTTCAGAGGAGTTTTGAGATGTTGAGCTTCAGAGTTTTGGCATTTAAATCAGGAGCAAAACTCAAAGAACATCTAAATAGGTTCTAAACATAGATCTTCAAGTTTTGAATTTTGTAAAGCTCCGAACGCACCTTTCTAATTCTCAGAAGTAATGTTCTGCTTGGAATTTTAAGCTTCTATCTGCGAGTCATTCATCAAAGTAGTAGTTTCAGAGAAAAACAATGATTTTATTGAACCATTTTGTTATAAAAATGGCATTAAATTGTTAAAATTTTTTTTTTACATATTTGTATTAAATAATGGGATTACATGCTTTAAAATGTCATGCCTTCTATTCAGATACATTATAATTTTAGTTTTGGCTGAGCATTTTTCTCAGAGCAGATAATCAAACACATTTCATGATTCATTTAAGCTCATAGTGTCATATGCAGAAACAAGCAAAAAAAAAAAAAAGTAACTTATTTTACTAATTACCTTTTTTCTCACTTCTAAAAATAGGAAAATCAATACAAATAATGTCATGTCAAAGATAAATTATGATTTTGTTAAAGTTACCTCGTGGCTTGAAAAGCTAAAGTTAATCGAAATGAATGAAATGAATGAAAGATTCAGTCTTGAGGTCTCTTAAATACTTGACTTTGTGCCGTTTAGGAGACATCAGCATTCGATCTGCTGATTGGCTCATCAAATATCACCTTATAATTCCCAGTTTAAAATTTGCGTATAAAATTTAGCTATTTTTTAATCTTTAAATAGAAATTCTAAACATTTAAATAACTTTACAAAACACATCACACAATGTAAATTAGATGTCAAAGATTCAGAAAATTTAAATAACTAAATTTTTACCAGAAATGTCAGACAGAACCGTATAATTTCAACGCAATCACCAGCAGCACAAGTGTCCTAATGAGTGAAAAGCTTCACATTTCTTGTGTTTAACCTGAGTCTGAGAACCAATTTTTCAGCATCAACACATACACAAGTGTGTTTTAATTTAGCATAAATGTACACACTTACACTTGTACACCTCTCTCATACATTCCTGTCAGCCGATCTAAACATGGCATATTTCTCCAGCGGGTTGCGCATGGCATCTCATATTTAAAATATCCTTCCATCCATTTCAGCTTTTTTTTGCAATCAACACTCAATCCTTTAAATAAATGTATTTCAAAATGCAGTTGTCTGGTGCCTAATGTTACGAGATGATGATGATGATGTACCTGTGAGGGAGTGATGTGCATCCAGGCCTCAGGAAGGACATTCCGACCAATGTGACGAGAGGTTAACCCCTGCAGAACTCCAGCCAGCTCCGTCCTGCTCATCAGACCTACAAAGAGCCAAAAACAATAGTCAGATTAAATGTGATTGAATAACATGCAATTAATCAACCAGCCAATCAAAATAGTTTAGTATTACTTCAAAGCCTAATATTTATTGATATACTTTATTAAGAATTCTTATTGTGTAATTCCATGGGTGTTGGATAAGAGCCTAGTGGATAAGAGAGAAGTGGAGTAGGATGGAATGGTAAAACATGGAATAGAACAGATTGGAATGGAAAAACATGGAATTGAACAAAATGGAATGGAATAGAACAGAATGGAAGGGTGAGATGAGAAATGCAATAGATAGGTATGGAACGAAATGACATACAATGCAATGCAATACGTGCAATGGAACAGAATGGTATGGTAAGATGAGGAATTAAATATTTAAATGTTAAGATATGCAATGAAAACAATGTAATGGGACAGAATGGAATTGTAAAAATGAGAATTGGAACAGAATAGAATGGTAAAACAGGGAATGGAACAGAATATAATGATAAAACATGGAATGGAACAGAATAAAATGGTAAAACATGGAATGGAACAGAATAAAATGGTAAAACAGGGAATAGAATGGAACAGAATAGAATGATAAAACATGGAATAGAATGGAACAGAATAAAATGGTAAAATATGGAATGGAACAGAATAAAATGGTTAAACATGGAATGGGACAGTATAGAATGGTAAAACATTGAATGGAACAGAACAAAATGGTAAAACATGGAATGGAACAGAATATAATGATAAAACATGGAATGGAACAGAATACAATTGTAAAACATGGAATGGAACAGAATAAAATGGTAAAACATGGAATTGAACAGAATAAAATGGTAAAACAGGGAATAGAATGGAACAGAATAGAATGATAAAACATGGAATAGAATGGAACAGAATAAAATGGTAAAATATGGAATGGAACAGAATAAAATGGTTAAACATGGAATGGGACAGTATAGAATGGTAAAGCATTCAATGGAACAGAACAAAATGGTAAAACATGGAATGGAACAGAATATAATGATAAAACATGGAATGGAACAGAATACAATTGTAAAACATGGAATGGAACAGAATAAAATGGTAAAACATGGAATGGAACAGAATAAAATGGTAAAACATGGAATTGAACAGAATAAAATGGTAAAACAGGGAATAGAATGGAACAGAATAGAATGATAAAACATGGAATAGAATGGAAAAGAATAAAATGGTAAAATATGGAATGGAACAGAATAAAATGTTTAAACATGGAATGGGACAGTATAGAATGGTAAAACATGGAATGGAACAGAATAAAATGGTAAAACATGGAATGGAACAGAACAAATTGGTAAAACATGGAATGGAACAGAATAGACTGGTAAAACTTGGAATGGAACAGAATAAAATGATAAAACATGGAATGGAATGGAATAAATTGGTAAAACATGGAATGGAACAGAATGGAATGGTCTGTGCATTGTGCCTATCCATTACTCATGTTCCTGGTGAGCACCTGTTTGTGTTGTAATCAACAAATTTGCCTTTGAACTTAAGGAAGTGATGCATGCTCTGACCAGCAGGGGCGCTCTTCCCGAGCTGCGCATGGAGAGTTTGCAGCTGCTGAACGGTGAGGGTGCTGTTCTCAGAGTGCTCCAGCAGAGCATGCTGTGGAGCTGGAGGAGGACTCTCCAGCACCCTCATGTCTCCATCCACACAGAAGTCCGTGCTCTGCAGCAGAAGCTCGTGATGGAGCTGAACTCCGTTCTCAATGTGTAGCTGCACCACCTCTGTCAGCTGCTCGATGCTACAGACACAAACCGTTCTGACTGAACAGGGGAATTTATACTTACAAAAAACAAAGCTGATGTTTAAATGATACGGAAATTCAACTAACCCAGCCCTAATAGTTCATTTAATAATTAGAATATATTCAATATATACTCGCTAGGTTGCTCTCACCTCTTCATCTCAGCCAGGAAGCGAGCCTGTAGCCAGTCGTGCATGCTGCTGAAGGCCTGTTCAGCTCTCTCCTGCAGACTGCGCAGCGTTCTCAGCGCATGACCCTTCACCAGCTCCAGACGCTGCTTCACTCCAACTTCTGCTCACACACAATTCCTTTAAAATTCATTAATGATCACTTTTTTGTTTCACCAGGATGCTACGGATTTAAACACACACTTCAAGTGTATGTTTAACTTGTTCCACATACAGTACAAAGGAAAAGTTTGGACACACCTCATTCAAAAACTTTTTGGGATTGACTGACCTTCATCTCTTAAAGTAATAATGGCCACTTGTTTTTCTTTACTTAGCTGCGTTTTTCTCGCCATAATACAAATTCTAGCGATCTCTTGAGTGGAGCTCTCAGCTGTGTCTCCACCTGACTTCTGCTCAGCTCCACTGATGCTCCCGACCCCATTTATAAGAGAGAAATCCTCGTATTAAACCTGACAGGGCTCTCCTGAGAAGAGAAGAGCGTTTCAGGAGACCACCTCTTGAAGATCATCGAGAGAACGCCAAAAGTATATGAAGCGTAATCAAAGCAGAAGGTGCTGCTGTGAAGAAACTAGAATGACTTACTTTCAGCTGTTTCACACTTTTTTTTGTTACATATACAATTCCACATGCGTTCATTCAGAGTTTTGATGCCTTCAGTGCGAATCTACTGGTTTCAATTGTCACAGTCGTGAAAATAAAGAAATCTTTTTGAATGATAAGGTGTGTCAAAACTTTTGGTCTGTGCTGTAAGAAAAATTCCGCATACAAAGGCCACCCCGGAACAGATTAATTTCATATGTTTATCAAGTATCACTGTATTAGATTAAACCAACACAAGACATCCGGTCACATTTCTGAAGGTCCTCTTGGCTGGTTTGGAGATACAGGTGTTGGGATGAAGCGGCATTAGAGCGAAATCCTGCAGGAGCTTCAACACTCCAGCTTTGACTTTACCCAGACCTGCTCTGCTTGAGCCCACACAAGATTCTGAATCCACTGAGGCAGACTTACAATCTCAAGCAATGAATAAAGGGACTGGTACTAGAATTAAAAGCTCATATTTTACCACTTACACAAAAGTAAACAGCTTCTCCTAAGGACAAAATACATCACATAAACCCCAAACGAAGCACAAATTGAAAATTACTCTAACCTTAACCACTAACCCTAATCCTAACAGTACCTTCACATCTGAGAGCATCAGAGAACTCAAGCCTGACTCGTTTCCTTTGTGCTCTCCTCTTGAGCTCCTCGGGGCTACTCCTGACCGCAGGCTGAGGGGTCGGAGCACCTGAAATAACACACACCCCCACCAGTGTTAAGACTAAGAGCTTTAACTCATGTGGAAGATGATGCGGCGGCTCCTTGACCTTTCGGTTTGCTTCCCTTGACTTTTTCTGAAGTGTTGGTCCGAGAGGGCGGTTTCTGGGGCTCTGCTTGCTTCAGGTCTTCGTCAGCTTCCTCTTCTTCACACTGACGCACTTCAGCAGTCACCTGACACAGAAGAGTGAGGAATATCACCGGTGAGTAGAGCAAAGGTTTCACTATAATGTCTTTTGAGGAACATAATCAGGTTAAATGTCTAAAAATAATTAAATAAAAAAAATATGCTTAAAAAAATAACTCACCAGGCCACAAATAGGAACTAGACTCGGAAAAGTGTACTTCAAGGGAAGGGATTGATTAATCAAATATAAACCATTTAACTTAAAACAATTTTTGACTAAAAAGGGGCTACAAATAGAATATAAGAGTTAAATTTGGGCTATGTCTGGTCAACAAAGCGACTATTTACAAAAACAAATAAACCTGAGCTTGTGATCACTGGAGATTATGTACATGCATGCTACTTTAATTTGTCTTTTAGTTATTTTGACAAAAACGGCATAACACAAAATGTAAGGTTATTTGGCCTAGAATTGTATTACAAAAAGCCGGCCGCTATGGGTCTTTCTATAGACTAATAACTTGCAGAGCAAGCTTAAAGCTAACTTAGAGCTAAATCGTGGCTACATACAGGTATTGCAAACATGAATATGTATAATCATTTAAAGGCTCAGTCTGTCCCAAATCAAATAATTTTAGACTAAAAGTGGCCAACAAAAAAATGCATAAATAAGTAACTTGGGGCAACATATAATAAATTTTTAAAATAATAATAATAATGATAAAAGAGATCCACTTAGACTCAAAGCACATTATAGCATATCTGCTCTTGTTGTTCCTCTTTTTTCCTTTCATCACACTCTTTTTGCACTCTCTGTGAAAAAATAAGCGTCAAAACGAAGTTTTTTTTTTAAAACCCACCGTATTCATTATGGAGGTGAGCGCCGTCTCAATGAGCTCCAGAAGCAGCTTCTCATCAGGAGCACGCAGAGGCTGCTTGAGGAGCTCCGGAGGAGAAGACCTGCAGGAGACCAGCGCAAACCTGGTGAAACACCCACGTCCAATAACTCAAGAACCAGATTTACTCTGCTGCTCCTTTAAAAAAACAAGCTTACAGTTTTGTTTTCTTCTTTTGAATATCTTCTCCTGCTGATTTCTCTGAAGCAGGGCTGAAATGTGAGTTTACAATGATTCACAAAAACTTTTACATTTATGATCTAAAACAGCAGTTAGCCTCAAATTATTATCTCTCAAAATTTGGATATAAACAAACAAAATTCATTGAGTTTATTATTTCACAGTTACAGGCGATCAACAGCTAAAACAAATGTTATTCTGGTACTTGATCAGCTCCTCTGGGTCCAGGGGCTTCTCCGTGGTAACGTCGAGCAGTGGAACGTGAGTGAGGCTCTGAGTGGACTCAGCAAAAGCTGGTTTACACATGGCTGAGTAATAATCTCTCAGCAGACACAGAGTCTCCTGGAAGCGGCTCACTTCTGCCTGCACAAACACCAACAGAGCACCTCAAAGATAAATACAGAGAAGTTCTAATCCATATACATACCAAAAAAACTGAAAACAATCATTATGTGTGGATCGAGTTTGTTATCACAGAAAAACAAAAGCTTTCTCAGAGCTTTCAGAGTCACGTCAAGTATTAAATTGGACCTTGTCTGAGTTTAATCAGGGTCAGAATGAAACGGTTTCTAAAACAGTTTATCCTCTCAGTTTCAATCGAGGCTAGAAAAACTATCGAACAGGGACAGATATGCAGTGCCTCACTAGAACCTCCGCCCGGTAAGAATGTTGTGTAATTAAAATGTATAAATACTAGAAAACCAGGGGGCAGTGTGCTCTCTTCAGCATGGATTCCCCATGATACAAAGGAGTGCCTAAGTAGGGGAGTCATTGAGATCCAGAATTCTGTAAAATGTATTATTCACAAATGCTTTTAGTAAAATCAACTGGAAATATAGAAAATATAAAAATCTGCTTACATCTTTTCTGTGATCACGCAAGCATTTATTACAACATTACATGAGCTCTAAAAATAAATAAAGAAAAGGATTGAAAGACAGTAGAGTAGAGGGAGCATTACAAACGTTTGTGTGTCACCTGGATCAGGGTAGAATAATGGTTGATGAGCAGAGCTGTGTGATCATCTAGCCAAGCATCCTCAATGAGTCCTCTCCTCTCCTGCTCAGCCTCTTCTTTACGCTTATCACTGATATCACACAAACGCTCTCGTAAATCCTGCGAAAAACATCCAGAAAATCTCAGAATAATATCATTACTTCACATATGAACCCAGTTATCCAGAAAGGTTTAATGATCCTCTTTAATGAGACGAAACACAAGCTTAAAAATAAATAAACCTTACAAAACAAACTCCAAGGGTTTAAAAAATAGAGAATATCTTAATAACACGAAAAGAATAGGAGAAACACTAGCGCAAAAAAAAAAAAAAAATGTAAGGAGCACCAAATCAACCACTGATTATGTATTTAAAAAATAGCAATGTAACAAGAGGATGCTAGATAGGGGAGCACATAACACATGATTCCTGAACAAAGCCATGCGCTCAATTAAAACAGGAAATGTACAAAAGAATTATCAAAAAAAAAACACCACCCATGTGTATCAATTATGAGCACATGGCTGGTGAAGATAAACTCCATATAAGACAGCACAGGAGGAACCACAACCAAAACACTCCACAAGAGATACGACATAGTATGGTAATGAACTTCTGCATTAGAAAACATTACAGCGCTGAGTTAAGATATTTAGGAAACATATGTGTTAAATCTATTTTTTTTCTGTCTGTCTGCCCTCTTACGTCAAGCCTCTGATGCAGCTCTCCTTTGGTCTCCTCGTCCTCTCGGATATTGTCAGAGAAGCTGTTGTAATCTCTCTGCCAGGCGTTGACAAACTCCTGCTTCAGATCCGGCTTCTGGAGATGCAGCTGAAAGCTCTCCCTGAAAACCACATGATTTTCAGAAAAAACAAACAAAACTACACAAAGACCCAGGAATAACCATCAATGTTACTCTCTAATATTGTTCTACACACCAACAGATTTAAACCTAATTTGTTTTGGCAATTTGAAAATATAATCTGAAAAAAAAGCTGAAAAACTGCTCCACTTGAATCAACATCCATTAAACACATGAATCTATTAAACATGTACCTCTTAAGTAGTGACCAGAAATAAATCAGATCTCTTTGAATTGACAGAGACTGCTCAGCTTTCTGGACCAAGTGTAGTATGTGCATTGTTCTTGCAGCTGTATTTTACAATGGAGAATAAAATGCTAAGGGTATTAATGTGATCTTCAACATCTTATTTCCACAAACTGCAGTTGGTTCAAAATGCTAGTGCTCTGTTATTAAACAGTCTTTAATTGCAATTAAACAAAGTTTGAACTTGATCTTAAATGAGATTCTGTTCACTCAGTTTGATTTTTTAAGTTAACATATGCCTCTCTAAGCAAAAGTTATTTGGATCTCGTATTAACTGAGGTGTCTTCTATGAGAGCAAAATTCGAAACGATTACAAAGCTGCCTAAAACCCTCACCGCAGGCTGAAGAGGTGATGAATGATGAGGTGGCGTTCGCCCCGGAGGTTCTGCATCACCGTCTTCACGTTAACCGTGTAAGATTTACAGATGCTCTCCCAGAACGGGACGAGATAGTCTGAGATCTCCTACAAAACAACAAGACGCATAACAAAAAACTGCTATCAGCTCTATCGGATTCTTTGTTTAATGTACGGGCGAATCAGGCACAAATCTAAAAAAGTATTTACATTTCATTGCATATACAAAACAAGACCACATTAAGGTTTTATCCTGTTTTCCTATGTTAAAATTTACTGTGTGACTGATTTCACTTACAGTAATAAGGAGAAATACTCTTATTTTATGTGCAAACTTTAAATCGCATACTTGAGCTTCTTTCCCAGCAAGCTCCTCCCCCACCTCACTTCCTGTTTGTCAATTGTCACAAAAAGGGAAAAACACTCCCAAAAATAAGTCTAGAAAACCTGCAGAGTCGTTCTGGAAGTTAGTACAAGAACGTTGAACCTTTAGGAGTTAAAGAGCACCTATTGTGAAAACTTTTGGAAGTTGTTTGGACAGCAACCTTGCATGAAAGATGTGAACACACTCCTGTTAGAGTCGTTTTGGTTAGCTCCGTTAAAGTAAAGTGGGTTCAAAATTCCCACCAATCTTGTTTGACATGTGCGTATAACTGTAACCTCTTTTAATGATTCGATGAATCTCCACCATTATTTAGATCGAGTAGAATCGATCTTCCAGGAAAGCGTCACTGCTGCTATATTTCAGGCGGATTTCAGAAACACAAGATCCTAAATCGTTAACAAGGAAAGACCAACTGAAGAAAAATCATTTTTGGTTCTCACGTTTATGAGCAAAGATTAACCTTTCACTTCTGACTCTTTTCTTAATCAAGCAGCAATCCAAGGTTGGATTTACTGAAGGACTGTTGTTGAACGATGGATCCTATCCAACAATCCATGTCTTCATTCACTTCAAAAAGTATGTTTTGCACTTTCTATCCTTGCAACTGTTTGCTTGAAGTCAAGTCTTCATGTTGTAAACTTTACCCGGCAGTGTGGCAAGCCATTTATACTAATTCAGTTAATATATAAATATTATATATTATATTTTGAGATCTTTAATTCACTTTTGTCTTTATGACGGCTTAAAATGTTGTTCTTGTTCATTAGAATACAATTCTGCTGATATTTGTAATATTGGATACAAGTACAGTTCAAAAGGATAATGAATCACAAATACAACACTAGCTTTGGGGAAAAAAAGAAAAGTAAAGCTGTGATCTGATCTTTTTTTACTAGAGGAAGGTGAGAGCAGAAGCCAGGAGAGAGATTCTTTTTTTAACTAGGAGAGCCATAAAATCAAATCATGTCAAAAAGACATATTAGGTGCCCTTTATTATTGCATGTGTTTCAATCTGTGTCGATGAAGACACCATTTATGGTTTTGTGCTCTGCAACAACTCAAATTCATTAAAGTAATTGCTCACCCCTACCAGAAAAAGAGGTTTCAAATATTACATCTTTCCAATGGCACACGTAAGATTTTAAGTAAGAAGTGTTTGACTGACTGCCACGAATATAAATCATCTAGCATCCACTACTTAAAAACCACACACACTTGAGGAGATTCAAATCAAGCACACTAAGCAACACATTTCTTGTGTTTATTAACACCATGTTTTCCAGAGAAGAGTGTGCTATGTGTGCATTTTTGCCTTGGGTAAGGGTTCCTCCACATAGTTCCTGTCAGCTGATCTCCCGATCCCTGCTAAAGACTCTTGAGGGCAGGCACTTTTTGGGCAGAGGGATTCTGAGCATCCCGACACTGGCCTGGAGTGACCCGCTGTTTCACCTGAGAGAGAGAGCGAGGTGGGGAAAGAGAGTGAGAGGGAGAGAGCAGAGAAAGAGAGGGAAAGAAGAGGGAGATAGAGAGATGGAGTACGAGAGTTAGGGGAAAAGAGAAAGAGAGTAGAGAAAGGGAAAGAAGAGAGAGATGGAGAGAGATAGAGAGATGGAGTAAAAGAGTTAGGGGAAAAGAGAGAGAGAGAGAGAGAAAGAGAGAGAGTAGAAAAAGGGAAAGAAGAGAGAGAGGGAGAGAGAGGAAAAAGATAGAGAAGAGAAATAGAGAGAGCAGAGGGAGAGAGAGAAGGGAAGAAAAAAAGCAAGAGAGTGAGATAAAGAGACAGAGAGAAGAGAGAGAGGGGAAGGAATGAAAGACAGAGAGTGAAATAAAGAATAAAAGAGACAGAAAAAAGAAATAATTAATGAATAATCAATTTAAGAATTATTTTTATCAAACCTAAGTGTGTACCATGTCTTTGTAAAAAAATCTATTTGATTGGATGTGCTTTATAGGTTTTTAGGTTTAACTTACCAGAGAGTTTTTATTAAAAAAAAAAAATATTTTTTTTAACATAATGCTGCAGTAAAACAAACCAATGCTTATAATCCTTGAAGACAGAGGAAAGTTTTAATGGAATAAATTGCAAAAACGTATATTTTTACATTTAAACATAACATTAAAGCCGAGTCAAGTCAAGGCACCTTTCTTAACAGCATCCATTTTCTCCTGCAGAAGCTCCTCGACGTTCCTGACGAGAGTCTCCTGGTCTACATCTGCTGGGACTCTCACCAGAATCTTCTGTTCAACACCAAACCACCTCTCCAGTTGAGGCCACTCGCTCTGAAAGCTGCTGATTCTGTATAAGAGTTCACGAGACACTCTGAATTTCAATCTAGAAATAGATTACAAATTATATAAAACACCTGAAAAATGTTCACAAACTGGTCAGCGAATGTGTATTCAGGACATGCTTATCCGAGTAAAACAGCTTTTGATACAGTGCTCAATAAAAGAGAGCGTAGGATGATTTAGACTGTTTATTTCTGTTTTTCTCGAACACCTGTATTGCAACTGTTTCCTCCCGAGGCTACTGTCCCCAGATGCGAATACAGGACCTTCTGTCTCAGGTTCAGTCGCATCACTTTCATCTCTCTCCTGGCTTCTGCTCTCACCTTCCTCTAGTAAAAAAAGATCAGATCACAGCTTTACTTTTCTTTTTTTCCCCAAAGCTAGTGTTGTATTTGTGATTCATTATCCTTTTGAACTGTACTTGTATCCAATATTACAAATATCAGCAAACTGATACAAAGCTTCTTAAAGTCATGTATTTTTTTTTTCTTCCTATTTTACAGTTTCATAACATCACAAAACCATTAGTTCGCTGGACACAGTACAGAAGCATATTTACGTTCTTCACCTTTACAATAAAAAACATGTGTAATTAATTACCATGAGAAGAAATAAGGAATTCCTGGAGAAAGGCAGTGAATAGTAATCAGAAAGGCACAATACAATTAACTGAGTGGATGTGTAGCTCAATTTTTATCTCAAGCAAAAAACAGTCAGAGACTAACTCTAGGAAAGTTCCAACATATGTCCATATGCGCCAAAAGCCATCAGATCTTTGGGGTTCTTCATAAGTCAGTTTTTACAGGGGTAAGCTGCACACATCTGATTTAAAGTTGGTGTATTTAAACTGCTTTCGGATAAGATATAGGAGAAAGAAAAGAAAAGAGAAATCTGTAAGATCCTTTTTAACCTGCTGAGATTAAACTTGAAGAATTGAGTAATAAAGAGATACAAGCCATTGATAAATGAAAAAAAAAACCCACAATGACAATCTTGTGAGAAGACTGCTCATATTTAGGAGCTCAAGAGATAATCTGTGGGCTTTGTGAGGACAATTTCAGTATTATAAAATTTGAAGATGAGAATCACTTCCTTTATGAATGTTTTTTGTATGAAGATCTGTGGAGGAAATACTTGATACATCATGACAAAGTGTGCAAATTCGTTCAAGTTTGTGTAACCCTGTATTTGCTATGAATTTTGCTATTATGTATTTAGGAAAAGATTTTCTGATATAAAAGTTTAATAATGTGGAACTATGGACAGAGAGGCCCTCCATTCCTGAAAAAGAAACATGGTGAGGATGACATAAAATACATTGAAAAATTTGCCTGATGAATGAAATGAAAAGTGAACTTTAACTTTAACAGTGTAGTTTTAGACATACCCTCAAACCAAACTCACCAGCTGCTCGCTCCAGAACCTTCTCGTCTGAGACGTCCAGCAGCAGCACTAGATCCAGCACCGGCGGCAGAGGAGCGGGGTCTTCAGGGGCTTTATTTCTGGATAAAGTGAGGAGTTTCTTCTGAGTCTCATCAGCACCACACCCGTTCAGAGCATCCTCCAGCATCCGAGCCTGATGGACGTCCATCGGGAATCCATCGAGAACCCAACCACTGCCTGCAGGGACTCTCCTGAAGGACAGAGCAGGTAGAGCTAATGGACTACATAGAGAATGAATATAGGTGACGGACTTTTGATGTTTTATTGTTCCGTTAGCTTGTCATTGTGAATAGAAAGAGAGAGAAACTCACTGAGGAATGCAGAAGCAAATATGTTTAAAGTGTGAGTCACAATATGAAAACAAATTCTATTCACTTCAACGGGATCGCATACTAAACGATTTTGGATTCAACTTTGACCCACGACACTGCATTACATGAAGTCACTGCAACCACCCGATTGAAGAGGTGAACCCGTGAGCTTACTGAGATCTTGTTTTAAAGATACGTATTATTTTGTAGGACCACACGGTTGATGTGAAGTTTGTGTAGCACAGGTGTAAAATGTTGAAAAGCTTTCATTAAATACATTTGTGTGGTATAAAAATGTATTTATAATTTTAATTTCACAACTTACCATAGATAATTTTACTCTTTAATTTATTTTTATTATAACAGCATATTCATTTCAGAGTATTTCCCAGTTCAAAATATCCCTCAAGTGTGTGTTCAAGTCACTCTGATTTAACAGTGTACTGTTCATTTAAATATTTTGGGTTTTGGCAGGAAGATCCTCCATTTTAAGGATCCACTAAACTAAACAGTAGCGAAGGGCCACCCGAGGCTTCGTGTAACACCGAAGCAGATGAATCGAATAAGCCGTAATGGTTCGAGGCTTTGAAACTATTTGTTTAATTAATTTGACTTTTTAAAAATTATTGACTTTTTGTCCCCATAATAAAGCAGTAGTGTTACTTTTGACTTAAGCACACATTAGACCACCATTCTGTTCCAAATCTTTGCGTTTCGGAAGATTTTCTTCCGAATTTGAAGTGATTCTTATTTTAAAAACTTAAGATTATTCTACATTCTAACATTCATGGCATCAGTTATTTTCTATAATCCGTTGACTATTTTTGATGTAGGTGGAGTTATAGTATTGCGCTCAGTTTTGGGTTGTAGGTGTCCTTTCTTTTAGCCTTTTGGATGAAGTGGAATGTCTTTTTAAACTAGCCAGAGTGTTCTCCATTTTGTTGTGGGCAGATGAGATAAATGAGGGGGCTCAGAAGTCCTCGGACGAGATTTTTATGAACACGTGAGCTCAACACATCGCCAAAACTTATTTTTCTTGATACCATTTCAAAGTGTCTTAATGAATTAGAGACGTAATGCCCCCACCCTTTTTACCTGATACCCTCCACAATGATATCCATCAGCAGCGGATCAGGAACCGCTCGCCCCGCCCTCAGGGCGTTCTCTACCGCGGCCCCGAGCTGAGCTTGCCGCGACCGCTGTGGAGCAGAGAATCACACCTGATGAACCGCAGTTAACCAGTAAAAAAGCAGGTGCTGTATTTCACACATTTCGAGGTTTTATATTTACCTTTGGTTCATCTTTGACTTCTTCTTTGTGAGGTCTAGACCTCTCTGTAGGAGTCTGCAACTCTGTGACATATTTAGACGTAACAGCGTTTAATCATTTAAATCTACTATGAACTACTTTAATTTCATAGTTTTTTGCAGTTTTTAACCCCTTTTTAATTAAGTCATTTATAAAATAAAAGTCCTTGTTACAACCTTCATGAGATTTAATGCATTCTTTTCTTTTGTTTCTCAGATAAAGTGCTCTGATTCTCTATTTCTATTCTTTGTATCACAGCCTGGTCATAAGGGCTTTAGAAGAACATATACATATTTAAATAGAGCATGAGTTCACGGTAAAATCAAGTTTCCTCTTAATTAAATCCAGCAACCTTTCTTACATTAGGAAGAGATTCTATGACTTGTGTAGCATTGAAATCTCTAAACTAAACTTGATGCATTCTTAATAAAGTGTTTGATTTATGAAACCAATGAATCAGGTAAGCAATGTGTAAGAGCACTAAATTAATAAAATTTAAAAAAAATAAAAAACATGCAGGTGTCTTTAAAACCCCTTCTCATACGCCCCAGTCTAGCTTACCCATGTGAAGTCATCAACAATGTACATTTACCCAAACAAAAGCTTATATAATATCCATTATTGTTGATTTATGTTGGAATAAAAAGTAAAAAATGACCAGAAACCCTATGGAAATTTATTAAAAACACCCAACAAGAGTGTTTAAATGCAGTCTATTTGTATATAAAGGTCACCAAGTCATTTTGAGTCAGTTGTTTACCTGTTGTTGGGGAACTGTTGCTTTCCAAGAGTTTCTGTGAACAGCAAACTCAGCGTTAGTGAAAAGATTTCAACTGGACTTATTGATTCATTGCCTATTCCACTGTTTTTGATTCACTGCCTAGATTTATGTATAGAGCTTTTTTCTTTATCTTCAACTCAAAATCTGTGCGACGGAAGAGTTTTATAAATGCTATAATGTGTTCTGTTTAGGGAGGGAGGGTAGTGGGAGTACTGTTTAATTATACATATTGTAAAAAAATATTGTTAAAAAAAGATGTAATGGTATTATAAAGTGATGACACACAAATTTTGACCTGCTCTCGCTGGCTGCTGTCCTGCTGATGAGCTGATAACGCATCCTGGATCAGAGAGTTGGCTGACAGCACACGGACGCCAAGAACTGTAGCGGATGAACCAGAAAAAAAACTAAATTATAATAATAAAAGCTAAAAATCTAATTACACATATTCATTATTAAATCTAATTTAGTTTTTAATGTGAAAGATTTCACAGTCAAATGGTGTCTGAAGCTTCTAAAAAGCAGCGAAACACTAATTGTTTCATTTGTAAATGACTGTTTTAGCTCAATCATATTGTTTTTGGATTGCCATTGCGTAAATAAACCAACTGAACACTTTCTTCTGCTCTCTCACCGCTGCTGATTCTGGAGAGACAGGTGCTCTTCCCCGAGCAGGTTTTCCCCAGCACGCTGGCTCTGAGGGGGAATCGAGGAAAGAAAGGTGGAGGCGTGCTGACAGCAGCAACCATCAAGCTCTGAAGACGATTCAGCACGTGATCCAGAATGTCATTCTCTGGAGGAGCTGGACTCCCGTCTTCTTCCTGCACTCCCCACTCCCCCGCCATCGCCTGCAGGGGGCAGACAGAGAGGCTTCAAAGCTATATCAAACCACTTTTTTCCACAAGGACCCACATGAACTCAAAGAGGGTCTAAATTCCCCCGTTGGCGTGGAGGACGTTCCGATTCATTGCTTTCAAAAGCCCTCCAGAGCAGCCAACGGGCTTCAATCAAAATCCTAGTGATGTCTGCTTTCAAACCATTAGAATGCCAACAATGGTAAAACGTGTGTACGGCAGGAAATTATACGAGTTCTGGAGTGTTGATTTTAGCATTCTCACAATAAAACAATGGGGCTCCTTCTCTTAAACCCTTATCTCCAGCATCAAAGGGCCTATAGCCCCCACACCTCTTGCTGGTTTAACCATAAAATAATGTTTTGTTAACCAGTTAATGTTTAATATTGTGTGAATTATATTAGAGAGTTTAGTGGAATGATTGGACATCACAAAACTAGAATCTTAACACTCTCAGCAGCTCTCTGATTCGTCACTCCTCTCTGGGAGGAGAAAGAAGGCCTGACCCTTTCGTCTCTGAAATTGGCCGGTGAAGGGAAAAGCTCTAGAGCGCCCCATCATGTAGTAACCTTAGAGTAAACTTGAATGCCTTTCTTTTAGAATGATCAATTCCAAATTAAGCGTAGACAATAACTCTTTACTCTTGGTTCATATTTTATCTTGGTTATATGATAATAAACGTTCAAACTCTTTTCAGTCATTCTTCTTTTACTGATACACGTTTAAGGGTTATTAAGAATATTAGCATCAAGTATTAAGTAAAAATAAAGTTTAATGAGTGAGTTAAAAACTATCATTCCAATTTCGTTAGCTGTGATCAGGAAAAATGTTAAAGATAAAACCTTTGTAAATCAATTATGGAGTCAGATGTACGAGTTTATGTGAATTATTAAAAATGCTTTAACACTGCTTCAAGACCAAACACATGAGCCTTCAGTCCCGACCGGTATCTGTTTTTGGACCAAGCATCGGGAGCCTACAAGTGAAACCTTCTCAAGGTTTTTACTATCATTTTGCACCTCTAAAGGCTGAAAGTGGCGCTGAATCAGGAGTAAGTCTATGGATCAGACAAAAACAGATGCTAAAATCTCCATGGTGCTGATGAGAGAGACGTGGAACAAGTTGCTGTGATTGTATGCATTGAAAACAGAATATTGTTGGTGTAACAAACCAACTTCAGAGACTTTTTAAAAAACTTTTTTAAAAGCCTTTGAATAGTAATAAAGGAAAAAAGGTCCGGTTAAAAACATCTCCCTCTACATTTAATTTCATACAGAGCGGCTGGGACTGAGTCATTGAGTTTCGTTTCCTCCCTTCTGCTGAAGTTTAACATGATTAGATCTGCCTTTACCCAATCGTTAAAGTCTACTTGTGACGCTTGCGATGCAATGGGATTTTGAAGCTTTTTGGAAATGACTTTAGAGGTAGAGCTGAGTCAAGCTTCTCAAGACGTCTGGAGACAACACCTGGAGACTTTGTGAGACAAATTTAAGATTTTATGGAAGACTTCGTCAGAGCAAATTCATATTCAATGAGATGTAGTGGGAGGGGCTGATTCAACCAGGCTATAATAAAGTTATCCTCACCACATACTCCTCGTAGTCCTGATCGTTGAGGATCTGGAGCTTCTGCAGCTCAATGATCTGCTCTGCCGTGGGTTCAGCGGGTGTGGGATCCACAGGAGCCACTTCGTAAAGAGGCTTCCCGCTGAGAAACAGCTCCCTCCACTCCTGCATCAGCTTCACTGGGATCAGACTGAGGAGAGAGGGATGATGTGCAGTCACTTCTGCTGGTTTATTCATCACGGGCCTAAATGGAAGATATTGAGGTTTAAGAAGAGGTGTGAATGTGCGAGCTATGTGCTTGATTGGACGAGGAGGTGATGATGTGGATTTAAGTCTTTATTTAGTATCGATTGTGATCAGAAAGTGTTCCCATCATAGTAGAAATGAAGTTATCGGGTGTCTGTCTCAAAATGAGGGTGAGTGAGTATTATGTGAGAAACAATTATTTAACAATAACTCAAATGTCAAGTTTAAAAATATATTAAATGAAAACGTATGATATTTTTCTACAATATTTCCCACTTTTGCTCCCTTTTTCTATTCTCTCTGAACCTGATTCTTTGATTCTATTATCAGTTCTATTACTGGCCTTAGCAGAACATGTATTATGCATTTTAACTGTTGTGAGGAAAGAAACCTGGCTGTAAGTTCTTTTGTGGATGTGGACCTAGCATATTTTTTGACCCAATGTAAAAAATTGAAAGCCGAGATCAGTTTTTTTTTGCTCCTGATCACTTGAATTTTATTGTCTTCTCCTGATATTTCCCAATCTAATTACTTTTTATTTTTTTGCTCCCAATACAAATCCGATTCCAGTTAAGTACAGTTAGTGATGCATTAGGAATAAAAGAGGACAACAAATATTAAGACTTCACTATCTTAATCTCTCTTCATTTTCAGTTTTTAATCATTACGCATTCATATGACTTGATTAATGCTTGATTTTATTAAATGTACTTTCTTTTTTTTTCTTTGTTTCCAATGTAAAGCACTTTGAATTACCCTGTACGAAATGTGCTAAACATATAAACTTGCCTTGCCTATAACTCCTAACTCTTAGAACAACTAAAAAGTTGTTCCAGGTTTCTTTTGATTCTATGTTCATTGACAAATATCTTATATTTTGTTATATCTTGTTTTCTTTCCCCACAAAATATATCTAAAAATGTAATTAAAACAAATTAAGTGCAGAATTGTGCACTTACAGCTTTCGTTGAATAGCAAGTTTTTATTGGCCTGTCAATAAATTTAATATTTTAAAGAGGAGTTTTTTTTATTAATAGTAACATAAAACTGTCTGCACTGTTATTAAAAACAAAATGTTCTGATATTTTAACAGATTCCAATCCCTCCAAAATCACGTGATAGGACCTGATTTATCGAGAGTCTAATAAAAAGAAAAAAAATCCCTTTGGAGTTAACAAATTGTGTTATATTCCGAAATCAATTCTAATAAAAAATTGCCTTTTTTAAATGAGAAAACATTTTTTTTTTTTTTTAAACAACAAGGTCAACATAATCCAATGTACTTTTAAATCATTTTTAACAGCTTTAAATAGTGTTTTTAATGAAATAGTTGCATTAATTTCTATTTTACAAGTGAATTATTGTTAAAAAAACATCTAGAGTGGTTCAAAAACAATTCAAAAGAGTAACCTACTTAAAAAAACTGTAAAACATGTGTACTCCTAGATAGATGCAGGGAAAAAAATTCAGCATGGCAATTCAGCATGAACCTAATTGAGTAATTTTGCACAAAACAAAACCACAATATTTTTTTTCTTCTTCAGTAAACTCCAGTTTGGTTTCATTAAAATTTTACACATCAACGTCAATGGAGCAACTCCCACTTGTAAAATACAGAAAACTCTGAAATCCCTTCCAGCTTCTGGAGAGGAACCAACATTTTCAATGTTCCAACAGTTGCAAAACCGATTTCGGTGATGTTTTAACCAACTTACCCAGGACACTCAAAATATTGTTGACAATATAAAACTGTTATTTGATGTTCAACCCAAACTTACATGTATAGATCTTTTTTTCAGTTCCGTCAAATCAGCTTCTCAAACAAGAGGCCTAATGTAGGTCACAAGTTAATCAATGTTAAATTCTATTAGTAGAATATAATTTAAACTGTTAATTTAAGAGCCACAGAACTCCTCTTGAAATCAGGAAATATGTTTCTTGTTTTGTCTTTTTTAGGGGATCCAGGTTAAGATTACGAGTAATTTATATTCATAAACGTGTTATGCAAGCCTAATAAGTGACTATTGTTGTTTTTATGTTGTGGGAGAAAACAAACGGAGCACTCAAAGTAAAAAAAAAAGGCATGTTCAAACAACAAGACCAGCGCAGTAGCCACACGGAAAGCAAGGTAGACCATTTTTTTAAAGTCATTAAAAGCACTCAGATCAGTACTTAGCAGTGAGGAGTCGGTATTCGCCAACTTTGGTTGCCAGATCCGTCATCTGCTCCAGGATTTCCCTGCAGATGTTGAAGTGCTTGCGGCTGCGTGCCTGAGCGTGCTCGGCGAGGAGCTGCTCATGCAGCTCCTTCTCCTTCCTGAGCTCCTCACAGCGCTCCAGACGCTCCTGCTGAGCTAGAACCTGAAGAGACCCGCAGACACGAAGCATTCCATGTCTCGCTTTTTTATCAAAACAAGCTGTAGTCAAAGTAAATCTCTTCTAATTTATGTTTTTGATACATGTACACATGGCATGGTCCTGAATATGATAAATAAGTAAATAAAATAATGGCATTAGAAACAACAAAAATCACTTGTTGGATTTAGGAGAAAAGCATCCTCTAAGTTGCTCTCACAGCTTCTCTGTCCAGGGCCTCCTGGAAGTCTCGGACTCGGCGCTCCTGGTACTGCCTCTCCAGGAAGATCCGGTTCTGTCGAAACACCTCTTTCTGCTGCTGGAGCTGCGTCAGCTGCACGATGATCCGCTTCTCCTGCTCCGTCTGACCCGTCAGTCCAGCCAGCATTTGCTCGTCTCCCACAGCTTCCTGAGAAGAGAAGCGTTGGGTGTGCTTATATGAGCAGCACTTTATTAAACAAATCCAAACAAACAGAGATTAAAGAAACGGATAAGTGTCTTTTATTTGTTTCGGAACAATGGCACTTTATTAAAGATTCTACAGTACAAATAATCCCCCCTGTAACCCCACTCTGACGCGTAAGTACTGCGTATACGACTTTTCGCTAGTAAAATATAAAAGCACTTCTGATGTGCAGTCTGTGCTCTGTGTAATGGGAAAATTTGAATCATTAAGATCAAATAGTATAATAGAAATATCAACATCTGTCATTAATATGTTAAATGTGTTCATGTTTATGTAGGACGAGGGAGATGAAGACTGGAATTTACATAATGTATGTATGACTTTCAATTGGGTTACATTATTAAACGCTGTGGCTGTTTCGGTACTCCTGTCTGCTGAGCATTAATTTTCTTAATACCTGGAAAAAGGTACATTACATAAGAAGGATAGTTCATTTTTTAGACTAAGTTATCAACACGTTATGTTCTGAGCAATAAATCCTAACGTTCTAAACCAGTTATAGTTCCGCTAGAGATAATAAATATAATGTTATGTTGAATTTGACAGTTTTCTATCACGTTAGATTAGCGTGGAATGTCGATTTATTGCATTTGACAAATGTAAGTAACGCAATAATTACTTTCCCTGGTAATGAGTTACTTTTAAAACAATGTAACTCAGTTACTATTTGTGAAAAGTAACTAGTAACTAAAACGAATTAGTTTTTAAAAGAAATGTGCCCAACACTGATGATTTGTGGGCAAGAAGACATTTCCCTATAATGGTTGCATAGTTCATTCTCAGAAAAACAGGAATGGTAGAATAAATGTATGCACAGGGTGTAGCTCTACTGGAGTTATAATATACTGTAAAACCTGTATACTGTGAGCCTGGAGCTGTTTCATCAGCACTCGGCTTCTGCGCCTCTCTCTCTCGTCCCGCGCAGACAAATCTTCCTCCAGACGCTGACGGATGATTTCGATGTAGTCCTGGTTCCACTTCTCTCTCTCTTCTGAACTAATCAGCTGAGTCACGCCAGCGCTGGAGACGGGGACATCAGTTCTCTTGTTTACTTTTACTTTTAGGGTGTTGAGAGGGCTCACCTGTTGAGTGTGTTTCTGCCTCTCTTCGTCCTGCTCTTCTCAAACTGCGCAATGTCGTGCTGAACATGCTGAAAAGCACAAGCAAAGTGGTTTATAAATAGACCAACTTGAAGAAAGAAATCATCAAACAGATGATTATTTGGTCTCAACATAATCCACTTCGGTAAACCTGGCAACCCCTCTGATGATAATTTCTGTGTTGAACCCTTTTAATGCTTTGTTCACACTGTAAAGTGTCTGCATGTCTCACTCTGAGCACAAAACCTCCGGTTTTGATTTGTTACTAAAAATATCATCAAAACAGGGGGAGCTTCAAAACAGTCGGAGCTTCGAAACAGTCGGAGCTTCGAAACAGTCAGAGCTTCAAAACAGGTGGAGCATGGAGGAGGAGCGTCAGTCTTGTTCTTCTCTGCTTCGAACGAGTCTCTCTCAGTATCGTCTTCTTTCAGTTCTCTTCAACTACAAATACAGCAGTTCTTCAACAATGCAATGTTAGTTTAGAGGCTAAAGCTCACAGCGTGTCATTAAATTCCCAATGTGAGTAGAAAACAGGAAACTACACAGATTCTGCTCTCCTTTAAACAAGTCTCTCTCAGACTCCTGTTCTTTCAGCTCTCTTCATCTACAAATACAGCAGTTCTTCAACAATACAATGTTAGTTTAAAGGCTAAAGCTCAGAGAGTGTCATTAAATTCCCAATGTGGGTAGAAAACAGGAAACTATACAGATTCTCCTCTCCTTCAAACGAGTCTCTCTCAGGCTCCTCTTCTTTCAGCTCTCTTCAACTACAAATACAGAAGTTCTTCAACAATACAATGGTAGTTTAGAGGCTAATGTTAACAGAGTGTCATTAAATTCCCAATGTGAGTAGAAAACAGGAAACGACACAGATTCTCCTCTCCTTCAAACGAGTCTCTCTCAGTGTTGTCTTCTTTCAGCTCTCTTCAACTACAAACACAGCAGTTCTTCAACTATACAATGTTAGTTTAGAGGCTAAAGCTCAGAGTGTCATTAAATTCCCAATGTGAGTAGAAAACTGTAAACTACACAGATTATCCTCTCCTTCAAACGAGTCTCTCTCAGGCTCCTCTTCTTTCAGCTCTCTTCAACTGCAAATACAGCAGTTATTCAACAATACAATGTTAGTTTAGAGGTTAACGCTAACAGTGTGTCATTAAATTCTCAATGTGAGTAGAAAACTCAAAACTCAGCAGATTTCTTCCTCTTCACTGACTCTCCTCAGCGCAAGATCATTTGATTGTTGTGTTTGTAGGTTTGTGTTCTGAGAAACAGCTGCAGGTGTTCATACGTTGGGACTTTAGTCTAAAACACTTTATTATTTTTAGTTGAAACCTCCCTCCAGAAGACCACCTCCCTACTCTAGAGCGAGCTGATTGGTTAAAAGAAGCAGATTGTTAACTTCTGAATTCTTTGCAGTGATGCCAGATTGGATCGTTTTCCTCCCAATTGGGCTACTTTTGGTTACATTGGGCTGTGACAATAAAAAGTGCGATTTAAAAAAATATTTTTGTGAATAGATTTTATATTTTATATATATATATATACATATATATATATATATATATATATATATATATATATATATATATATATAGTGTACATTTTTTATACACGTTCTTAAAGCTCCTGAAAGTCAAGCCTTTGTAAGGATATTCAACTGAAAATTTTTAATACAAAACTTCATTGTTGTTTCATAGAGATGCACTCATCAGATTGTGAGGAAGAGCGTTCTCATATAGAGCCCCTGAAGCTCTGGAACAAACTCCCGGCCGGCACACAGCTACGCTCACAGAGTTCAGAACTAATTTAAAAACATTTATGTTTAATCTAGCGCTGCAATAATTGGCTTCTGGTATTTGTTAAACAGATCTGGTGTCTGAGCGCTATAAACACACAAAGTCTGGAAAAAACAATGTGGTTCAATGTTCCTCTCTAACCTCTCCTCATCATTTATCTCTCGTCCTGCAGCTGATGATGATCACCTGTTTGTTATCTGTATTCAACTCAAATTGTTATTCTGTTTCAACTCACTCCTCTGTCCACCCCAACCTCCCCCGGCGACCTCTCTCACTGCAGATGACTTCGCTGATCACTTCATAGACAAAACCCTCACCATCAGCCAACAGTTTGCACTACCTTGCACCCAATTTCAGCCACAATCTCCGACACCTTTCATGTCCGCATTCACTCCACTCACAGAAGATCAGGTGTCCAAACTTCTTCTCTCAGCGCATCCAACTTCCTGCCCCCTCGATCCCATCCCCTCTCACCTTCTACAAACCATCTCACCTACCATCACGCCTGCCCTCACTCACATCATCAACTCCTCCATCACTACCGGCATTTTCCCCAACACCTTCAAGGTGGCCAGAGTCACCCGGCTTCTCAAGAAACCCACACTCGACACATCACTGGTGGAAAATTACAGACCTGTCTCTTTGCTGCCCTTCACTGCAAAACTCATCGAGCGAGTCGTCTTCAATCAACTCTCTACCTTCCTGACTCAGAACAACAAACTTGATGACAATCAATCAGGCTTCAAGAACGGACACTCAACTGAAACAGCTTTGTTGTCTGTAACGGAAGCACTACGAGGGGCCAGGGCTAACCACAGATCATCTGCCCTCATCCTACTAGACCTCTCTGCAGCGTTTGACACAGTCAACCATCAGATCCTTCTCTCCACTCTTTCTGCGATGGGCATCACTGGAACTGTACTCAGTTGGCTTGAGTCCTATCTCACTGGTAGATCTTTCAGTGTCGGGTGGAGGGGTGAGGTCTCAAACACTCATAACCTACTCACCGGGGTTCCCCAGGGTTCAGTCCTTGGCCCCCTTCTCTTCTACATCTACACCAACTCCCTGGGCCCTATCATCCTCAGACACAGATTCTCCTACCAATGCTACGCTGACGACACTCAACTCTATCTGTCGTTCCCCCTGATGACCTGTCAGTAACTACCCGCATAACTGACTGCCTGAACGACATCTCTACTTGGATGAAGAACCATCACTTACAGCTCAACATGGCCAAGACAGAACTTCTGGTAATCCCAGCTCATCCCTCTGTACATCACGACCTCACCATCCAGCTGCAATCCTCTACAGTCACCCCTTCTCCTACAGTCAGAAATCTTGGAGTGCTTTTGGATGAACAGCTGTCCTTCAAAGACCACATAACAAAGACAACTCGAGCATGTAGATTTGCACTGCACAACATTCGAAAGATCAGGCCCTTCTTAACTGAGCATGCAACTCAACTCCTGGTTCAGGCTCTGGTCCTCTCACGTCTGGACTACTGCAACGCTCTCCTAGCAGGACTTCCATTAAATACGCTCAAACCTCTGCAGATGATCCAGAACTCTGCAGCTTGTCTTATCTTCAAGGAACCGAAACGAGCTCATGTTACTCCCCTCTTCATCACTCTTCATTGGCTCCCCATTGCAGCTCAGGTTAAATTCAAATCGCTAACGCTGGCATACAAAACTATCTCCAGATCAGCCCCTGTCTACCTCCATGAGCTCATACACTCCTACATGCCCTCCAGAAGCCTGCACTCAGAGAAGGAACAGCGACTTGTGGTTCTGTCCCACAAGGGCAGAAGATCTCTCAGCAGAACCTTCTCTCTCACTGTCCCTGGATGGTGGAACAAACTCCCTGATCCAGTCAGGAAAGCAGCAACACTAACAGCTTTCAAAAAGCAACTGAAAACTCTTCTCTTCAGAGAACACCTACTAAAAAAAAAAAAAAAAAAAACTACTACCTTCTTTTTCCCCTACTGCTTTGGTTTTTTGATCTGTTGATACAATTTCTATTGTGAGAAGTTGAGATAGACTTTGACAGTGTTACAAATTGCATATTGTCTCTCCCTAATGTAAGTCGCTTTGGACAAAAGCGTCTGCCAAATGCATAAATGTAATGTAAATGTATTACAGTTTTCTAATCGTTGTTTCTTCATTTGTTAGTTTCTGTTTTTTCTTTGTTTGTTTTGTTTTTTTCAGGTGCTATCCGGTGAACCATTCCTCGATGGATCTTAAGTTTGTATATTCTTTATGCTGGGGAGGTGATTAGCACTGCTAAAGAAGCGCTATATAAAAACCTGATTGATTGATTGATTGATTAATGAAGTAGCTTAATCTCTGATTAGTGAGGAATATAGCGTTGCATACAGATGTGAGAACAGCTGGTTCCTTGCACATATAGTATAGGATGATCGTTAAACCTGAGCTTCATCGATTAGAACGAAACAAAAGCACCTCATTGGAAAAAACTTTTCTGTTCACTTTGACATTTCTCTACAATATTCCAAACAACAGAAAACACGTTCAAAGCTTTGTTTACCTGAGCTTCTTGTTTTTTGCAAACCCGCTTCTGCTTCTCTACAGGTCTCTGTGTGCGGTTCTGAGGAGGTTTAGGGATCCGGACAGCAGCCGACTGAATCTGAAGCATGGTCTCCACTTGTTTCCTTCTCGCCTGCCGTTGCTGAAATCGCACACGTTATAAAATCAGACCTAGAGAACCAATTAGCTCACAATTCTAAAAAGCAAACAATTAAGAGACAAAATACTGTAAGAGCATAAATTACTGTTTTACACCTGTTTGAACATCTGTCTTAGGGCCTAAAAATAATAATAATTTTGCATCATTCATAGTTCAATTATTTTTGTCTATTTAATCTTTCAGGTCTTAAAAAAACTAATATAAAAATGACAAAAACGAGATCTTAAATATTGAATCCTTTATACTTAAATAAAAATAGATGCATGTTTTTTTTATGCCTGCTTTAAGCCATTTTATGATTACGGGAGCCCACTTTTTTGGGGGTTAATAACATAATTGCTGAATAAAACCCGTTCTTCAGGAGGACGCACCTTCTCCCGGTCCCTCATTCTCCTCTCCTGCAGGAGTTTGAGTCGTTCCTCCTCTTTCTGCAGCTCGGCCGTGACCGAGCGCTTCTGCATTTCTTGCCCTTTCTTGTGAAAGCGTTCTGTTATTTTCTGCATCTTCAGATCTGTCTCCCGCGTCACCACGGACTTCAATCGCTATGGAACAATCCAAGTTTGCGGCCAAAACACACCAGATAAGCTTTTAACAACAAATGTCATAAGTCCCAAAGTTCATATCTCAGGTCCTGATAGGATCATGTGACACAATCAACCAATCAGCAAAAAGACAGCTTTCAGGTACTTCCTTTCTGGCACCACTCGGATTACATTTCAATTTCAATGATGTTTTGGTTTTAATTTAGCTCAATAAAGTAATTTTAACCTGAACATATCAGCTGATACTTTTGCTGTCATGTGTAATGTATAGCTGATTTAACTAACCCATATACCCATTCTTTATATTTACTCTCTCACGTATCACAAGATAAAGCAGCTGTCGATGATTGGAGGGGTTATTTATGGAATCTCATCATAAGACATAAAAACGTATCACTTTTAATCTCTCCAGTTTGAATGTAATTCCGTCACCTGGGTGTAGATGGCGTTCTCGAGGCGATGCAGGCGAGCGGTGGCGGCGGGCTGCATGACCTTCATGGAGGCGGCAGTGAGGCCGGTTTTACTCTTTCTCTGGAGCAGGACGTACAGCTGGTAGAGCAGCTGAGTGGCGGCCCCATGCCGGCTCAGCATCAGCGCTCGGGCCGTGCTCAGGTCAAAGGGCACCGTCAGCAGCTGCAGCGTGGGCTCAATGCGGGTGAAGTTATTCAGCTTGGCATTCGCAGTACTGAAAATAGAGAGTGAGTGGTAGCAGAGAGAGAGAGAGAGAGAGAGAGAGAGAGAGAGTGAGTGGTAGCAGAGAGAGAGAGAGAGAGAGAGAGAGTGAGTGGTAGCAGAGAGAGAGAGAGAGAGAGAGAGAGAGAGAGAGAGAGAGAGAGAGAGAAAGAAAGAGAGAGTGATCGAGGGGAGAAAAAGGGGCGAAGAGAAAAAAGGGATAGAGGAGAGAGAAGAGAATGAGAGTAGGGAGAAATTGGGGTGAGAGGGAGAGCGGGTGGAGAAATAAGGTAGAGAAAGAAAGGAGAGAGAGAGAGAGAGAAATAGGGCAGAGAAAAGAAAGAAAGAAAGACGGTGAGAGAAAGAGAGAGGAGAGAAATAAAGGAGAGGATAAGAGAGGGCGAGATAAAGAGAGGAGAGAAAGAGGGAGAGTGAAGAGATAAAGGAGAGAGAGAGAGAAATAGGGCAGAGAAATATAGAGGAGAAAGAAAGAGAGACAGAAGAGATGGTGAGAGAAAGAGAGAGGAGAGAAATAAAGGAGAGGATAAGAGAGGGAGAGATGAAGAGGAGAGAAAGAGGGAGAGTGAGGAGAGAGAGAGGGAGGAAGATATAGGGGAAAGAGAAGAGAGAGAAAGAGAAATAAATAGAGGAGAGAGAGACAGAGAGATAGTATAGAGGACCGAGTGAGAAGAAAGAAAGGAGCGAGAGAGACTAAAGACAAAGAACTAAAATGCCTCAAACAGCTGAGAATCCTGAACTCCTGACCAAACAACAGTGTTCTAGTGATTGTCTTTTTATAAATCCGCATCTGTCTAGCGGACAATTTTAGGGATCAAGCTTTAAGGAGACGATGAACATTTTTAGCTGGTTTTAACACCAGCTCACAAAAGCAAGACTAGGTGAGCAGGTTTATAACCTTTATCAGATCCTGATAGGCCCAATCATCTGACATACCAAACCAATGACTCCTTGCTGCCTCCTCTCTGATTACGTTTTAATTTTAATGTTTTTTTTAGGTTTAATTAAATTTAAGTTCAATAGAGATTCTATTTGCCAGACTTAAACCCCACCAAAAATCATAAAGACGAGACTCTCAAAGCGGACGAGCTGAAAGCCAATAGCAAAACACTTCATCTGGGTCGGCTGATTGTCTGCCGAACCATTTAAAGCTTTAATTAGAGAAAAATTAACCCAAAAAGTAATGAGGACATAATATAGTACCTAAACAGACTTTTCAGAAGGCCAAAATGGGTTAAGCTCCTTTTTTATTACTTATATATAATATCTATTTAAATATAATAAAAATATATTATATATTTGGGTAATGTTTAGCTATAATTCGTTTACATTTCAACAAATACATGCTTGACGTATTCCGCTTTACGTCTAATGAATTAATATTACATAAAAGTTTAACCTTTTATAATTTTGATGAATAAATTATTGAAATAAACGGACCTAGGAATTTTTCTCGGTATATTTTTTTGGGCCCACGCATGCGCCGTATGGGTCAGCTTACTTCTGTTTGGAGAAGAGATGGAAGTCCTCCTGAAGCTCGTATCTGAAGAGAATCTCTCCAATCAAATAACCATTTGAGAAGTCCCTGGCAAAGCTGTGAGGCTCTGTAAAATCATTCACAAGAACAACATTTACGAGATACATCTACTTTAATTCACATGTAAGAAGTGCGCGACCAAGTAAAGCATTTAACGTTGACGTTAACGTGAGTAACGGTTTTAGGCTAACGACCAGACGATGACATTCCCGCCAACAGATTTCCAGTCACACGAATAAAGACTTACCAACGACTTTCGACAGCCGGAGTTCGGAATTCAGCCACTGACAAATTATTTCAGACATTTTGACAGTTTAAGTTCTCATCCAACTTAGACGGAGCGCATAAATATTTGCGGAAATAATCGAGAAAGTGTCGAGGCTGGTTTTGGGGAGTGCCTCGTTTTGCCTTTTCGTTGCTACAGCAACCAACCGACGCTGTGACGAGGTCACGTGATTTCCCCTCGCGCACCGGCAAACGTAAGTAACCGGATTAAAAAGGAAAGTTTAACGTAAATTGTTCTCTTGAGTTTTGAGAGGTTTCCCTTCTGCTTTTGATATTGTAGTTAAGTTAGAAGCTCTGGCATGGTGTCGCGAGTTCTTTATCAAGATAGATTTACCTTAAGGGCTTGTAATTTTTGATAATTTGCAAATCTGTTTAAATGAATAAAAATTAGAATTGTATCTTTTGAAATGTTTTTGGATAATTAATTAACGGTAGCTATGTTAAGGTTATGTAACAGCATTTGCAGCTTTTTATAATGAAAATCTGTTCATCTAAAAAACATGGTTAATGACAATGTTAGTCAATTGTCAACTAACAATGACAAATCAGCATTGGAGTTTAATATAATGTTTCACTAAAAATTTATAATTTAAAAAGTTACTTCACAATTTTTAAACATGACAAGAACTGTTGTTTTTAATAAACTTCTTAATCTCTTTTCTTGCTGTTGCGTTAGACACATCCACATGGGAAGTTTATGCTATCTTTCTAGACTAGCCTCTAGTGGTCAATCGATGAACTGCAGTTTAGGTCACTTCATCACGTGGGAGAGTGGAAGACTGCAGCTTGGAAAATCAAATTGTGTTTAAAGTTGAACACTTTCTAGACTAGCCTCTAGCGTTCAGTCAATGAACTGCTGTTAAGTCACTTCCTGTCAGACATCCAAAGGGAAATAAGGATTCCCTGTTTGAACACTACTTGATGAAACAGAGCCGAGATCACAAAACCTGAAAGTGTCCACTCAGAGTTGGGTGGCTATCTTTCATATAAAAAAAGTCATGTAACAATTTTCAAACAGAGCAAACAAATTTCAAAGAATGAAAAGACAACAATTTGTCTCTGTTTTGTCTTGCT
The DNA here is from genome assembly GCA_900490495.1 of Danionella dracula. Classification (NCBI taxonomy): domain Eukaryota; kingdom Metazoa; phylum Chordata; class Actinopteri; order Cypriniformes; family Danionidae; genus Danionella; species Danionella dracula. The sequence goes on along the minus strand of UELW01000766.1, from coordinate 503,539 downwards.
AGACACTTTCACATGGGGAGTCTATAGGCTAACTTTTGAGACCAGCCTCTAGTGGTCAGTCAACGAATTGCAGTTTCAGCTACTTCATGGTGGACACAGCAAGTGTTGCAAGTCAAATTTGTCAAGTTTATATTCTCCACCACACTCCGCATGTAAACAAGGATCTGTTCAGTAGAAAAGCAACACACAAATTCACCTCGTAATGCAGTACTTTCCACATTAGTCTTTCCTTAGTTTTAAATGAGCTCTAGATTTAAGTTCATTAATCCAATCTTCCAATGCTTTTCTATCTTATTGTCCTTTAACAGTTTTGCAGTTTCACCTGAGGGATAAACGTACAAATAAGATGACAACCATACGTCAAAACATTCTGACACAAAGAGTCAAACACAAAAGTAGTTCATCTATATTTATTCCTTATGATACAGAGTGCATAATATTTGGACAACTAAGATGGCTGGATACATCTGCGTCCTTCATAGTGTTTCTAAAGCTATAACCGCTCTAAAGCACGCGCTCTCAAAGATGAGAGTGGAATCTGTCATGCGTTCAAAAGCTTCGATAATACAAGATAGTGTTGTTATTATTATTAAAGATACAATATTGATCTTCCATGCTTACGAGAAGCTCTTATTTACATTAGTGTTTACAGGGTAGATACAATAATCAATGCATCCCAGCCGCTCACATGTGGCTCTGACACAAGACTGACACAAGATTTCTCGGAAAACAAGTCGAGGAAGTCCATAGTGTTCTTGAAAAAAATACAAATAAAAATGTGTTTGTGAAAACGACAAAAGGTCAACAGATTTAGCTTGAATGTGTTTTAGATGTTATCATACCATTTAGTAGGTACCTGCTCCACCTACTGCCAGCTCAAGCGTGTGAGTAGGTGTAACACATAGTTAAAAAAAATAAATGCAACAAAAATAGGTGACTAATCTGCTGATTATTTGTATGATTAGTGGATTTATTGGACAATCTTCAAACATATTTTCACATTAAATACCAAAAAAAGAACCATTGATCTTTTGACAGAGGGTTAATTTCTTTAAACCAACTAGACAAGTCCCTCTCTTTAAATTGCATCCTCCAAATATCAGCCAAATACTCCTCTACATTTTTGTTTGAGATGAAACGACAAAACGTTAATCAGCTGGAACACTTCGTATCTGAATAGACTTTTTAAAATAATCCGGTTAGAAATTATGTATTCTAAAACTGAAAAAAAGCAGTGCCTCCTGTCATGGTAAGCATTGATATCTACTTTAGAATTTATTCTGAAAATGCCAGTAGGTTGAGTAGGCACCTACTGAACCTATTTTAATAGTCATCAACCTCATTCATATGGTTCAGTAGGTGCCAAGTCAACCTGCTGCGCTTAAGAAAGGAGGTCAGTATGTTGAGTAGGCTCCTATTGAACCTTTTTAAAGCTTTATCAACCCCATTCGCAACATTCAGTAGGTGCTTATTCAACTTCCTGAACCAAAGGAAGGATGTCGGTAGGTCGATTTGACGCCTATTAAACCCTTTCTGTCATTATCAACCTCATTCATGTGGTTCAGTGGGTGCTTAGTCAACCTTCTGTCCCTGCCGAGGGCTGCGGTTAGTTGGTATAGGCACCTACCGAACACATTTCATCGTTATCAACCCCATTCAAATGGTTCAGTAGGTGCCATCTCAACCTTCTGACAGGCTCCTGTCAGAGCCACAAGATGAGTTGGTCTCTATTTTTAAATCATTATCTATCCCATTTATATACTTCAGTAGATGCTTAGTTTATGTGGAATGAGGGTTAACGGTAGATTTAAAAGAACCTAATAAACATTATTCAGTATTTAATATGCGTCAACCCAAACTTACTGTAGCTGCCAGCAGCTGCTAGCAGGGTGAATAACCACCTACTGAACCAGTTTCAGTCTTAATCAACCCATACATTGTGTAAATGCTCTTGTAATCAACCTCATTCAAATGGCTCAATAGATGCCTCATAAACTTTCTGCGCTTAAGAAAGGAGGTCAGTAGGTTGAGTTGGGTCCTATTGAACCTTTTTAAAGCTTTATCAACCCCATCGTAACGTTCAGTAGGTGCTTATTCAACTTCCTGAACCAAATTAAGGATGTTAGTAGGTCCATTTGACGCCTATTAAACCCTTATCAACCTCATTCAAATGGCTCAGTAGATGCCTCGTAAACCTTCGGCGCTTAAGAAAGGAGGTCAGTAGGTTGAGTTGGCACAAAATGAACAATATTTTGCATTTTCCAACCAATGGAGTCTGTTGAGGGCTGTCAGAAGACTTGAGGAGCACCTACTGAACAATATAAGTGTAGTTGATAACGAAGAACATTGTTATGGTGATTTTCAAAGTTAGAATCTTAAATAGACTCTCTCTCACAGGAGAAAGAGAAATGTTTTATGTTGTATTACAACTGAAAAGAGTTTTTAGGGTCTTAAAACAATGGTGTGTTCAACCGACCTTTTATTATATTCTACAGATTCATGCAACAAATTAAGTGGGTTTTATATATTAAATATATTGCAAGCACTTCAAGAAAAAAAAAATCAATAGTTCTAACTTATTCTACAAAGCAGATAAAATATTCTTTCCTGTACTCACTCCAACACTGTTAACGATCCATCTCAAAGGTCCTCCGCTCAGAGTTCTCACTTAGAGATGATTTTGATAAGCTTTATGGTAGCATTAGCATACTTTCGATTTTAAAAGCATTTAAGGCTGTACAAAAATACCACATATAAAAAATCAAAGATGTGACCCTTAAAATGGCAAATAAAGACACATTAGAAGGCCTCGTTTAAAAATAGCCGCATAACTGCATCAGTAACTTATAACCCAGACACAAACCCCTTCCCAGTAGTGTTTGAAGCTGAAGCAACATGATAATCTCACTAATTAAATTAACATTCCTCTAATGCCCTTTCAATAACGTGCTACGTGAAGGGTTTGTAATGCAGCTGCAACCCGATGCTCCGAAATGGCTACCAAGAATCCGTCCCGGGCCCACCCCCTTCGATATTATTGGTCAATGGATTCTATGTGTACTATTTATACTTCTAAACTTTCAAGAGTTTCAAACCGATTTGGGAAAACACAAAGTTAAAGAGCCATTGTTGATAGACTTTCCAAAGAATCTGACAATTACACTTAACGAGCTTCCGTAGCGGCCTCTGTGGAATGAAAGTGTTTAATATATTTAAAAATTAGTTGGTTATTTCAACACAAGATTACGTTGATTGTTATTTTATGAATATCTGATACTCATCTTAGATTATTTGAGTTATTAATTGAACTGTGTGAGTTTAAATGTATGTTCAGTGTGTTATTTTTAGACCTTTTTCTTCCAGCATGGACAATCGGGGTATGGACATTTGGAACAATTTTATACTCTGTATTTGATCTCCTTAGTTCTCTAAATAAATACCCTCACGCAGCGGGAGCCAATCGGGATCGACTGCTGCAGTGCATCATGGAAAGTTTTCAGAATGAAACTCGAAAGAAATTTCATAAAAACTTCCCCCAAAACGTTAATATAATCACACAAGGGAGGGCCTCTGTCTTTAATGCTATTAAATACTGTGTAAACAAGCTTTTAGACCCAGATATTCCTGTAAATGTGTTATTCATGAATGGTGTAGTAAAAGGATTATCAATTTGGCATTCTCTCCTATCGTCTCTATTGCACACGTGGATTAATTTAAGCATACACACACCTCTGAAACTTTCAGTGGAAGCCATTACAAAAGAGCCAATCCCTCCATTCTATTTTTCTTTTGTTCTGACAGCTTATTTAATCTGATACCACACACACACGCAAACACACACACACACACACACTGAAATGAAAAGTTGTAGAGGAGTGTCTAAAACAACCTAAAACAGCAGTTTTGAGAACATCGTACAATGCCTTTGACTTTCACCCGTTTGAGATGCGAGCCACCATCTTTACCCATCGAATGTGAAAAGAAGAAGTGCTGGAATGCACGACTGGAGATCATAAAAATGTGGACTTCCTGAAAAGCAGCACTTTCAAGGACTCGAACTGGATTTTCAATTACTCTTCTGCTCACATCAGCTTTCACTTCTTAGAAAACCACTGACGATTTTCGAGCTCCAGGAGAGATTTCTCTGGTTGCCTCAGAGCACAAAAAGCTTCTATAATACATCTCATTTAAAGAGCATCTTCATCCAGAGTAAAGCAAGAGCCACATTTACACTGTCGCAGTTCGCCCTTACATCCCTAGAGCAATGCAACTTCATGAGTCTGCCAGCTTTTTATTTTAAATGAATTTAACTGCCCATTAAACTAAATGGTTGGGAATATCTTGAGTCGCTGTATTTTATTTAGCTTTTTTGTCAACTTGTTGGGAGGAAAGGTGGCGCAGTGGTGTAGTGGGTCGTTCTGTAACTGGAAAGTTGGTGGTTCGAATGTGGCCCTGGGCAAGCCACTTCACCACATTGCCCTGTACGGATGTGAGTGACTGGTGGAGGGTGTTTGGTGGATGTGAGTGACTGGTGGAGGGTGTTTGGTGGATGTGTGTGACTGGTGGAGGGTGTTTGGTGGATGACTGTGACTGGTGGAAGGTGTTTGGTGGATGAGTGTGACTGGTGGAGGGTGTTTGGTGGACGTGTGTGACTGGTGGAGGGTGTATGCTGGATGACTGTGACTGGTGGAAGGTGTTTGGTGGATGTGTGTGACTGGTGGAGGGTGTGTGGTGGACGTGTGTGACTGGTGGAGGGTGTGTGGTGGACGTGTGTGACTGGTGGAGGGTGTGTGGTGGACGTGTGTGACTGGTGGAGGGTGTGTGGTGGACGTGTGTGACTGGTGGAGGGTGTGTGACTGGTGGAGGGTGTGTGGTGGACGTGTGTGACTGGTGGAGGGTGTGTGGTGGACGTGTGTGACTGGTGGGGGGTGTTTGGTGACGTGTGTGACTGGTGGGGGGTGTTTGGTGGACGTGTGTGACTGGTGGAGGGTGTGTGGTGGACGTGTGTGACTGGTGGAGGGTGTTTGGTGGACGTGTGTGACTGGTGGAGGGTGTGTGGTGGACGTGTGTGACTGGTGGGGGGTGTTTGGTGGACGTGTGTGACTGGTGGAGGGTGTGAGGTGGACGTGTGTGACTGGTGGAGGGTGTGAGGTGGACGTGTGTGACTGGTGGAGGGTGTGAGGTGGACGTGTGTGACTGGTGGGGGGTGTTTGGTGGACGTGTGTGACTGGTGGGGGGTGTTTGGTGGACGTGTGTGACTGGTGGAGGGTGTGAGGTGGACGTGTGTGACTGGTGGAGGGTGTTTGGTGGACGTGTGTGACTGGTGGAGGGTGTGTGGTGGACGTGTGTGACTGGTGGAGGGTGTGTGGTGGACGTGTGTGACTGGTGGACGTGTGTGACTGGTGGAGGGTGTGTGGTGGACGTGTGTGACTGGTGGAGGGCGTGTGGTGGACGTGTGTGACTGGTGGAGGGTGTGTGGTGGACGTGTGTGACTGGTGGAGGGTGTGTGGTGGACGTGTGTGACTGGTGGAGGGTGTGTGGTGGACGTGTGTGACTGGTGGGGGGGTGTTTGGTGGACGTGTGTGACTGGTGGAGGGTGTGTGGTGGACGTGTGTGACTGGTGGAGGGTGTGTGGTGGACGTGTGTGACTGGTGGAGGGTGTGTGGTGGACGTGTGTGACTGGTGGAGGGTGTGTGGTGGACGTGTGTGACTGGTGGAGGGTGTGTGACTGGTGGAGGGCGTGTGGTGGACGTGTGTGACTGGTGGAGGGTGTGAGGTGGACGTGTGTGACTGGTGGGGGGTGTTTGGTGGACGTGTGTGACTGGTGGGGGGTGTTTGGTGGACGTGTGTGACTGGTGGAGGGTGTGAGGTGGACGTGTGTGACTGGTGGAGGGTGTTTGGTGGACGTGTGTGACTGGTGGAGGGTGTGTGGTGGACGTGTGTGACTGGTGGGGGGTGTTTGGTGGACGTGTGTGACTGGTGGAGGGTGTGAGGTGGACGTGTGTGACTGGTGGAGGGTGTGAGGTGGACGTGTGTGACTGGTGGAGGGTGTGAGGTGGACGTGTGTGACTGGTGGGGGGTGTTTGGTGGACGTGTGTGACTGGTGGGGGGTGTTTGGTGGACGTGTGTGACTGGTGGAGGGTGTGAGGTGGACGTGTGTGACTGGTGGAGGGTGTTTGATGGACGTGTGTGACTGGTGGAGGGTGTGTGGTGGACGTGTGTGACTGGTGGAGGGTGTGTGGTGGACGTGTGTGACTGGTGGACGTGTGTGACTGGTGGAGGGTGTGTGGTGGACGTGTGTGACTGGTGGAGGGTGTGTGGTGGACGTGTGTGACTGGTGGAGGGTGTGTGGTGGACGTGTGTGACTGGTGGAGGGTGTGTGGTGGACGTGTGTGACTGGTGGAGGGTGTTTGGTGGACGTGTGTGACTGGTGGACGTGTGTGACTGGTGAACGGTGTGTGACTGGTGGACGTGTGTGACTGGTGGACGTGTGTGACTGGTGGAGGGTGTGTGGTGGACGTGTGTGACTGGTGGAGGGTGTGTGGTGGACGTGTGTGACTGGTGAACGGTGTGTGGTGGATGTGTGTGACTGGTGGAGGGTGTGTGGTGGACGTGTGTGACTGGTGGAGGGTGTGTGGTAGACGTGTGTGACTGGTGGAGGGTGTGTGGTGGATGTGTGTGACTGGTGGAGGGTGTGTGGTGGATGTGTGTGACTGGTGGAGGGTGTGTGGTGGATGTGTGTGACTTGTGGAGGGTGTGGCAGTAAAAGAGTTAATAAACAAATTAAAAAATAATGTTTCTTTTAAATCATTTGTAATAAATAATTGACCCTTCTAGACTATCACTGCACCCTTAATGACCTTTAAAAGGCAGTATTTATAGTAAACAATGTCTTTGAATATCCTCAAATGGTTGTTTTCTGCAAAACGAGACGTGTACCCCCTATTCCTCTCACCGGCTTCTGCCCCCTGCTGGGTTTTGCTTGTCAGTACACAGAAAACCTACACATTTTAGATGAATACCACCATCTTTCTGGATACCAAAATAACACTTTGTTTTCATTGTTTATCGACACGGTTCTGCTACGGTTCACTTCTGGGTCAGTCAGCGCATGCGTTATTCATTGAGATGAGCTGCATTAGCGCTTCATCTGATTGGTTAGTGGCCGGTGCTATGACCAATGGGCGTGGCTATGACCATTTAGTCTTTTGAGCTGGATTAAACAAAAAAAAAACTGGATTACACAAACATGCACGAACCAATCTGTATATATCTGAAGGCGTGTTTTTGATGAAATGCCTGAAAAGTTTACTTTTCCTTTAATTATCTGGAAAAAACATGGCCACCTCTGATCTACGGAACACGACTAACTGACTGCTTAAACTCGATTAATCGCGGCTTGCAACTGCATTTGATTTTCATAGTTGTTGAACCAAACCAAATCAGGAATCTTTCAAACCACTTAAAGACCTGGTTAAAGCTGCTGAAATGTGACGGAGCACGTTAGACAGTGTAAACACAGCTCTAGAGTTTTTTATGGAACTTGCTAAAACATCTTCAGCTGAGTTCTGACGGGAGAAACAGATCAAACCATTCCCATCAGACCCATCCGCCTTCCGCTCTTCAGTAGATTTCCCTTCTCTAGTCGTCGAGAACAGTAGTGATGCTCATTATTCAAAAGTGAACACGGAGCGCACAAACCTTAAATCCTCCTCGAGAAGGAAACGTTCCAAAACAAGTCTGCAGCTCTCAAGATTTCCCCGAGAGGAACCCGTGAAACCAGCCGGATGGCGCCGCTTTCTCCTCGGAGGATTCCGGGATGAGAAACTGGGAGGACGTGACGGATGTCGGGCTTCCCAGCGAGCCACCGAGGTTCTCGGGCTCTGGTGAATCCACCTGCCAGGAGCGCTGTGGTTTGTACCCTGCGTTCACCTCCTCGTCTAAAGCTCGGGGGTCATCGGTGGGCTGCGTTTGAGGCCTGTACCCCGCGGTGCTGGAGCAGCTCGGGCTCTGGATGCCGGCATACGTGATGTCCGTGTGGGTGGAGCCCACCGAGGAGGAAGCTGAGGAGTCGCTGCTCCCGATCACATGGTTGTAGTATCGGAGCAGACCTGGCTCCGAGTCGGTGTCCGCCTCTAGGTTGTCATCGTCTTCTTCTGGGACGGGGACCAGGCCGTCTTTCGGGAAGTCTCGGTCGGGAGTCTCCACGATGTGCACCAGGCTGTGCGGAGAGGGCTTCACGTCCAGAGGAGCCTTCAGGAACAGGAGATTGATTAATTAATTAGGAAGGATTAAGAAGAAACAAAGTTGTAATCTTTTAATTAACCGTTCAAAGAATGAAAAGCACTTGTTCTCTTCTATATCTAATGCTTTTGTATTATTTGTAAAGTGTGCAAATGTTTTTTCATGGATGTCAATGATGTAAGCTTGTGGTTTTCCAATATGAGGAGCTTTAAAAATGTATTTGTCATCTCAACGATGCAACATAACCCGTCATTTCTAGGATTTATGTAAATTAGTAGCAGAAGAACACCTTCTTGCTGATTAGCAGCATCACTGGTGGGTTTTACCTGCGGGGACGACCAGCCGCCTGTTACCTTGGGCCCAGGGATCTCCGGATAGAAAGCCTTCTTTACCCTGGATCAATAAATGTATACAATTACCATCAAGAGATCAATACTATTACAAACATTCAATGAGAGAAAATGAAGCAAACCATCTCGCTTTTTTATTATGGGTTAAAAAACACACACACATATATATATATATATATATATATATATATATATATATATATATATATATTTGTTTTAGTTTAAAAAGCAAGTTAAAACAAGAATAATAGAATTTAAAAAGGATAAAATAAAATTGTTCAATTAATTAAATAAATAGTAGAGTTTTTGTTTTACTTTATAAAGCAACCAACAACTTAAAGATAAATTAAATTTTATGAAGCAATTAAAACATTTTTTTATTTAAACATTTGTTAAACAAGCAAAACGTGTTCTATATTAAAATGTACTAAACAACTTTTTAAATGTATAAGTAAAACATTTTTTAAATAAAAACCTTAAAAAGAGTATAGAATTATTTTTTTTAAATATACTTGCTTTAGTTAAACATTTGTTAAACTTAGTAAAAAAAGTAAATGTAAAACGAACATTTATAAAAAAAAAACATGGGTAAAATATGAGCAGTTATTCTTTTTAGTAATGAAACAACCAACTTACTCACAAAAACATGAAACAATTTTGAAACCGTATCGTGTATATACACATATACATACGTATACTTGTTCAGTTGAACATTTGTTACACTCAAAAATGTTTTAACAAACCATAAAAATGGTGTCATTAATTATAATAACAGTATTATTTTTACTTTAAAAAACAACCAACAATCTACTCATTAACAAATACATTTTTTAGAAACACTATTTTTTAAACTTTACAGATTACAAAAAATAAATAAAAGGGAAGAAAATGGCTAATTTAAAATAACATTAGCTCGAAATATCACGTTCAATACACATCATTCACTAAAAGAATTTCTATGAAACTACTAAAAAAACTAAATCATAGTAATCTAAAAAAAAAACGCCTTCACACAATTCTAATATAACTGGTTCACGCATGTGTATTTGAATCTCATTAAAATCTGAATACAATTACAATTTGTTTTTTTTTGGTTCTCGCACAAAAAAAAAAGGTTAAAACATAATAAAAGTCCCACCAGGCTCTCTTCTTGTAGCAGCAGACACTGATGAGGATGATGAAGCAGAACATGGACGCCAGCGGCACCAGGATCCCAACAAACAACATCTCGCCACCTGCAGGAAACAAACACTAGCATTAAAAAGCTTGAATGAGGTTTTCTCTATTACGCGCCTAAAGATGCAACTGTTCCCCAACAACATTAAACTTGTGCCGGTAAAAGTCTTACTGTCGATCTGCATCTTGATGTCCACGGTGGCGCCCATGTCCTCCCCGGCAGAGGTGTAGGCCTTCACCACGAACTTGTAAGAGCCGAGGGACAAACGCTTCACTCTGAACGAAAGCACCTCCGGCTTCGAGATGTTTGCTGAGAATACAAATATTGGACGCGAGAATAATGACTAAACATCCATTTCCTTTGCATTTTAATCATGATTAAGGTTAGGAGAAATCATCAACCCTACCCTCTCACTGGATCCACACATTAATTCTGCCACACATACAGCTTACATTCCATTTCTCACGCAGAGTGCTACAGCAACACTAGTCCATGCCTTTGTAACTTTCCATCTCAACTTCTGTAGCTCACTGTTTCCTGGCCAGCTAGCCAAGACTCTAAACAAGTTACAGCTTGTCCAAAATGCAGCCGCTAGACTGATCACATCACCCCCAACCTCCAACCACTCCACTGGCTCCCTAAAAAATTTCGATCCCAATTCAAAAATCTTCTCCTCACTTAAAAAGCGGTGCACGGCTCCGCTCCCACTTATGTTAAAGAACCTTTCTCTATCTGCTCACACTCACGCTCACTGCGCTCTAGCTCCACCCTTTCACTCACTCTCCCCTCTTCTGAGATCCTCTCTTGGTGAACGAGCGTTCTGCTGCGCTGCTCCTGTTTTTGGAACCACTTGTATAGTGCAAGTATAATCTGCAAACTGTTAAATCCAGGCTGAAAACACACTTTTTCAGACAGGCTTTTAACTGTTAGTATGTTATCGTATTGTTTGTGTGTCTCTTATCTGCTTTTTTGTTCTTCTTGTGCCCTGACATTTTACTGCTATGTGAGGTGCCCTTGTGTGTCCTGAAAGGCACCAGTAAATAAAATATTTTATTATTAGTATTATGATTATGTCAGACACTTGTCCTTGTTAAAAACCAGTATAACCCCTCAAAAAAAAAACACAACACAATTCATGAACAACAATTCACTTTGAGGTAATAACTAATAAAAAGAAATCAATCCATTCATTAAAATAAATTGAGTTTTTATCTCTAACTTCATTTAATCCTTTGGAGAATGGAGATTACCAGCAACATGTGACATCTGGCATTCTAGCCAATGCATTCAATGCCTGAATTTGGGATGGCAAGTACAAACTATTTTATATATACACAATGCAATTTATTTCCCAGTGATGGGTTGCGGCTGGGAAGGGCATCCGCTGCGTAAAACATATGCCAGAGAGTTGGCGGTTCATTCCGCTGTGGCGACCCCGAAAGGGAAGAAAGCCGACATGAAGATGAATGAATGAATGAACAATGCAATATAATAAGGACGAACTGACAGAGAGTGGCGTGATATTGTCCTGTCGAAAGGTTTCGCAAGGGTCAAAAGAATCAATTGTTTTTTAATCAAATCAATTACCACAATCTCTTTCGTTGATTGACGCGCCCCGAGAGGATTATCTTCTGCAAAGAACAACGTCTAAACTGCCCTTTTATGATTTTGAAAGCTTTATTATTTAGTTTTGAGCAAACAAATCTCAAAACTAAACGTAAATCTGTTGTTGAAAGCAACATATTTACATGAACGCAAGGTGAAAACAAAGTTTAAATTGTCTTAATTATCATTTAAGTGAAGTGGATTCTCCTACGACCTCGTTTGTACTAAATTCTTGCAACCTGCAGTGATCATGCAATCATGAGCATGCAAAGTAACAAAAAAGCAGCTTGTTTATGTTTGTGAAACCAATAAATTACTTCCTGCAGATAGCAATGGGAAAACAAAGTGATTTAAAGCTCACCTTTTACAAACAAAAGGGTTTAATTCGGCTGATGATAATCCTCTGATGGCCGATGGAGTACATGCAAGGTGTTTATAATACTTTTATGAATCAAGCCAGGTATAGTTTCTTTAGTTTTTTATGCATTCATGTAACAAAAAACTTGGTTTATACACTTGAAACACGTAAATCTTAATATAATAGTAATTGAATTTGTTAGATGCTTTTCAACAAAAAAGAATATTTCCAGCTTTTCAGGTAACAGTAGAAAAGAAAAAACATGTTCTTGTGATTGATTTTCTTTGTGAAAGCTCTCACCAATATGGCTGAGGTCTCCAGCGTTTTCCATATAGATGGTGTATCCACGAATAAAGCCTCGCTGGTACTCCATCAGGGCTGGTTTCCATGACAGCAGCACATTTGAGTCCGTCTGATTGGCTGAGAGTTCTTGAACTGGCTGGACAGGAGCTACAGATAATAAAATAGCTTTTAAAGAACCAGTACAAAATCTTTCAGTTACTCTTTAACTAAAATGAATTAAATCCAACTAAATTAGAATAACAAGTGATGCTTCCACAGATTTATTTATTTTTATACCTAATATATTTAACCTATTCCTTTATTATATTCACCTATTTCCGGTAAAGCTCCACTTTTCAAAAAAAGCAAAAAAGTGTATTTTGAGTCGTCAAATTTATGGAAAACCCTTTCTCTTACTCATTTCCTGTGAGTACCCCATCCATCTGTGCAGCAGTTCAGGAGCGTGATCTGACAGAGCATACAGGGACACAGTGAAGCGCACGCCTTCCTCCAGAGACCCTGGAACAGCAGAGAGCCAATCAACAACTGAGCTGAGACGGGAAAAACATCCAGAGCATCCGAGGTGTGAACTGAGCACAGGTGAGCTCACGCTTAGGCAGAATTTCCACTGTGATCTAGAGAGGCGATTACGTGGCTGTTTAACAGCGAGGAAAGAACTTCTACCAAGAATCTATAAAATTTCTTTCAAATAGTTCCTTTTTGCTTTCAATAGTTAGATTTACATACATGAATAATACAAACATTTGTAATAATAAAACAATTTCACATGGATTTGTGAGATGTTGAACAGCTATTGTCTAAACAAAAAGAATTACATTTATTTCTGCATTGCCAAATCAAAGGACATTCAAATACAAAAAAAGTAAAAAAAGGTATAATTTAGTGACATGTGACTGTGGCTTGTTATCAAACCAGCTGAAGCTCAATGACTTTACAACTTTTCCTTTGAAACGCTCTGAAATGAAACGTGCCTCAAACAGTGGATGTAATCAATGAGGTGTTCTTCATTCATCAGCGCACAACTACAATTCCCACAAGTCCTACACATGGACTGCAGCTACTAATCAAGCCAGCTGCAGCTCTTTATCTTCAACGCACAGTTGTGTGTTTGCCTGGTAAAAAGTGTTTACACTTTCACCCAGTTAATGAATGTTGTATATAGGCAAGTGCAACTACAGGAGCAGATAAAAAAAGAGACCTGGCTCCACTGTAAAGCTGCTGTTTCCCTCTGGAAGTTTCTTCCAGTTAACCCGACAAAGGCCCCTGCAGCCGGTGGGCACCCACTCCACCACGTACCCCCTGCTGGCGTTAGCGTCCGGCTGCCAGGAGAGCTTGAAGCCTTCATCTGCTCCCAGCAGCTCAGACACAGACAGCTGCGAATCTGGAGGACACATGAGATTTACTTGCATTTGGATATTTTAACCAGAATTGTTTTTGTAGAAATGATAAATGAGAGTATAAAATGTGTTGTAGGTAAGCTAAATCACTCGAAATGCTGTATTGCACTCAAAGTCCAAGATTTAAAGCAATCAGTGCAATTAGGAGATGAAGAAATGCTCAAATTTCACAATTTGTTTCTAATTTGATCCTTGTGTTTACATTAAAATACTTTCTTTCCCTCTTTCAAAATGATAATAAAAACTGTTAATTAAGAGGTAACTAAATTGTTGATGTTTCGGTTTATTTTGTAACTTGATTCTCTAAAAATCATACCGGCGGTGTATGCTGGTGCGATCACAGCGGAGGCCTGGGAGAGGCCGGCCGGGTTCCTTGCTGCCACGGTTACGCTGATGTCACTGCTGTTGCCGCTGGAGACGGGATGACTGATGCTCTCTGGAGGAAGAAGCACCGTTGTCCCGCCACTCTGAGAAAGCTCAAACCCGACCAGCGCCCCATGGCTTTCCTTCACAGACAGAGGCTGGAGAGAGGGAGACGGAAGGATGGAGACACGTTTACTAATGGAGGCTGAATCTACTACATTTAAAGCTAAAGATTTGTCAGCTTGACTCACGAATCAATTCAAAATTATGCCTAAAATTCTTGGTTATGAAACAGTTTACACAGCGCACATTTAAAATAAAAACCTAAAACACAGTGAGAATGCTATGAATCGATATTGTTTGCTTATGAAATTATAAATTTTTCTCGTCCATACACGTTTATGACCGAGTAGAACTCACTTTCCAAAATACACGTCCCATGTTATAGCCATCCATCCAGATCCAGACGTTAAGTGCATCGGGACCTGAACAACATATATAGAACACAAGAAATCACAAGGTTTGGTCCATTAATGAATATATCAAGAGTATTGTACAGAATTCAGAGTGTTCCAAAACATTTAAATAACATTATATTTACATGCAAGTAACTCCCGTAATCTAAAACTGAAATTTTCTCATCTAATACGAGTCACAGAATGACAAAAAAAGGGTCTAGGGTGGTAGTCGTCTCTCAGCAAGAAGGTTGCTGGTTCGAGCCTTGGCTGGGTCAGTTGGCATTTCTGTGTGTTCTCCTCGTGATCGCGTGGGTTTACTCCGGGTGCTCCGGTTTCCCCCACAAGAACAAAGACATGTGGAATAAGAGAATTAAGTAAAAACGATTGTTCATAGTGTTTGAGTGTGAATGAGTGTGTGTGGATGTTTCCCAGTGGAAGCATCCGCCGCATAAAACATATGCTGGAATAGTTAGTGGTTCATTCCACGACCCCAAAAGGGAAAAAGCCGACAAGACATTGGATCTAAAATGTTGCTCTAAAATAACACCTCCCAAACACTAGTTCTAGCTTCTGCTGTGCTGTTCACAGAAGCGAAAGGGCAGAAAACAACAGGGGTCAAACAAAAAAAAACAAAAAACAACAACAATTAGCGAGGTGTTCCAAGTTTAACTGTGCTTTATAAACACTCACGGTCCATTTTAGTGTGGATCCTGTAGGGGGCGCTCTCATCCCCCCACCTCCAGAAGCTGTGCTGAGAGGCGCAGCGAACAGTCGCAGTGTAGTCCACGTCAGGCCAGAGCGCCTCCAGCACCACAGAAGATAACCCCGACCCACTGTAGTTCCCCTACAGACGAAAACAAGGAATTACTCAGAGACAGCTGTTTAAATCCAGAGCCCCTTCAGACTACATTAACTATCTTCTGCAGCCATTTCTTCAAAGAGAGAGTAAAAATATTAAAAGCATTCATGCTAGTACAACACAGGATCTCTGAATAGAAATGCAATTAAAATGTATTGTCTTTTTTTTTTCTCCAGATGTTTTCTGGTCTATGTTTTGACTTTGGCCCACTAGAAGGCAGTATATAAACTGCTTCGCTTGGTGTCATTATAAATGTTTAAAGTCTAAAACATTGGTTCAGTGATTATCATAAATCATTACATTTTTGCGGAGTCTGTTTATAAATAATTGCTTAAGACACATTTTCATCCGCGGTGTTTAGCTCAGCTCGAGGTGTTTGCTTTTATTGTTAAAACTGTTCTTAATTATTTGTCTATTGTGGACAGCACTTTTGGTCAACATTCTTGCTTTTAAAGCACTTTTTTAATAAAGATGTATTTAATTTTTGCATTGTAATACAAATGAGAACAATCATGATAATAATAATACATGTTATTGCTGGTGCATTACAGAAAGGGAAATGCTAAAAAATGGGCCATAAACACTAATAAAACCAACAAAGACGGCTTAAAATCAAAGGCAAAGATGGTAAACATTAGCAACATGCTAGAAAAACCTAGAAAGCATTAGCAGGGCATAAACAATAATGCATCACTGCTCCTTAAACACCATAGACTTCGTAGGGGGGTGCGTTTGACCTCAAAGAAAATGCTTTTTTATTTTTATATTTTTTTTTTACTTTTCTAGAATAAAGTGCAATACCACTCCACTACATTAGGGGGCAGTGGCACTCTCATTGGCAGATTGTGGAGCGTAAAAGACAGGCGGAGAGAGAAGGAGATAAGGGGATAAACGAAAGTCTCGCTGATAAGTCGCTTGAGTTTTTTCAGCGAAAACGTGCCGAAAATTGCCAGCAATCACAATCAGCCAAACAACGTTTATAGTTTTATTAAGGATTTAATGTTTTTTTACATTTCAGATGCACCTTAAATCTTTTCTGCTACAGTTAATAAAGCTATTCTTTGTTGTAAGTTGATCCATATTTCTTTCTTTTTTTCTCTTATACGTTAATAAGGATACTGTGTTATGCAGAGGTGTACTTAAAACAAATTTAAAGACAAATAATATTATATATAATATTTAAAGTTGCGCGGGGGGACGCGAGATGTTTTTTTTTTTTTTTCTAGGGGGGGCTTGACAGAAAATAATTGAGAAACACTGCACTAACCTGAGACTGAACGCTGCTGTGACACTGATTAACAGCGCCCTCTAGAGGACTCCGATGCACTGGCTACAATGGGTGATCAACAACACTGTTCTCATTGTTTAATGCTTAATGCTTTTTTCTGTTTATGTTTTATATGTACTGTTCCAAATGCAGTGTTTGATATGCATCGTATCTTGTGCTGACCCTGCCCGAATTTTAAAAGTCAATGTGCCCTCTGAGCAAAAAAAGTTTGCCCGCCCCGGATCGAGGTTCTGAAAGGCTGCGAGGAGTGAGCTCACCATTCTGGAGAGTTCCTGGCTGAGGAGCTTCACCTGGCAGACCATCTCCAGGGTTCTATAGGCCTCCGCGGCCCAGCTCCACTGCAGTGTAGCTCTCCAGGCCTCCACCTGAACCCCCCTCACATTCTCTGGAGCCATTGGATGCACTGGTGAGAACCAAGCGCAATTAATACAGTGAAAAAACAAGCTTTAGACGGTTCAGAGAAAGAGGAGTTATTTTACTGCTTCACAAGCGATCTGACTGACAAAAAAGAACCAAGCTTCAAAGACTAGTCCTGACTGTTCAAAGAAACACATTCATTTTGCCATTGTATCTCGTTAGTGATAAGCAAGCCTTACAGGTAAATACAACTGAAATAATCAATCATTTCAACTGTCAAATTATACTCTGAGCCACTTTCTGCATCCCTGCCAGTCAAACGAGGCCCAATTCAGATTTTTCCTCATTTCACGAGTTCCCTTATGCAAAATTTGGTTAGTATTGCAAGAACAATAGGCGAGCATAAAGAAGGGTACAGGGGACCCCCACAGAAACAAGACCCCCACAGAAAATGTGAAAGTGAAAGCATGTCTGTGATCTTTGTCCTCCCTCCCTGTTGCAATGTTATCTCTGTCCAGTGTTCAATGTGCTGTCGCTAGGGAGTTTCCCCCTGATCTCTCACTGTCCTCGCTGAGAGCAATCTGGGAGGGGTATTTTTTTTAACCATCTTTCCTATTGTACATCATTTTCTTTTTTTCTAACGCTACCTCTCGAAGGACCGGTCTTCCCCTGTTTTGTACTATGATGTTTGTCAGATCCGTTCACTTTCACTGCATGTAACAGTGCAGTGACCAATAAAGGCCTTCCTTCATTCATTCATTCATTCATTTCTTGCTATCTAGATCTGTTTGTTGGCTCGATGTGGCGTGACTGACGTGAAAGGTGAGAAAGAGGCATTAGGTCAACCTAAGCTCTACATAGGTCGGCAGTCCTCTCTTACCAGTCAGTATTACCAGTCACCAGACTTTGACCCCCACCAGTTTGCATATCGTGAGAACAGATCCACTGAAGATGCCATCGCCTTAGCTTTACATGCTGTGCTGAACCACCTGGAGCAGCAGCAGAGCTATGTACGAATGCTCTTCGTAGACTACAGATCCGCATTCAACACAATCATTCTAGACACACTTATCAATAAACTGGACACTCTTGGCTTCCCCTCTCTCACATGCGCCTGGATTAAAGACTTCTTGACAAACAGGCCCCAGACTGTGAAACTTGGCCCCCACCTATCCTCCACTCGCACACTGAGCACAGGCTCCCCACAGGGCTGTGTGCTGAGCCCTCTCCTGTACTGTCTCTACACCCATGACTGCAGGCCGCACCACAACAGCAACCTCATTGTGAAGTTTGCTGATGACACCACTGTGGTCGGACTCATCTCAAAGGGTGATGAAACAGCCTACAGAGCAGAAATCCTGAAGCTGACTACCTGGTGTTCAGAGAATAACCTAGTTCTGAACACCAAGAAGACCAAGGAGATCATCGTCGACTTCAGGAGGCGCAGCACCGACCTAGCACCCCTTTACATCAACGGTGAGTGTGTGGAGAGGGTCCACACTTTCCGTTTTCTCGGCGTCGTCATCTCGGATGACATCTCATGGACGGAGAACATCACAGTGGTCACCAAGAAGGCCCAGCACAGACTACACTTCCTGCGAGTCCTCAGGAAGCACAATCTGGACTCCAGCCTGTTGCTGACCTTCTACCGTGCGTCCATCGAGAGCCTGCTGACATACTGCATCACAGTATGGTACGGCAGCTGCACCATGGTAGACAGGAAGAAACTCCAGAGGGTGGTCAGAGCAGCACAGAAGATCATCGGCTGCCCTCTCCCCTCCCTACTGGACATTTACACCTCCCGTTGCCTCAGCAGAGCCGAGAACATCATCAGGGACAGCTCTCACCCGGCTTCTGGACTGTTTGAACTGTTGCCCTCAGGAAGGCGCTATAGGTGCATCAGAATGAGGACAAACAGACTCAAGAACAGTTTTTTCCCAGAAGCCATCACTACCCTAAACTCTAACAGGCACACACAGGGACTGGCTTAATCTACACTTAACCGGACCTAAGCATCACCCTGTGTGACATCAACATATGCAATATACTCACTTTATTTCACTTTACAACGGACAATAACCTTATAGGTGAAAAAACTATGATTGCTGTGCAATTACGATTTTAACACTATACATTGTCTAGCTCTTAAACAGAACTGCTACCCCACCTACCTCCCCCCTCTCTTCTTTGCACTATTACTAAAGATATTTCTATTGTACTTGACACTTTATAGTATTTTTCCTTACTAAATGTTGCACTGACTAGGGAGATGCTCTTAATCTCATTGTACATGTTTATAATGCAAATTGTATATGTGTATAGTGACAATAAAGGCATTCTATTCTATTCTATCTTTACAGCAACCCGATTTGATGATACGTGTGCAGAGCTGTCCCTCACGAAAGAATACCGCAAAATTTATCCACTCACATAGAAAGTTTCTCCATTTAATGACTATTTTAGTATTAACTGAGTCAGTTACTTGCTGTGTACGGGGGCCTGAGCTTGTAATAAAGGGGGTGTGGCTGATGGCCATGGGAGCGAGGAGGAAAACTAAAAAAGAGCAAGCTGTTCTTCATTAATATTACATTCTGTAAAAAAAAAAGGTGCAGCTCTAATCTAAAGGCATCCGAATTTAATTCTAAAGGGGATGCACCGAAACCCCTTTTTTGGAAAATGAGTTCGAGTACGAGTACTTGCATTTCAGGACTCGCCGATATGATACGTAATAAAAAAATAAACAGCTTTACTCATATAATTAAAAAACAAACAAGGGACTAGCTTGGAATTAAAACCATTTGTTTACAATGAAAAGCATGTTGTATGGAACATATTAAAGAATAAATCATTATCAAAAAAAATAAGGGATTAAATCCTAATTCTTATAAATTAAGCCTTGCTGGTGTTCGAGCCGCGGAAGTGACTCGAGGCTAACACTGCTTCTCCAGATCTCTGTGCTGAAACTAAACGCAGAGGAGGTTTGTGGATAATTATGGTTTTTCACCCAGTCGTGTAGTTTCGGCAGCTCCCTGTCAGTCATGTAGTGGCGGATCGGGACGTCATATCTGGGCTCCAGAACATTTTAGCTGTTTGATAAATGTGCTTCCTTCTGAGCATCCTCTGGACAATTTGGCTGAGCAGAGCTTGCAGTCCTTCTTTGTTTTGTCGTCTTCATTCTCTTTGAAAGATTTCCACACGCTGACAGGTCTCTCCTCGTCGTCTCCGGGCTCTGAGCTGCAGCTGGGGTGTGTATGGGGGGGGGGGGGGGGGCACTCGGTGCTGTGATTAACCCCTTACACGCTGCTCAAACATAGATGTTTCTCAGACGCTGGTATAAGAGTATACTGATAACGGTATCGGGGCACCCCTAAATTCTAATTTCTTTGAAAAAGGTATATTAGAGCCCCTTTAACAAATTTTAAAACACTGCATGATGACCCTTCACCAAAATGATTATAAAAATATACAGAAAATGTAAGAAAATAGAGCTCAGAAAAGTTCCAGGTTAAAAGCCGCCACGCTACAAAAATTATAGTTAGTCCAGAACGCAGCAGCTAGAGTTCTTACAAGAGCAAAGAAATATGATCACATTACACCGGTTTTGTGCTCTCTTCATTGGCTTCCCATACAATATCTTATTGATTATAAGATGCTGCTTTTAGCCTTTAAGGCGGTGAATGGGTCGGCTCCACTCTACCTGAGCAGTCTCCTCTCACGATATATTCCAGATCGCTCTCTTGGATCACAAGAAGCAGAGCTATTGATTATTCTGCAGATGAGTAAATCCACCAGAGGAGGAAGAGCGTTCTCATATAGAGCCCCGAAGCTCTGGAACAAACTCCCAGATGTTGTCCGGCACACAGCTATGCTCACAGAGTTCAGAACTAAATTAAAAACATTTATGTTTAATCTAGCGCTGCAATAATTGGCTCCTGGTATTTGTTAAATGGATCTGGTGTCTGAGCACTATAAACATACAAACTGTTGAAAAATAAAGTGGTTTAATGTGCTTCTCTAACCTCTCCTCATCATTTATCTCTCATCCTGCAGCTGATGCTGATCACCTGTTTGTTGTCTGTGTTACAGTTTTGTAACCATTGCTTTTTCATTTGTTAGCTTCTGTTTTCTCTTCGTTTGTTTTGTTTTTTCAGGTGCTGTCCGGCGAACCGTTCCTCGATGGATCTTGATTTTGTATGTTGTTTATGCTGGGGAGGTGATTAGCACCTGCCTCAGTCAGCGAGGCTCGCCTCACAGAGGAACTCCTCTTTACTCTACCTGATCCTCACGAGGACTTTGTGAAGCTGCTTTGAAAGCAACGGCTAAAGAAGCGCTATATAAAAACTTGATTGAAACACAATGCATTCATGCTCTGGCTTTGGGTCGTTGACGTTTTATGTGAATTCAAAACTTTGCAGAAAAACTACATGGTTGAATGTCGTGATCGTCTCAAGTGACGATGAATATGTTGTAAACGCAATACCTCGTTCAGTAAGAGGAGCGGAGTCCTGAAGACGGAGCACCCCAAGAGGATTCTGGGCCACCAGAGTCCAGTTCTTCTCCCAGACGGTCGAGACACACCTAAGGGTCTTCCCTGCGTTCGCCTCGGGACAGGCTCTGAGGACAGAAACACGACGAAGACACAGAATCAGATCCTACGGTCCTTATACGGGCGCGCTACGGCCAGACTACTCCGAGCTCTAATTCGCTGTATTCCTAGCTTTTTCAAAGACATTTGATGCACTTTTTTAAGGAGAAGCTCATCATTTCAAAACACAATTCCTACAACAACACTAACAAAACATTGCAAACCACACATTTGGAAATACGAATACACTTTCTTGACATTTAACACAATTCTGTTCAACGTCTGACCTCTCAACTCCAACCTGTTTCCCAAACAGATTTCCTTGAAATTGTTCTTTTGTCGCCCAGGTGTTAATAACACACTTGTATTGTGGCTTTTTGCACGACACAGACATGTGAACGGACAATAGAGCCTCAACTTATGGTACAATTTATAAGCAATGAACTTCAAACATTGATTCCTCTATTTATGATAAATTGAGTCTTCATACCACAAAAAACTGAGTCAATCAGTATAAGGTAATAGACCTCCTAGAAAACATTAAAGTTATGGAATTGCACAGCAAAACTTTTGAGCAACTTAGATTCTTTGATAATGAAATGATTGGGGAGTAACTGCGTGTAGGATGGGTAGATGATTAGTAGGATAAGAGACACCTGTGGGTGGGTGATGAGGGTGCCGTGCGTAAAAGCGAAGGAGAGAGGAAAGAGAGGGGTTGCTAGTTTTTTGATTACGTTATCCACAATGTGACAGACCCCGCAAGCTACGCCACACAGCACTCTCCCCTGAGAGAGATAGGGGGAGAGTGATGGTTTGCGTTCGTGGCACCCGGGGCTCTACTTTTGGCCCAGAGTAATGTGGGGGGGAAGTTGCGAGATAGAAGGGGCGCTAATGTAGACAGACGGGGCAAGCTATGGGCTCATCTTCTTATCGCCGTGGAGAGGAAGGCGGGGACTTCACAGTGAGGGCGGGGTGTTGCCAGACGGACGACAGGGAAGTCCAGATTCATTTTTTGGAATATTGCACTATTTCTGTGTGAAGGTGTGTTACGTGTGTGTGCTGTGAGTGGCGTCTGATGAGACGGGATGCTAATGCTGAAGTTAATAGGGTGCGTGCGTACATGGGAATGATAAACAACGTGTAATCCAGTGCATGAAGGCTTGGTTATATTCATTGATTGCTTTGATATAAGTATTTAATTCATTGAGTGTGGTGGTGTTGCGCATGTCTTATTTATTCCATTTATTGATTGTTGTGATTTGCAGCACAACTTATTTATTCCATTAGGTGATTGTTGCGACGTGTGATTTTTTTATTCTATTTATTGATTGTTGTGATCTGGAGTGATTATTCTATTTATCGATTGCTGGGAACATGAGCATGAAATGATAATTCTATGTATTGAATGATGCGAGTAATTGTAAAGGTCAACTCCAGTGTCTGTAACCCCCTACTCGGGAGCGAAACTGCTCTACAGGCAGCCTGAGTAAACAATTTACAAAATAAAAGTAAGTGTATTTGGCTTGGCGTGTTTGTGTGTGTGTGTGTATGTGTGTGTGCGTGTGGGTGTACTTTTTTGAGACTCCACTGGGACCAAACCGGGGTTTAATTAAAGGTGGTGGCAGTTAAGAAAAAATATCCTGTTCACTAAGTCGACCAGTGACCCCTAGTGGGTTAAGGAAAAATTATTACAATAACTTCCGCATGTCTTACTTTTAAAATTAAAGACATATGTTTAATCACCGCATTAAACCCACTACAAGTGGTTCTTATATTAGCAAGCACTCTAGACAGCAGACAACCGGCATCTTTCCTTTCCTCTGAAGTGGTTTAGTGATCTCGAGGTCTTCAGAGTTGTGCGTGTGGTTAGTGGTTCTTGTGTAGTGTGTGTTCTTGCCTTCCATTAAGGGTGTAATTGGTGGCCCGGCCCTTGGATCTCAAGCGAGTGCTTCGGCCTCTCTTCCAAGAACACTCAGCGGTTGCCAGGTCCCGCGTCTCGCAGAGAAATCCCTCATCGGCTGGCGGGTCTGCAGTAATTACACACGAGAAGAAAAAAAAAAAACACATGCAAGTCACTCATTAAAGGGAGTAACTTCCTTTAAATGAACATAATCTCTCAACTTGTCCTGATTTTTTATCAGTTTAATACAGATGAAAGAAATAGTATAGAAATTAATAGAAAAAAATGAAACATAAGAGAGAAAAGAGACAGAGAGAGCAGAACGAGAAATAGAGGAGAGAGTAGAAAGTGAGAAAGAGGAAAGAAAGAGGAAGAGAGAGAGAGAGAGAGAGAGAAAAGAGAAGTAAGAGAGGAGAGGGAAGAAAAAAATAAAGGAGACAGAAAGAGAAGAGCAAGAAAGATGGAGAGAAAAGATACAGAAAAAAGAAGGCGAGGTAAAGCGAGCAGAGAGAGAAGAGCGGGTGAGAGAGAGAAAAAGGGAGCGCGATAATAAGAGACAAAAATAGAGAAAGAGAGAGGTAGAGCGAAAGAAAGAGGGAGAATAGAGAGGGAGAGAAGAGCAAAAAAAGATGGAGAGAAAAGATAGAGAAAAACAAGGAGAGAGAGGTAGAGCGAATTGGGAAAGAAGAGCGAGAGAGAAAGAAAGAGAGGGAGAGTGATATGAAAGAGAGACAAAAACATAAATAGAGAGAAAGAGTGAAAGAAAGAGGGAGAAAATAGAGAGAGAAAAAGAGAGGAAGAGAAAAGAGAGAGGAGTGAGAGGAGAGTGAAAAAGGGGAGAGAAAAACAGAGACAGAAAGAAATATAGAAGTGAGAGAAAAAATATAGAGAAAAAGAGAGAGCAAGAGACAGAGAGAAAATAATAGAGAGAGAAAGAGAAGATCAAAAAAGATGGAGAGAAAAGGAGAGGTAAAGCGAGCAGAGAGAAGAGCGAGTGAGAGAGAAAAAAAGGGGAGAGCAATAATAAGAGAGGTAAAAATTGAGAAAGAGAGAGCATGAAAAAGCGAAAGAAAAAGGGAGAGAAAGAGAGGGAGAGAATAGCAAAAAAGATAGAGAAAAAGAAGGAGAGAAAGAGGTAGAGCGAATGGTGAGAGAAGAGCGAGAGAGTGATATAAAAGAGAGAGACAAAAAACAAATGGAGAGAAAGAGTGAAAGAAAGAGGGAGAAAAAAGAGAGAGGAGAGTGAAAAAGAGGAGAGAAAACAGAGACAGAGAAAGAGAGAAAAATAGAGAGCAAGAGACAGAGAGAAAATAAGAGAGAGAGAGCGAGAGAGGGGTAGAGAGATAGAAAGAAAAAGAAAGCGCGAAAGAGAAAAGAGAGAGGGGCAGAGAAAAAGGGGAGAGAGAGAGAGAGAGAAATCACACATTTATTATTGTAGCAAAATGCTCAATAGCTTCTCAGAAACCCCTCAAATGCATTTTTGTGCGTGCGTGCGAGTGTGTGAGAGCAAGTAAAAATGAAGAATGACATATTAATTAGTGGTGTTAAAACACAGAAGAATTTAGCCCAGTAGATTCCCAACTATTCCAAAAACAGACAGATGGAGAGACAAACCTACAAGATCAAAACTGAAGCAAAAACGAATGTCGCAGAATAGGGACGACCACGGCTGAACGGACACTCACAGCCCACAAACACCACGGCTCCCGTGCTGAGCTCCTTCACTCTGCTCGCGGTGTTGGAGATGCAGACGATGTTGGTCCCCGTCGTGGATGATGCGGGCTGGTTGCTAACGGTGACGGCGTAAGTTCTTCTACTCAGACGGGTGGCGTTGATGAACTGCCCCTTGTAGCGGATCTCACCGAAAGTCTCCTTCTCCTTCATGACGCAGCAGAAGCTCATGTTGCTGCCCACCAGAACAGTCTTAGCATCAGGAAACATGGAGGGGCCGGACTTCTCAGGAACATCTGAACCTGGAGATATGAGACATGTATGGTGACATCACAACAAGAACTGCAAAGCCCTCAGCTTGTTTGAGACATCGTTAACTGCTCTGAGAGGAAGTTTAAATGAATAGAAAATGAATACTCAGATTTCCATTCATCTGAGTGAACGTGCGAACTTAGAGGATACATTGAATTACCCGGGATGGTCTGTAGAGGGCTCCACTGGCCAGCTGTAAGCTTGTTTCGAGCTCTGATGTGCACCGAGTGAGACGTGCACTCTAGAGGTAACGGAGAGCGCCATGTCCAGCTGTGCTGTCCTGTCACAGGGTCAGGATTGACTGCCACCGTCTCCTATGAATAACCAGCGAAGGTTAACACGATTAGATGATTAAAACTGAAGAGACGCTTCGTTATCATGTTCTTAGCAATATTCTACAAAACAGTGGTGCAATGGAATTAAAACAATTTCAGGTTTGGAAAGGATAATGTTTTTTTGAGCCACGCATCAGAATGTTTTTGAATCTGCAAAAAAAAAAAGGAATAAAGGGGAAAAATTTACAGCAAAAATAAGAAAAAATAACTTATTTAACAAAATGGAGTAAAAGCAAGAGAAGAGAAAGAGAGAGAGAGAATGAAAAAAAGAAAGGGGAAAGAGAGAGAGAGGGTGAGAGGGGGGAAGAGAGTGAAAATAGAGAGAAGATGTACAAAAAAAGAGATTGAGAGAGAAGCGAGTGAAGGAAGAAAAGAGAGAGGGCAAGAGAGGGGAAAAAGAGAGAAAAAACAGGGGCAAAAAATAGAGAGAGGGAAAGATAGAGTAGATAGACAAAAAGAGAGGGGAAGAGTGACTGAAAGAGAGTAGAGAGAAAGAGGGAGATAGAAAAGAGAAAGCGAGAGAGAGAGAGAAAAGGGTAAGGTGAGAGAGCAAAAGAGAAAAAAGGGCGGGAAAGGAGAGAGAGTGAGAAAAGAAAGAGTGAGTGACTTAAAAATGAGAGAGAGAAAAATGACAGAGGAAGGGGAAGGGAAGAGAAAGAGAAAAAAGAAGAGAGAACAAGACAAAAATGAGAGAACGAGAAATAGAAACAGACAGAAAGAGAGAGAGAACAAAAGAGGGAGAGAGAGGAGAGAGGAAAGAGGGAGAAGAGAGAAAAAGAGCGAGAGGGAAAAGAGATCAGAGAGTGAGAAAAGGAGAGGGGAAAGTGAGAGAGTGAGAAAAGAAAGAGAGAGAGAAGAGAGTTACTTAAAAAGGAGAGAGAAAAATGACAGAGAGAGAAAGTGGGGGAAGGGAGAGGGAAGAGGAAGAGAAAAAAGAGGAGAACAAGACAAAAAAAGAGAGAACGAGAAAGAGAAACAAACAGACAGAAAGAGAGAGAGAGAGAGAGAGAGAGAGAGAGACATTCAAACTCTCTCTACGATCGATGGTAGCAGAAGTATTTAGTTGTGAGCAGAGGTTGAACATGGTCAAACAACTATAATCCCAGCTGACTGGAAAAACTTTAGTATTTTACTTTGCACTTTTAACCTTTTATTCTTTTGAATTTGTATTTTTTTTTTGTTGCATTTGTTAGTTCTAGTGGGATGCTGTGCCGAGTGCTGATTCTCTGTTCTCAGATTTGATGAAAATTTATGAGTGGTAAATATGGAAAATTGTTTTAAAAATGACAATCATTATAAAGTGTACAAGTTATATTAATCGTCCTAATCATCAACTTAGATGCCTGCTATCAATAAAAAAGTATCTCTTGAGGCATCTCAAGTTGAAAGACATTCTGTGCATCAACACATCTGATGTATCTGTAGGGGGGGGCGCGAGGCTCCGTCAAGGGGGCGCGTTTGACCTCGGGGAACATGCTTTTTTATTTTTCTATTTAGATTTTTTTTTACTGCTCTAGAATGAAGTGCAATACCACTCCACTATAATAGGGGGCAGTGGCGCTCTCATTGGCAGAGTGTGCGCAGGGAGCATTCGCTCTGTGGTGTAGGGGTTTTGTCTGCACTGAGCATGCGCGCTTTGCACACAGTACAGAGTATGAGGATGAAGTGTAGACACAAAGTGTAGCAGACCCTCAAGTGACATCATGAAAAAATGTTACAGATACAGTGCTATGCAGAGGTGTTTCTTTAAGAGTTTTATAGAAAAATCCTACTATTTATAAAATGCTTCCAAGGAGGGAATGTTGGCAATTGAGTGATTTAACTCAACATTTGTATAAGTCATAACTTGGATTTAATTCTATGAAAGTGTCAGTCTGGCTCCTAAGAACGGCTCTCTATCTGAAGAAGATTTTGTACCTGGCTTTCAAGAGTGGCAGCGTATCACTTACTGCGCGACAATGATGCAAACGCAGTCTGGCTCTGCATGTTTTGTCTATCCCTTTGTTCATCGTGTACTCTCATATCACTCCTGTAGAACTGCTCTCGGTTGCGACGGTTGCTGGACAGTTGTTTTTTGCTCCTCAAGATCCACGAGTGAAAGAAGCTGGATAGAAAGTCTTTCTCTGGTGTTTCCTTTTTGAGCATCTTCTGAGCATGCGGGGGTTAAAACACCGAAAATGCAACCAAAAAAACAGTTGCAAACATTGAGGGATCGGTATAAAAGACGGCATTAAAGGGTCCTGCGTTTTGGTTCAAACTTTATTAACCAAACAACAAATATGAACACATGCTAGCATCTGACCAAGAACATAAACTGATGTGAAAGCAACCTATTTTAAATAGTTACTAAAAATATTATATATTTCAATATGAAGAGTTTAATCAATATGAACTTAATCAATATAGAAAAAAAGGATACTATTATGGTTTCTAAGTAATTTTTTTTATAAAAACTTTATATAATCACCCTTATTGTGCCACCTGCCCCAAACTATTGCACACGTTTCCTTAAACACAACTACATCTGAATGTATGAAGTGTTTTCATTTTTAAAATATAAAAGCTTCACCTTTTGGCGCATAGGAGAGAACATAAACACTACATTTACTGAAAACAATAAATTTTTTTAATCTGTTTGTTATCTGTTTACCTGTTTTGTTTTCAGAATATTGAAGAATTCGTAGCATCCTGCATCTAATAAACACACGTCTGTACACTGTCGATTAGCACAGGAAGTCCCTTCGTCTCCTGCCAGACTTTAAAATGGAGTACTAACACAATTACGCTGAAAGGCCTGCAGACATCACTCAGCGTGGTAATCAACACTGAAGCATCTAAGAGCAATGACTGTCACTCCCTCTTCAGAGTTCCTGCAGTCTGGGAACGCTAGCTTTGGGTATCAAACACATCACGAGTTCAATAGGACACTCGTAAACGGCTGCTTGTAGTAACACTGTGTGATTCTAGATCACAAATCAAAGTCCTATTCGGCTCTTTATATCTAGAGCGGAATTCGGGATTGCAACAGAAACATTTTGAATTGTTCCATGCAATCTCATTTAAGATAATATATGACACACAACGTAGCTATTGTAGTCGTAATATGGGTAGATCCCACAACGATACAAAAAGATGACCATCTGACACGGACTGTTTGCACTATTATTCTAAATGAACCAAAACCAGACGGCCAATCAGAATTTAGAACCAAGATCAAGCTCATATTGAAATGTTGTAAAACAGAAAACAGTATGGTCTTGTATTTTTCACAAACCTGCCTCCTGTTAACTCAAATGGTGATTTAAACAATAGTATCCAGCGACAAGAGTCCAAAGAGGTCCAAGTCAAGTCCGAGACTAAAGAGGTCTGAGACCATGTCAAGTTTGAGAGTAAAGCAGTTTGAGTATGAGTCCATTTCAAGTCTGAGACTGAAGAGACCTGAGACAAAAAGTCAGAGTCAAGCCCGAGAGTAAATAGGTCAGTGTCTAACTCAAGTCAGAATACAAGTCAAGTCCGACAGTTAAGTAGTTAGAGTATGAGTCCAAGTCAAGTTCGAGACTACTCTCAGGCTTGACTCGGACTAGACTTGGTCTCAAACCTCTTTAGTCTCGGACTTAACTTGTACTCGGACCTGTTTACTCTCAGGCTTGACTCGGACTAGACTTGGTCTCAAATCTCTTTAGGCTCGGACTTAACTTGTATTCGGACCTGATTACTCTCAGGCTTGACTCGGACTAGACTTGGTCTCAAACCTCTTTAGTCTCGGACTTGACTTGGACTCGTACTCTAACTACTTAACTGTCGGACTTGACTTGTATTCTGACTTGAGTTAGACTCTGACCTATTTACTCTCGGGCTTGACTCGGACTAGACTTGGTCTCAAACCTCTTTAAACAGGTCCAAGTACAAGTTAAGTCCGAGACTAAAGAGGTCTGAGACCAAGTAAAGTTTGAGTCTAAAGAGCTCAAAGTACATGTCAAGACTGAGTCCATGAACCAAAAAACCTGGCTCCATCAATGTGCCCCATGCACTTGATCGAGGTTTATGATGAAATCTGAGTCCATAACCCAACGAGTTCGAATCCAGTCGAGTCAAAACATTAACAAATCTGAGCCAAGTCCACGCAAAAACATGAGTGCAACAGCACTACTAGCGATGCATCAATTTCTGTAAAGAGTGCAGCTTCTGTAAAGGCATTACCCGTGCACTTTAATGGACAAAACCTTCCCATCATGAAACGCCGTCTGTGTTTAAAAACTTTAATGTGACAAGATGTTTTGAGAGTCAACAAAAACAAACATGTTTGTGGATGGATCTCTAACAGAAATTCATTTAGAAGTATAAAAAATACCCCAAATTATAAAGTTGGATTCTAAAACTTCAATGCAGCAATGTAAATGGATCCTCCTGCTGCTCTTGAATGGTTAAGCAACTTTAACTCAGGCCAAATGTGCATCATTTATCATTTCTGCCTAGTATAATTATCTTTAAATACTAGGATTCAAAGGTTGTGTTACTGTGACTCATTTCTACTACTGGACTAAAAAAAGTTTTCCCACTAACCCAAACTAGAACGCCTACTAACTAAAACAGAGCGTGCATTCACAGAGCACAGGTTAAAGAGCACTTACGTTCAGCACCACATTCATGAACTCGGTGTGGAAAATCTCAACGTCGAAAAGCGCTGAGTCACTCTTCCAGCTCAAAGAGAGGGTCTGTTCCGGGAAATCAGGCTCGAGTGTTAAAATCTGGGGTGCAGGAAGATCACCTGTACGAGTGAGGAGACGAACACTGACTCCATCAGATCGGCTTTGGTGAGTAACTAAAGAGTTTTATTTGGAGTCTTTGCAAACACTCACCAGTCTGTCCCCGAGTGGGAGCGATGCCGAGGCCCAGCATCAGAGCTAGCGTCACCCAGCCCTGCGTTCTGACCGGCACCATCACGGGCTCCGAAGACACGCTTCCAGAGAGGGAGGAACACGCAGCCGGAGAGGGAGAACAGCGCTCTTCCTGCCACAAACACACACAAAAACATTAAATCCAAATCTCATCTCTTTAAACTTCTGCTTAACTTGATCGAACCCAAATGCACTCAAACGCTAAACAGAGTGAGAAACTTTGATTAAAAAGATTGATGTATGAAATATTATTTGTAAGTTAATTTCTTACATCTTCTTAAATCATGGTTATTGCAAACAGATGTCGTAAAGGATGCTTAAATACCCAAATACATATATAATATATATAAATATACAAATACCTCCTCATACGTCTTCTTGTTTCAGTACATTTTTAATCTTATCCCAAAGCTATTGTTAGGTCTAACAAATTTGTCTTAAATGAAACATTTGTCTTAAACGCACGCTAAGGGTGGGTGCACTGCGAGAGATGTGTTACAGAAAACTAAGAGGAGAAATAATTGGATGACATTTTAAAAGGTTTTAATGATCAAAAGTATTAATATATTTATAGCTTTGTGATCGCTATGCATACTCTTTTTAATCTGTTGATCTCAAAATTGTTCATCTTCCGCCTAATAAAATATTCAAGTGATAAAAGAAAATGTTCTAAAAGCGTTATTTCAGACAAACTAACCAATTTAAGTATATTTTAGGGTAGAGGTTGATTCTTGCCTTGCAATGGAGTGGCAACTTTCACCCAATGTGAGCTGGAGATTGGCAGATTTAGTTTACTATTCTTAATTGTTTAAATTTATTCAAAGAAATCAAAAGGGGTTTTTTTGAAGGGAAGCTTCTTAAATATAAAAAATGACATAGGCTGCAAATAAAATGAATTTTTAAACTCAATAAAAGGTGACTTGAGCTCTGAAATATTTGTGTACGATCGTTGTTCTTCACTCGTTTACTTCCACAGGCTTCAGATGAATAAACTGCAACTTTGGATTTTAATACATTGAGTTTTGCTTCCTTAGAACAGTCAAAAGCAATACGCTCAGAACACTGTGTAGCTCATGCCTCCTAAAGCTCAAACTATCTCAAAAATGCCATAAACACTTCTGCCCCTAGTGGATAAGTAAAATAATGTTTTAAAAAAACAGTAGCTTTAATAATATGTTAAGCACTTTCTCAACTAAATACATGTTTTGTTGTGTATACAAACTTAATGTTATACTTAACTAAATTAATAATAACAAATTAAACACAAAGGGTGCCAACACTTTAGTCACGTTTAAATCCAGGATAAAGACTCACCGGTTTAGTTGCGCTTTTGTCGACTGAGCACAAACATCCAACAACTATTTGATCTCTGCTCTTCGCATCTAATATGTTTTATATTAATGTTTTTACATTTTCAGTTTTTAATCACTATGATTTCATTAAATGTACTTTCTTTTTATTCTTTGTTTACAATGTAAAGAACTTTGAATTACATTGTGTACGAAAATGTGCTAAACAAATAAACTTGTCTTGCCTTTTTTTACTTTAATTCAAGCAATAAAAGATCCATCAGATTTGCCTCTCACAGATGAGTTAAAGGTGCAGGAAGTTGGTTTGTGGCTGAAACTGGTTAATCATATAAAACATATCTCACAATTCTGTTTCCAAACACCACATCAACAGATTTAATTTATAAACTCCCCACACAAAATAAAAAATAACCTCAGCAAAAGGTTAGTTAAAGGTGCAGCATGTGGGTTTGTGGCTAAAACTGGTCACATTTTTTTATTCTTCTGAGATTCATCTGTTTTAGAAAGGATCTTGTGTTTTCTGATCAGTTTTTAATCAACAAACCAGCTCTGAGGATTCATTAACATCTGCAGCACATACAAAAGTGATGTGCAAGACTAAAGCTGACGTCTTCGGTGAAGGACAGACTTTACAATACCAACGCAAGAAGGAAGACGCAGAAACAGAGGACAGACTTTCCAGAACCAACGCAGAAACAGATGACAGACTTTCCAGAACCAACGCAAAAACAGATGACAGACTTTCCAGAATCAACGCAGAAACAGATGACATACTTTCCAGAATCAACGCAGAAACAGAGGAAAGACTTTCCAGAACCAACGCAGAAACAGATGAAAGACTTTCCAGAACCAACGCAGAAACAGATGACAGACTTTCCAGAATCAACGCAGAAACAGATGACATACTTTCCAGAATCAACGCAGAAACAGAGGAGAAGAAGAAAAGAAACAGAGGAAGACTTTCCAGAACAACGCAGAACAGAGGCAGATTTTCCAGAACCAACGCAGAAAAGAAGAAGAGAAAGAGAAAGAAGAAGAAGAGAGAAGAGACAGAAGAAGCAGAAACAGAGGAAAGACTTTCCAGAACAAATGCAGAAACAGAGGGCAGATTTTCCAGAACCAACGCAGAAACAGAGGATAGACTTTCCAGAACCAACGCAGAAACAGACAGATTTTCCAGAACCAACTCAGAAACAGAGGAAAGACTTTCCAGAACCAACGCAGAAACAGAGAACAGATTTTCCAGAACCAACGCAGAAACAGAGGACAGACTTTCCAGAACCAACGCAGAAACAGAGAACAGATTTTCCAGAACCAACGCAGAAACAGAGGACAGACTTTCCAGAACCAATGCAGAAACAGAGGACAGATTTTCCAGAACCAACGCAGAAACAGAGGATAGACTTTCCAGAACCAACGCAGAAACAGAGGAAAGACTTTCCAGAACCAACGCAGAAACAGAGAACAGATTTTCCAGAACCAACGCAGAAACAGAGGACAGACTTTCCAGAACCAACGCAGAAACAGAGGACAGATTTTCCAGAACCAACGCAGAAACAGAGGACAGACTTTCCAGAACCAACGCAGAAACAGAGGACAGACTTTCCAGAACCAACGCAACAGAGAAGATTCCAGAAACCAGAGAGAAACAGAGGACAGACTTTCCAGAACCAACGCAGAAACAGAGGACAGACTTTCCAGAACCAACGCAGAAACAGAGGACAGATTTTCCAGAACCAACGCAGAAACAGAGGACAGATTTTCCAGAACCAACGCAGAAACTGAGGACAGATTTTCCAGAACCAACGCAGAAACAGAGAACAGATTTTCCAGAACCAACGCAGAAACAGAGGACAGACTTTCCAGAACCAACGCAGAAACAGAGGACAGACTTTCCAGAACCAACGCAGAAACAGAGGACAGACTTTCCAGAACCAACGCAGAAACAGAGGACAGATTTTCCAGAACCAACGCAGAAACAGAGGATAGACTTTCCAGAACCAACGCAGAAACAGAGGACAGACTTTCCAGAACAAACGCAGAACAGAGGACATACTTCCCAGAACCAACGCAGAAACAGAGGAAAGACTTTCCAGAACAAATGCAGAACAGAGGACAGATTTTCCCAGAACCAACGCAGAAACAGAGGACAGACTTTCCAGAATCAACGCAGAAACAGAGGAAAGACTTTCCAGAACAAATGCAGAACAGAGGACAGATTTTCCAGAACCAACGCAGACACAGAGAACAGATTTTCCAAAACCAACGCAGAAACAGAGGACAGACTTTCCAGAACCAACGCAGAAACAGAGGACAGACTTTCCAGAACCAACGCAGAAACAGAGGACAGACTTTCCAGAACCAACGCAGAAACAGAGGACAGATCTTCCAGAACCAACGCAGAAACAGAGGACAGATTTTCCAGAACCAATGCTGAAACAGAAGACAGACTTTCCAGAACCAACGCTGAAACAGACAGATTTTCCAGAACCAACGCAGAAACAGAGGACAGACTTTCCAGAACCAACGCAGAACAGAGGACAGATTTTCCAGAACCAACGCAGAAACAGAGGACAGACTTTCCAGAACCAACACAGAAACAGAGGACAGATTTTCCAGAACCAACGCAGAAACAGAGGACAGACTTTCCAGAACCAACACAGAAACAGAGGACAGGTTTTCCAGAACCAACGCAGAAACAGAGGACATACTTTCCAGAACCAACGCAGAAACAGAGGAAAGACTTTCCAGAACAAATGCAGAACAGAGGACAGATTTTCCAGAACCAACGCAGAAACAGAGGAAAGACTTTGCAGAACCAACGCAGAAACAGAGGAAAGACTTTCCAGAGCAAATGCAGACAGAGGACAGATTTTCCAGACCAACGCAGACACAGAGAACAGATTTTCCAAAACCAACGCAGAAACAGAGGACAGACTTTCCAGAACCAACGCAGAAAAAGAGGACAGACTTTCCAGAACCAACGCAGAAAACAGAGGACAGATCTTCCAGAACCAACACAGAAACAGAGGACAGATTTTCCAGAACCAATGCTGAAACAGAAGACAGACTTTCCAGAACCAACGCTGAAACAGACAGATTTTCCAGAACCAACGCAGAAACAGAGGACAGA
This sequence comes from Danionella dracula, assembly GCA_900490495.1. Taxonomy (NCBI): domain Eukaryota; kingdom Metazoa; phylum Chordata; class Actinopteri; order Cypriniformes; family Danionidae; genus Danionella; species Danionella dracula. Next base: position 468,636 of record UELW01000766.1, on the reverse strand, counting down.
TTTTCCAGAACCAACGCAGAAACAGAGGACAGACTTTCCAGAACCAACACAGAAACAGAGGACAGATTTCCAGAACCAACGCAGAAACAGAGGACAGACTTTCCAGAACCAACGCAGAAACAGAGGACAGGTTTTCCAGAACCAACGCAGAAACAGAGGACAGATTTTCCAGAACCAACGCAGAAACAGAGGACAGGTTTTCCAGAACCAACGCAGAAACAGAGGACAGATTTTCCAGAACCAACGCAGAAACAGAGGACATACTTTCCAGAACCAACGGCAGGCTACAAGTTAAAACAAGTTTCCAGTCAGACAGCCAAAAATCACTTCATTCTGAAAGGGAAGCTGGCAGAGTGTTCCTGTAAAATGAGGCCATAAATGAAACAATGAAAAAGGTTATTTAAAGTGAAAACATCTAGGTGAAATATGAAATTAACCTTTCAGAAGTTGAACATTTGGCCTCATTCTTCTTCAGGATGAGAGACACATTTAGAGGTGATTCTTTTTAGAGCGACCATTTATTCTCAAAACATTTAAACAAAATTGGTGCTTTTGTAGACACAATACAAACTTATCTGACGAAGTGTGTCGGTTTGTTCGGTCCTGTAACCAAATGCTGTTAAAACATTTAATTGGAAAATCTTTTAAAGTCATTTAACCTCAAATTGTTACCCTTAACATTTCAGAAATTAGAAAAAAAATACTTCACATCATTGAACAATGCTTTACCTAAAAAACAACAAGAAGACTGCTCTCAAACATCCAAACCACCAGTTGACTTGAGAAAGTCTTTTAATTATACACCTGCGAGACTTTAATAGCCATTTATGCTGAGATAAAATCCCAAAATAGCTGTTTGGTAAGAAACTCTTGTCTGAGTCAGATGAAGGTTTACGTGAACCGATAAAGAGAAAACTTCAGAAGCTTGTTCACACACTCCCAACTGTCTCACTGACGGATCTCTTTCATAGCGCACCAGGTTGAGATCCGCCAGAGGGCAAAGAACAGAAAAACAATGTAGTTCTCTTCCCAACTGCATTACATTTAACAATAACTAAATAAAAAACCTGACTCTGAGCCAAATCGCTTTCTTGCAACCTGAACACGTCAAGACAGACTCAAAGCTAAGCTGAGAATATTCTACTCGCAGCTCCTGGAGGTTGTCAGTTCTAACGAACTACAATGATGGCATATTATTTGATCAGGTGAGATCATCAGGTGAGGCTACATACGCACACAGTTGGCTGGCTGGAAGAAGTAAGTTGGGAACGATTATTTTTGTTGACCGTTCCCTCACGCAATTCACACACAAACATTCCCTCATGCACTCTCAAAGCAACTGTGTAGAAGCATCGCGTAATAGGCCTGGGCGGACTTTCTTTTCAAACTATATAGCTGTGTTTTTTTTATTATATACGTTTTTCATATACTCCAATTCCTCTAGTGCATGTGTGTGTGCGCGTGCATACGAAGCATCGAGAACACCGTTCAGTGCGCTGTGGAACATTGTTTGAGAGGGGAATGATTTGCGTTATGCTGTGTTCACGTCAAGAAAAGGTTAACGCTGTTTGAACGAACGCTAAAAAATACGATTTCATGCATGCATTAAAAAAAGGAAAAAACACATGGCCCTCCCCTTCTGCTTAGAAACAGGCTTCTATTTTACCAGGAGAGCACCCTTCAATCTCTACACACTAAGTGAGCCTTGTAACTTGTCTGCCATGTTTGTTTGTTTGTTTTTCCGATCCTCCATAAAAAAAAAAAACATGTCATCAACAGAAGAAGCTGCTCCTGGAAGGCTGGCCCAAATCCCGATATGAATATCTGTTGCAAAGGATTCTTTGAACTTAATCATGTAAAAAAAAAAAAAAAAAAATTAAAACTATTTTATACAAATAATATTCTGCTTTGGAGGTTCTTCATCACATAGCGGACGAGGCAAGGCAAGTTTATTTGTTTAGTGCCTTTCGTACACAGGGTCATTCAAAGTGCTTTACATTGGAAACAAAGAATAAAAAGAAAGTACATTCAGTAAAATCAAGCATTAAAAAAGTCATGTAAAATCATAGTGATTAAAAACTGAAAATTTAAAAACACTGATTAAAACATTTCCTAGCGATGGGTTGCGGCTGGAAGGGCATCCGCTGCGTAAAACATATGCCAGAGAGTTGGCGGTTCATTCCGCTGTGGAGACCCCGAAAGGGAATAAAGCCGACATGAAGATGAATGAAAGAATGAATGATTAAAACATAGATTAAGATGTGAAGAGCAGAGATAAAATAGTTGTTGAACGCTGGTGCTCAGTAGACAAAACCGCAACTAAACCGGAGAGTCTTTAGGTTATTCTCAGATTTGGGCAACTTTTTCTGAAAACAGGAAAATAATTCAGGTCTGGAGGGGTTAAACAAATAATAATAAATGAATCCACACTTCAGCACATAAATTCCTCAAAGCACAGAGTAAATGAAATACTGTTCCGAAATCGCCTTCACTTTTTAATGCTCTTAGCACTGGACGGACACACATTCCTCTCTTTTTCCATCCTTCACATTCTCTCAAGCTGAGAACAATGACAATCTGTCCAGAGAGCAGCGCACTTCCACGGCTTCCTTCCTCTGGTTGAATCGAGTGCACACAGCTCATCAGCGAGACTCATTCAGCCTTAAAAACCAACCTGCAGGTCCTGCGCGAACCCATCTTTAAATAAAACTCAAGGAGGAAAATGTGCACATTGTTCTATTACCATCAAACTTTCACAGGTGATATTTTTTATTTAGAAAAAAAAAGACAAAGAAGCACAAATGTAACATAAATATCTCTACAAGCAGCAATCATGAATTAGTATAGCACAGCACACCCTGGTGGTCAGTACATTGTGCTATAACGGCAAAAAAACTATTTCAGAGACGCTAAAAACGGCAAAAACACTATTTCAAAGACGCTAAAACGGCAAAAAAAACTATTTCAGAGACGCTAAAACGGCAAAAACACTATTTCAGAGACATCCTCACACTAGAGAACAGATTGGAGGCCACATTCGATCCCATACAGGGTTTATTGAAGAATCAGTTTCTACTCTATAAAAGGATCATATTTGTCCTCGTCCATATGAGCTCTAAATCCATCTTTAAAGCTTTACTATGGTGACAGTTTCAGACGTGGCCTATCATTTATGATTGGCACATAAGGCAGGTCTGAACATCATGTTTAGCACATTTTCAGGTGAACAGACTAAAAATAACACAATAACTGAAAGGAACGGACTTGCTTTGGCTACGTCAGAGAATCCCAAATAGTCCCACGAGTGTGATCGTAACTAATACCCGGGCTATATTAGTACAGTACTAGCAATAATAGTATTAGTGACAACATCTTATATTAGTACACGTCTGCTACATTTTGAGGAGTTTTTAATTTCAATCTGTGGCATCACAGGATTCATCTGGCTTTACCCATTACTAACAAAATGTGGGGTAAATTAATTCCAATTTATTTTTAAACTTAACTAAAAAAATGTACTTCCTGTTTGGTGCACCACAAACTAAATAGCATGAACGTTGTTCAATCTTACTACAATTACAATATCAGAACTGGAAATGCTTTCCAATAAGATACAAATAAGATACAAAACATTGACTTAAATTAAAGTGTTATTTTATCCTTTAAATTGGAAATTAAAATTTAAATTAAATTGTCCATAAACTGTTCCAAATAAAGAAAATAAACCTGCTTTTCAGATTACGCTTTCACGTTCCATATAACGTTGATTATCATAGTTGAAAAACTGTGAGCTTCCAAACTACTGATGAGCACACAGGTGTCTCCTTAAATAGCGCCTCACTGTGGTCAGAACAGAGAATAGTCACTTTGGCTCAGACGATTTTTGTGAAAAAAATCATGATGTACTCAAAAAAGTCTGTCATATAAATTAGCTTAAGGCTGAAGATTTTACATTGAAACGTAAACTCGATTTCAATTTTAATTTGCTTTTCTTGAAATTTTAAAAAGCCCTCACATAGTGGAATAGATGTTTTTTAATAATGTTATAAAGATAAGAGACGTAAGAACGTTTTTGGAACAGAAAGGAAAATATTTGGTCTACAAAAACCAACTTAGATTTTAAATCGAGTTTGTTTATATGATATATAATGAGGTTAGCAAACCTGTCTTTTGTTAGCATCTTTGCTGTGTTGTGTTTTGGTTAGCTAGTAGTTAGCATATTTATCATGCCAACCATGATCAGTTCATTGACAGAGCGCAGAACTTCAGATGCTTTTGTTTGGTTCGAGCGGGGTTTTCGCTCGCAGAGAGAGTTTTTTAGGCTTGATCTCCAACTATAGATTGGGCTTAATCTTTACAGAATGATGCAATGCATGTTTTGAGCCATTTAATTCTACTAAAATCATATCCAATGCTTCAATCTCTAAAACAATCTAAACTGAATATGGTTCCATCCACCTCAGTGAAGAATATAAACAGTCACGCTTGAAATCATCAATGTGCTTTGACGGAACATTACCAGGCATAAAAACAAGAGTAAATGATCAACTCGGTTCTGCATTAACCGCTAAAATAATCCAAAAATAACTGGACTGCTCAACTATTAATTGAAAGAGACACAGGTCCATTCCTGGTCATAAATGAAAACTAAAACAAACAAGTAATAGTGACACCAAAACCATTCTTATGAACCACCAAAAACTGATCACAGTTTTTTATTTGTGGACCCAGTTGTGGTTTAGAGCCCAAGGGTTGGCAAGATTTGCACAATCAAGAGTAAAAATGGTCTCGTGTGGTGAAAGCTAGCAGGAACTATCCGGGACGCTCAGAAAATCTGGCTTCCACAGCGTTCTGTTCGTTAGGAATCGTGACTATGTAAAATAAGTCTATTAATGTACCATCAGAAAGGCCAAGATTATGATCTAAACATCATGAGAAAGGAGACCGCTTTAGAGTACATCAGAATTAGCTCTCAGTACTTTGTCTTAAGAGCTCTCTTGTTGGGCGTCACGGTGGCGCAGTGGGTAGCACGGTTGTTTCGCAGCAAGAAGGTCGCTGGTTCAAGCCTCGGCTGGGTCGGTTGGCATTTCTGTGTGGAGTTCTCTGCGTGATCGCGTGGGTTTACTCCAGGTGTTCCGGTTCCCCCCACAAGAACAAAGACATGCAGAATAAGAGAATTGAATTTGAGTTACGCGCTCTGCAGAAGATCACGCGTATTAATAAGGGAGTTATTATACGGTGATATAAAGACAACGGCGCATTTAAAGGGAAATTCGTTGGTGAATCCTTGTAATGTTTTTAATTTTCAGTTTTTCAATTTGATTTTATATGACTTTTTTATGCTTGATTTTATTAAATGTACTTTCTTTGAATCACCCTGTGTACGAAATGTGCTATACAAATAAACTTGCCTTGCCTTGCCTAAAAACGATTGTTCATAGTGTTGTTTGAGTGTGAATGAGTGTGTGGATGTTTCCCAGCAATGGGTTGCGGCTTGAAGGGCATCCGCCGAATAAAATATATGCCAGAAGAGTTGGCGGTTCTTTTCATTGTGGTGATCCCGAAAGGGAAAAAGCCGACAAGAAAATGGATGGATGGAGCTCTCTCGTCAGTAATAATTTCTTCTGCTTTTCAAGTCAAAGATATCAAACCAGCTCCAAACGTAGAGCGGAAACTGAAGTGCAGCAGACAGCTACGTACCCAAAAGAGTGTTGCAAAGAAGGTCAAGTGAGATAAGGGTTTGGGGATGATGTTTACGTTCCCTCTAGCTTGCTCTATTTAGCTTTTGTTGCTTGTTTTAATACCTTAAAGGTGTGTTGTGTGGTTTTTCAGAGCCAGTGTTTATATACACGCCAAAAATAGTTTTTCTTTTAAAAATTGTAAAAGTTTGTTTTTGAGTTAAAACTGCATACAGTAAAATCTTATTCAGGTTTTTATCAGAGAATAAAAAAACACACATTAATGAACAAAAGTTAAACAAGTTGGTATGCATTTAGTACAAAAGTAAAACACAAGAAATGTTTCCTTTGAAGGCAATTATTTAATAATTTGTGTCAGTACGCGTCTTGACTGAACTATTGTAAAATTGTTTTTATTATTTTGAATAAAAGCCTCTGTCAGTCACTAAATCAAAGGTTAAATACTTTCACAAATGTATTATATGTAAGATAGTAAAGGTATTTTATTGGTAATAAATGAGTTTAACGTAGATAGAAATCCCCATCACTTTATTTTTAGTTTACACTTTTTAACCAAATGACGTATTATTCTCGATAATGTTGCTTTATTAAGCAACACGAGACACAAAATTAACAAAAACAATCGTAAAAACACCAACAAAACCTTGTAAATGCACCATAACAAATTAATCTAAAATTAATTTGTTACAACGTTACTCACGGTTAAAAAAAACGTTAAACCGCGATAACTTTGGAAAGATTGGTAATTAAACACCTTTACACGAAAACAAACGACTTATAATTATTATAAGGTAAACACGATGATTAAAAAGCTCACATTTAAAAGCTAAACATGGAAATTAATGTTAAATTCGGTTGTGCCTCGATGTGTTCAAGAAACGGACAGACGTCACAGAGCAGCGGAGGCGAACACGGCGCGAATTTTCCCGAAACAAGCCGCGTAAACAAGCGTCCGCGGACTCGCGTTACCTCAGTTTCAGGGTCCCCGAAATCCTCCAGACACGTCCATAATACGTGGAATACTTTCGCTTTGAGACTGCTCCATTTAAAGGCAGCACATGGCCTTCGGGAGGGTGTCGAACCAGGAGAAATGAGCAGTTTTCCCAGAATCGCTCCTAAATTGGATCTTACGGAACAAAACAACTACCAACCGTAAGATGGCGACCGTTGGCCCAACGTTTCAACGGCCGTTTGTTTCAAACCGTCATCCGGGTTTTTATTGTTTGTTTTGTGTTTTACTAAACATAGCGTTGTTAGAGCGTTTAGATTGTATGTTAAATATCACACATAAGCATTCGTGACAGATTCCGCATTGAGTTAAAAAAACGTTAAATAAAATGAATTCACAATCATCGCGCTTGGCTGTGATTGGTCTAACTGTATACGCGCTGAAAAAAGTAACAAGCATCACGTAATAAAAACTATCGCGTTCTCAAACAAGATTTGACTACAATACATTTTTTCATGAAGAAAAAACGGGTTAGATTTAATATTGTAGCATAAAAAGAAGAAAGTTAACGTTTTCAAGTAAAATAAACATTATACAAATTTATTAAAATCAGACCAATCAGAGAGTCCGCTGAAGAAGCTAACCCACGCCCATTTGATCATTGGACTGTTGCGCACTCCTCGTCTTCTTGTGTTTCGGTGTTTGTACGGTTTGTGCTAGACCGAGGGGCTCCGTTCACGGGACGGGCCGCCGTGGGTGCGTAGGCGGACCCGTGACGTCACCTAGAGAGCCGTGACCAAAATGCACAATTTATTTATTTAGCAGAATGCTCCTCGCGCATCATTAAAATAAGAACTAAATTGTGCACTACATGTAATCAACAGTTGATTTTGATATGGGTTCGCTTGAGTTGTAACAAATATATATTTCAATTAAAAAATACAATTACAGTTAGCTTATTCCTTTGTGTCCACAAGAATGTAGGAAAACAGTTAACTGTGGATAAATCATCGGTAGGTAAAAAAAAAAAAACATCACCTGTGCGCATAAATAAACATCTAGAAATTATATTCAATGCATTTCAAACTTATTTATTTACATTGTTTTATTTTGATAAACTAAAAATAAAACAGAGGCATGCGCTTTTTGGAATAAAAATAGCCTCCAAGTTGAATTGAAATACATTTTTCAATCTTTAAATAAAACATGACAAGCTCATAAACAGGAAGCTAAAGGAGTTGATATACAATTTGATACACATTTTCAGTTTGCTCAAATACAGTTTTTTTTTTGTTTATCTGACATTTATTTTGGCTCTAATCACAACACTTCAAATACCTAATCAATATATAAATGTGTACCAATGTTTCCCTTAAAAATGTTTTGCGGTGTTCAATTAATCCTTTATACCTTCAACCTCTTTATTTATTGTTCTCAGGTTAGGTGAAGTAAGACGAATCTGAACTGAACTCAAAAGCTTTAAACGCTTAGAGTTTTTTCAGAAGACTCCTTTGTGGTCAGATCCTTTTCTTAAGCTTCAATATTTAAAACATGTTTAAATCAAAAACTCGATAGTCAGCAATTGCAATCAATTCAATTTCATTTAAATGAATCGCTTTATAAATATATTACAAAACATAATACTCGTCAACAAGTAAACTAGTACTCATACAATGTAGACACAAGTTTGTTGATTGTCAAAGCAAAAGTCGGTTCGCTGCTTAAAGTTTTTTAGCGTTCATCACCAGCTGTCTCTCTCTCTCTCTGGCTCCGGAGACGGTCGCTGCCTCCTCTCCCGTCTGTCCGCTCAGTGCACGTCTTCATCTCTTAAACCCTTATGATGCATTCTAAAGTCAACAGTTCATTGGTTTCTCCTCCACCTTCTCTTTTCATTGCAGCATTTTTTCCTGATTGAAAACAGGTGTCACCTTAAATAGCATCTAGCGCCTCACTGTGGTCAGAACAGAGAATAGTCAATTTGGCTCAACAAGGATGATTTGTGAAACAAATCATGATGTTCTCAAAAAAAGTCTGTCGTATAAAGTAGCTAAAGGCTGAAGATTTCACATTGAAACGTAAACTCGATAGTGGAATAGATGGTTTTTAATAATGTTATAAAGATAAGAGACATAAGAACAGTTTGGGAACAGAAAGGAAAATATTTGGTAAAAAAACATCACCTATGCACATTAATAAACAGCTAGTAATTACATTCAATGCATTTCCAATTTATTTATTTACATTGTATTTATTTTGATTAATTAAAAATAACACAGAGGCACATGCTTTTTGGGATAAAAATAGCCTCCAAGTTGAATTGAAAGACATTTTTCAATCTTTAAATAAAACTTGACAAGCTCATAAACAGGAAGCAAAAGGAGTTGATATACAATTTAACACACGTGTTTCTCAGTGCACATCTTCATCTCTTAAACCCTTATGATGCATTTTAAAGTCAACAGTTCATTGGTTTCTCCTCCACTTTCTCTTTTCATAGCAGCATTTTTTCCTGATTGAAAACATCCTCCAGTCAGATTCACTGGAAAGATAAAATAAGCTTTTAAAAATAAAAATTCTAACTTTTTAAATAATTTCATGAATGTAAAACAGAATCCTATCCGAGATTTAAATGCTTTCAGATTTGCAGTGGCTGACTTGTTCAATGTTAGCCTCTGAAAATGTCCTTTTTTGTTCCCCCTTTCCAGAATACTTAAGGAATGAACCTAAAATTCAAGCACTTGGATTGAAACATTGAAAGCACACTATTACATTTCGAGCATTTTCAATGATTTCAAGCACATTTTGATCCTTTCGAAACAGTAACCTTTTCCGCACGCAACAAACTCATTTCTGATCGCGCCGTTTCAGATGACGCTTCAGAGCTAAAGACGATCAGAAGCTATTTCTTCATGAAGAGCACAGATATGGTTTCTCTCCGATGAGACTCGTGAGGTTGTTTTTAAGTGTTGCCCGCTCTCTGAAACTCTCTAACTATGAATTAGTTTGCGTAAATAGAGGAAGTGTAGGCTACATGTTTACTTAAAAAGATAGTAATAACCAAGTGTGTTCTCTCCAGCCTCTTCTGTCCACTTCAGCACCCAAAAAATCAATATCTTCAGCTAATTTTATAAAAATTTACAAAAATAGGCATAGCGTGAAAAAACCATCACCATATTCTAATCAATTTAGCAATACCTTCAGTCTTGGGGAGAGGTCAGAGGAAACACAGACCCGATTTCAATGTTAGCCTCTGAAATGTTCAGTTTTTTTTTCCAGAGACAGAAACATTCTTCAGGATTTAACCTGATATTCAAGAAACCTCGAAAGCACAATATTACATTTAAAGCATTTTTAACAATTCAAGCACAATTTTATATGTTAGGAAACAACAACTTTCATCATCGACTCATTTCTGATCGTGTCGTTTCAGATGACGCTTCAGCGCAAAAGAGGATCGGAAGCTCTTCCCACATGAAGAGCACAGGTATGGTTTCTCTCCGGTGTGAGTCTTGAGGTGGTTTTTCAGCGTGGCTAGCTCTCGAAAACTCTTATCACACTCTGGACATTTGTGTGGTTTCTCTTCGCTGTGAGTCCTCCGGTGTGACTTCAACTCGCTTGATGTTATAAAACTCTTTCTGCAGTCTGTGCACACGTACGGTCTCTCTCCAGTGTGAACACGCTGGTGGGTTTTTAAAGCGTAGAGGAATGAAAACGTCTTTCCACACACTCCACAAACATGAGGCTTCAGTGCAGAATGCACATTTTTGATGTGTATTCTTAAATTTGACGCTGTAGCAAACATTTTTGTGCATCGATCACAAGCAAACCGTTTAATTTCCAAGTGAATCTGAAGATGATCCTTGAGGTTACTGCTGTACCGGAATCCCTTTCCACACGCAGAGCAAGAGTAAGGTTTCTCTCCGGTGTGAACCCTCACATGAGATCTGAGTTCTCCTCCAGTGATGAAGCTCTTTCCACACTCGGGGCACGTGTATGGTTTCTCTCCGGTGTGAGTAGACTGGTGGACTTTAAACGAGCGCCGGTAAGAAAAGCTCTTTCCACAGACAGCACAAACATGAGGCTTCAGTCCGGAGTGAGTGTGATGGTGCTCTCGGAGGAAACTTTTGTACCTGAAACGCTTTTCACACTCGGAGCACGCGAAGGGTTTCCCTCCCGAGTGAATCCTCGTGTGATTCTTCAGCTCTTTTCTGGAGGTTAAGCTCTTTCCGCACTCAGAGCAGGTGAAAGATGCTTCTATCACTTCTTCTTCTTCTTCCCTTTTCAGACGTGTGCTTTGAAACATCGCATTGGCTTCATTCGCCTCCATCGAGTCTGAAAACGTATTAAAAAGATACGCGTGAAACTTTAGGAAAATACGGAGTAAACCCTTAAAGTCTGCTAGCTTGTGTTGCTACTTCGATCTTGCTGTTGATAAAGAAATAAACACAAGCGCTGACCTGTTCGTACCACGATTTCTTCTGTAATTTCCACCTTTACTCCAGTAATATTACAGTTTGTTAGTTCCCCCTCCATTCGTGTATTTTATTCGCTGGTTCTTCTTCAGATGAACTCCGTTTCCTTCTTCTTGTGCGGGTGCATTGTGAACATGTTGCACATCGCCACCTGCTGTGGTGGAGTATGGATAAATTAAATATGCTAACGCTGATTCTGATACATCTAGGTTGTTTTTAGAGCAATCCACGAGATAAACACATTGAACACTAACTTTTGCCCAGATTGAATAAAATCCTTATTATTTTAGTTTTTAAAAAATCTGAATTTTTAGAGGGATCAAGTCTAAACTCATACTTGCCTCAAAAAAGCAGCATTTCTTACCCAGGCCTAGAGTTTGGCCACTCTAAAAGCAGAAAGTCACATACGTTTGAATGAATCAAGACAGTGATTTATTTAAACTCTTTTTCTTTTTATTTTTTACAATTTTTGCAATTGGGATAAATTTAAACATACCAAATAGTTTTCTTACACACGAGATTATTTCATAATATAAATTATTATTAGTCTTTTTTTATCCCAACAGATTTAAAAAATAATCGCCACGTCACACACACTGGCGCCTGTGATTTTACACTCGACCAGTAGGTAGTTTTTATGAACGAGATCACTAAATTTATGGAATTTGGTTAACTTGTATTATTCCAAACACAAAACATTTCATTCATTACGCTAGCCGAGCTAAATCTCTTCCTGTATGCTGCACCTTTTTCTTGGAACATTAGTGAAATTTTTAAAACTTTGTAAAAATGTGAAAGTCTCTTCAACTGTAAACTATTACCACTTTGTATGTGATGCGGTACGAGTGCTTTTATCCTGATGCTTTTTTTTTATTTTGTATTTTTTGTTTGTATGTTTTTGTTATGTATTTTAATCTCGAATGTCAGAACAACTTGGGCTACTGTGTAAAATTTTGACTATTTGTATTGTATTGTTGTTTTTCTGAGAAATTCTCAATGAAAAACAAACAAACACTCGGCCAGTCGGTCGTTTCGTTTGGTGAAGTTTCGTGAGTTGAACCATTTCTCGCAGAACACTCATGCATCGAAGCTCTCACAGATCTGAGGTTCGAGTGGACTTGTTTATGAGACACTGGTTTATCTGAAATGCTCTGCAGGGTGTAGAGCATCTCCTTCGGACAGCTCCGACCTTGTTTTGGCTAAGACTAACCCTCTAACTCAGGACTTGTCTGCGTGAGCGCACTCTCGCTCGCTCTCTCTCTCTCTGTAACTGATTTCCTTGCAGGGCTGCAGTCCTGTATCCTTTATCTTCCTCTGAGCTTCTCCTTGAGTAACACCAGGCTCTAAAAATAGCTGAATAAAATATCCTTTTATCCAATAATTTTTAAAGTATTTTTAGTGTTCTAAGGGCATGAAACAAAATGTTTTCAAAAACATGAATAGGTCAGGAAGTCACAGACGTGGTCCATATAGTGGACTGCATGCATTCAACATAAAACAATATGAACTTAATATGAATTAAATTCTGCTTTATGGTAAACCAATCACATTTTTTTATGCTTTGAAAAAATTTTTTTTTTTTTGAAGAGCAGAAAACTAAATAAAATACTCTGTTCGCATCTGAGTTTCAGGAAGTCCATCACAGCTGTGATCATAACACACACGCAAGCTAATAGACATTAGCTAATAAGGCTTGTGCAAAACTTTAAGCTTGCTATGAATTCATCTCACTAATTCTCAAAGAAGGAAAAACCTCATTGGTGTCACTGGAAGCCGAGAAGCCTTGGGCTCGTCTCAGTGTGAGACCGGACCAGGACAACAAGCACCTCACATTCTGAATGTCAACCAATCATGAAAAGCAGAAATATTATGTGTAACCATCCACTCATTAAACTTTTTATCCACTCCTGCTTTCATTAATGAAAATTATCGCGCGTCTTGTCAATTTTTCATCAACACAGAGACACATTGAGCTCGTCAACGTCTCGAGAAAAAGGTCCGTCAACAAAACACGAAATATTTAGTTGACAACAACAGTGTGACAGACCAATAAAGGTTTCTCCATCAATGTTCTAAATCTTATGAGATGAGCTAACGTGAGGTTTCTCTCGAGCGTGAGTTCTCATGTGAGATTTTAGTTCTCCTTTAGTGACAAAACTCTTTCCGCATTCTGAGCACTTGTGAGGTTTCTCTCCGGCGTGAATAGATTGATGGACTTTAAAATAGTACGGAGAAGAAAAGCTCTTTCCACAAACGTCACACACATGAGGCTTCAGTCCTGAATGAACACGACTGTGTGCTTTGAGTTTACTGCTGAACCTGAAACCTTTTCCACACTCGGAGCACTTGAAAGGTTTCTCTCCTGTGTGAGTAGATTGATGTGCTTTGAAAGAGTTCATGTAGGGGAAGCCCTTTCCGCAGACTCCACAAACATGAGGCTTCAGTCCCGAGTGAGATTGACTGTGTTCTTTGAGTTTGCTGCTGAAGCGAAAACATTTCCCACACTCGGAGCACTTGTAAGGTTTCTCTCCCGTATGAGTAGATTGATGAACTTTTAAAGAGTCTGGATAAGAAAACCTCCTTCCACAAACACCACACACATGAGGCTTCAATCCAGAATGAGATTGATTGTGTTTTCTGAGTTTGCTCATAGACCGGAAACCTTTCCCACATTCGGTGCACTGGAAGGGTTTCTCTTCCACGTGAATCCTCATGTGACATCTTAGATATACTGCAATGGAGAAACTCTTTCCACACTCGGAGCACTTGTGAGGTTTCTCTCCGATGTGCGTAGACTGATGAACTTTCAGAGAGTTCAGATAAAGAAATCTCTTTCCACAAACAGCACAAACATGCGGCATGACATCGGAATGAACGTGACGATGTTCTTTGAGTTTGCTGCTGAACCTAAAACTCTTTCCACACTCGGTGCACACATAAGGTTTCTCTCCGGTGTGAATAGATTGGTGGCTTTTCAAAGCATACTTATAAGAAAATCTCTTGCCACAAACTCCACAAACGTGAGGCTTCAGACCGGAATGATCGTAACTGTGTTCTTTGAGTTTGCTGCTGAAGCGAAAACATTTCCCACACTCGGGGCACTTGTAAGGTTTCTCTCCCGTGTGAATGGATTGGTGAACTTTTAAAGAGTCTGCGTAAGAAAAGCTCTTTCCACAAACGGCACAAACATGAGGCTTCAATCCAGAATGGGATTGATGGTGTTTTTTGAGTTTACTGCTGGACCTAAAACTCTTTCCGCACTCGGAGCACTTGTATGGTTTCTCGCCGGTGTGAGTACACTGGTGAGCTTTCAAAGCGTACTGATAAGAAAAGCTCTTTCCACAGACCCCACACACATGAGGCTTCAGTCCGGAGTGAACGTGACTGTGTTCTTTGAGCTTACTGCTGCGGCTAAAACTCTTTCCACACTCGGAGCAGGTGTACGGCTTCTCTCCGGTGTGAATTGACTGGTGAGCTTTCAGAGAGTTCGCATAAGAAAAGCCGTTCCCACAGACTCCGCACACGTGAGGTTTCTCTCTGGAATGAACCGGAGTGTGTTCTTTGAGCTTACTGAGGAACCTGAACGTCTTCCCACACTCGGAGCACTTGAAGGGGTTCTCTCCCGTGTGAACCCTCATGTGAGATCGTAGTTTTCCTGCAGCGATGAAGCTCTTTCCACACTCTGAGCAGATAAAAACGGCTTTTCCAGCTTGTTTGTTCGTAAAATCATCTTCGGATTCTAAAAAGACGTCTATTTCCGTCTTCAGATCTGTGCCTTGAACAAAGTTGTTCTCATTCACCTCCATCGAGACTAAAACCACACAATAAAGACGAAATAAGAGATTTAAACAAGCACTCTTATCTCCAGATCGGCAAGCCAGCTAAGTAGCTTGTGTTACTAATGCTAATTGAATGTTAGTAAAGACAAAAAAGGGAGACACTTACCGGTTTGTTCCTCTAATTCTTCTTTAATGCCGCAAAATGCCTCTTCTTTCATTTCCATCTTAAATCCAGAAACCCCGCAGACAGCCTTTGTTTCTCTTCAATCGCGTCTTCTTCTTTGTTTTAAGTGGCGATTGGTAAAACCGTTTAACCGTGTACTATCGCCACCAAGTGGACTGGAGTGTGCGTCAGGATCGCACGTATTGTCCAACTAAGTAATAAACTATTTAATATAGCAAAAGGGTGATCAATTTCTATATTCTTGTATATATTTGACTTTCTTGTAGAAATATAATTAAACTAACGTGAATGGTACGGGCTTCATTCTTCAACAATTCGGATAATGACATGTCCTGAGGTCCCTTTTCTCTGTTTCTAATATAATTTATGGTGTTTTTTGTTGCATTTCCGACATGTAAACAATATATGCTCAACTGCTTCTTTTTGTTTACATAATGTGCATTCACCAGTTATGTGTTTTCCTATTAAATATAGTGAACTATTCACTCCTGTATGTGCTTTTGTTAGTCGTGTGATGATACTTTCGTTTCTTTTCCCTTTCTCCAGTCACCAACTCTTTTCTGTATTCTATTTAGATGCCTTCTGATTTAATTCTTATTAATGTGTGTCTTCGCTTCTGTCTAACTGAATGTTTTTGACAAACCTATATTATGTTTTTGTAGTGTTTGTTTTGCTAGTCTGTCCGCTTTCTCCTTTCGCTTCTTCTTCTATTGTTTTATGGCTGTTGGCAGAACAATGTTTTAGGCACACCACCACCTCCTCCTGGATCAGGAGGATTTTTTTAGTTTCCTGTATTCTGTTGATTAAACACGTTTCTTTGAGATATTGTGTTCAGCGGGTTTTTATATGGTGGCAAATTAAAGTCATAATTCGAGCGCGCGCATTTGATAATCACGCGCGCATGATATTAAAATTTGAGCTATGGCGGCAAATCAGGGTCATTAATCGAGCGCGCGCATTTGATAATCACGCGCGCATAATATTAAAATTTGAGCGAGCAGAAACAGATCCGCGCGCGCAGAGAAACAAACCGCGAGCTTTTTTTCAACCCGCGCACGCGCGCGACTGAACCTGAGAGCAAAACACTCTGTCGCGCGCGCGGGGAGGGGCTTACCTGCTCGCTCGCTCGCTCTCAAATCTCCCTCCCTTGCTCGCTCTCAATCTGAACCTGCGCGCGCGCGACTCATTCCTGCGCGCGCTAACATGATTTTTGTCCAAGATGGGGCGGGACCCTCGTTTCCCGGAAGTCAGCTGTGATTGGACGGCTGTCTGTCAGTCAGTTCTGTCCCTTTAACGCTCAGAGTCTCCCCCAACAAAGACGTTAACCAACTTATAAAAGTGACTCTTTAATCAAACAACAACGACAAGCCAGACATTTACAACCATTACAACAAAAACAATAAAGATGACTACAAGAACAATATAAATCTGACAGAATATTACTCCAACAGCTTAAAGAATACAAATAAAACAATCCAAGTTGCTTTTGTGTTTAAAGGATAAACTCTAATCAATGTTTTTTTTAAATCCTGTCTCAAGAACAGTTGTTAGTTGTGTTCATATCTGGAATATGGATGTGGAATAAATACTTTTTGTTTATGTCAAATTAGACCACTCATAAAGTTGACATTGCATGGCATGTTTCTATCATTAACATGTTTTTAAGTTTTTGTGAGTTCTCGATTAAATAGTAATTACATTTTACTGTTTTGACAAAACTAGGCCTGCATTATTACATTTTTGAGTTTCTACAGTCTAATGCAAATGTATAATTTCAGACTTGAATCCTGGTTTTGATTAATTTGTTGAGTTTGGGGTTTGAATTACTGCGTTAGTTTGATCATTTATTTCCACAAGAAACTGTATTTTTAATCTTGATTTTAATGCAACCAAAGTTACTTTTACAAGCGGGGATTAATGGTCAAATTAATTTAAATTCAGATTTGACTACTATTTAAATATTAATTTTAGAAGCAGCGAAAAAGAGATTATTTAAATTAAATTTTTATTTTTCTAAGTTAACCTGTTACGTTAGTAACATGTAACCCAAATCTAGTCCAAAAACCTTACATTTTGTTTTTATTACATTGTTGTCAAAACAGCTAAAAATAAACTAAATTCAATAATATTTCTGTATATAATCTGCAATGATTACATAGTGTCAACAAACATTTAAGTTTAAATTGATTTTCAAAAGCGGTAAAGGCAACATATAAGCCGAAACTTTCCTTTCAGCGCTTGGTGTTACCCGGAACGTTGAGTTGACGCCTTCCTTTCCGGATTTTACGGAGAAGCTTGTTCATGTCGCTCCTTCTATCGTCAAGTTTCAGGTCAATAAATGCATTTTAAAATGACAAAGTCTCTCCTTAAAGTCAAGCCATGTTTAAAGAACAAATGTGAAGCGGTTGTGTCCATGTTGTGGTAAATAAAAGACGTTATCAGGTCTTTGATGATGTTTTGAAAGGCTGAACGCGACTCTTCAGGACTGCGTTCACGAGACAGATTTCATTAATTAACAAACGCGGTTTTAGGTTCTTTATAGTTAACCTTAGCGTCTTTAAAGCGTGGATTCTAAAATTGTTTTCTATTTCAATTACCTTAAAAACAGATAATACTTAAATACACAGCCGTAATTTATAACATTAACATACAGGTAAATGGTTTATTTTTAAGAAGAAACGCAGCATAATGCTCTCCAGCCCTGATGTACATGGAGTACATTGCATGCTAATACAATGATAGTGTTTTCTCTAACGCTTTTTCCTCTCTGCTTCACAGATCTGCAATGACTAGTTTCTCAGTGGAAGCTGATCTCAGGAAAGCAGTCAGAAATCTCTTCATGCAGCACAGAGAGCAGCTGTGCAGTGCTTATAATAGCAGCATTTAAATAAAGTGTTTTTTAATAAAGACGTCTTTTTTTAACTGCATTTATGTGTTTGAAATGTCTTATTATTTTTAATTGCTTTTACCTTTATGTGTATTTGCATAGGCACAAGTGTGTGTAACATTCCAATCTTATTTGACTAAAATGAAAATGAATAAAATTTTATTGCGTGTGTTACCTTAGCTTATTATGATAACCATCTCAACTTAAAATTGTTACTTTGATTATTGTGTAGCCTAAACAGATTTTATGTCCTTTAAACTTGTATATGCAGTTGTTTGTTAGAGGTCTAAATGATGTCTAGGTTATATTTTGTCTACAGTTAAATGTTATTTAAACTTTCACTGACAGCCCAAAATTTAGCCTAGAAGTCTAGGCTATGAATAAACGTTTAGTAAACCTCTTTTTAACCAAAAAATGCTAGCGGGGTAGTACTCAAAATATTGCGCTAAACCTGATGCTACAGGTTAATTTTGTACAGTCAGAATTTTAATTAAATGAACTATATTTTGCTACTTTAAAATTAATATTAATTTAAATAGTAGTAAAATCTGAATTTAAATTAATTTGACCATTAATCCCCGCTTGTAAAAGTAACTTTGATTGCATTAAAATCAAGATTAAAAATACAGTTTCTTGTGGAAATAAATGATCAAACTAACGCAGTAATTCAAACCCCAAACTCAACAAATTAATCAAAACCAGGATTCAAGTCTGAATTATAATTATACATTTGCATTAGACTGTAGAAACTCAAAAATGTAATAATGCAGGCCTAGTTTTGTCAAAACAGTAAAATGTAATTACTATTTAATCGAGAACTCACAAAAACTTACAAACAAGTTAATGATAGAAACATGCCATACAACGTCAACTTTATCAGTGGTCTAATTTGACATAAACAAAAAGTATTTATTCATACATCCATATTCCAGATATGAACACAACTAACAACTGTTCTTGAGACAGGATTTAAAAAAAACATTGATTAGAGTTTATCCTTTAAACACAAAAGCAACTTGGATTGTTTTATTTGTATTCTTTAAGCGGTTGGAGTAATATTCTGTCAGATTTATATTGTTCTTGTAGTCATCTTTATTGTTTTTGTTGTAATGGTTGTAAATGTCTGGCTTGTCGTTGTTGTTTGATTAAAGAGTCACTTTTATAAGTTGGTTAACGTCTTTGTTGGGGGAGACTCTGAGCGTTAAAGGGACAGAACTGACTGACAGACAGCCGTCCAATCACAGCTGACTTCCGGGAAACGAGGGTCCCGCCCCATCTTGGACAAAAATCATGTTAGCGCGCGCGCAGGAATGAGTCGCGCGCGCGCAGGTTCAGATTGAGAGCGAGCAAGGGAGGGAGATTTGAGAGCGAGCGAGCAGGTAAGCCCCTCCCCACGCTGTTTCTGTTTCTGCTCGCTCAAATTTTAATATTAAGCGTGCGTGATTATCAAATGCGCGCCCTCGATTAGTGACCCTGATTTGTCGCCATACAGAACGCTCATCTAAACAGAGAATAAACAAATACTTGTCTCTGCTGGAGTGTGTCTCGACGATGGAAAAGCCACAAAAAGTCACAGATGGCATAAAAAATGGGCCAATGGGGTGAGCACATTTGACCTGACAAGAATTCTTAAAGGTAGCAAAAACCTCTAACAGATGTTGAGGTATCCTAAATATATAAAAAAAATCTTTACAAAATAGTTTGAAAGTAAAGCTGTATTAAACCTAACATCTTTGAACTAGTAACATAAGCGTCAGCTGTGTGCGATCCCTTCAATGTGGCTCTCGCTTGCTGCAAATACATTTTTTGGTTCTTTGTGATATTTGACATTTCTAATCTAACATTTATTTCAATGTTTACTGAGAAGAGAAGAACATCGATTGAGAAAAAGCACACTTCATGGAGGCTTGACTTGTAAATAGCATTTTGTATAAGAAACCACAGTAATTAGTTTATTCTTACTATATATAAGTAAATAAATAAGTTTGCAGACTATTTTATTCTTAGATGGCACTTTAGACTAGGTTTTAGAGATATGTTTTGGAAGCTATAAAGCTCTATATTTACATTTAACTGAAAAGGTTTCTCAGGAGGCCATGCCTGAGGAGAAATTATTTCTCTCTATTAATATCCTCCTTTTTTATCTTTATCCTGAAAAAATCTTTGCAAGGCAGTTAAGCTTCAGTAAAGGCTGATGAGAAGCACGTCCTCTGTTCCTGTGCCAGTCGACAGCATGTAAAACACTAAAGTCTGAAAGCTTTAACTGAATCATGAGTGTTTTAGATGAGATGCTCTTTTCTGGCTTCTGTAACATTAGGACCTTTCCCCAGAACCTTCTCTCTCGCAGGTGCTTCTCAAAATTAAAATTAATTAAGCACTGACTAGAGGAAGAGACAATACACAATTTATTACAACAGTAAAGTCTTACTCAAGCAGCTCACAAAAGGTTATCACAGCTAATCAACAGAACATAGAAGTCTTCTGAGTGGAGGAGTATTCAGTAAGAAAAAGATACTGATACGCTCTTACTGATTAGAATATCTGAATATAAAAGCCTTCTTCACTAATGTGAACTTTTAGCTCCAGGTAACTCATCCGGATACAGTTAGAACAGTGAACAGTGAACAATACAACTATCTGTGCGATGTCACTCCAGCTAACAGAAACGATACATCAGAAGAAATGATCAATGATGACCTGCTGCGGAAGCTCTAATTCGCAGAAACTCCTCGAGCTTCGGGACAAGTCCCTTCAAAGATACAAGATATGAATATCAACTTACATCATTACACTGAATGGT
Source organism: Danionella dracula (assembly GCA_900490495.1). Taxonomy (NCBI): domain Eukaryota; kingdom Metazoa; phylum Chordata; class Actinopteri; order Cypriniformes; family Danionidae; genus Danionella; species Danionella dracula. The sequence goes on along the minus strand of UELW01000766.1, from coordinate 447,866 downwards.
TCTTTGACTTTAGAAGGCTGTCCTTCTGTGAAAGCCCCTTATTTCAAGAAATGCTTTCGTGTATGATTGGTTCTATGAAATAGAATGGTGAGAGACCAGACATTGTGGTACGAAGCAAAACACTGAAGGGTATGGTTAATTAAATAAACTCCATTCATTGTCATTGTAATGGAATTTTTATACTCATGAGACATGATTTATGAACACAATCGCAAACAGCAATTTATTAGTTGTTCCAAAACATGAATTAAACTCATACCTTGATATCAACGAAGCATGTGATCACATTGCAAGCATCATGGAGGGAGAAAGGGAGAGTAAGGAAATAAGAGAAGAGAGAGAAGGAAGGAAAGGAGTGAAAGAGAGAGAAATGAGCCGCCCTTCTCTGGGCCGACTCGGAAGCAAAGAGAGTGAACAAGGGGCCTCCTTGAGATTACTTTCAGTATAAATCCCGCCTCTCTACATCACTTCCTGTTTCCTCCCAAATATACATACAAATACATTCTTCTTTGAGAATCACTTACAATGATTAAATATTCTATTACATCATTAAAAGTCAAGCTGTGCGATCACTCTCGGTCCTGTTCCAAAAGGACAACTCGTTTATTTAGTTTGCATAACCATCTCAGAGGCATCTCAGCTCAATCTGTGCCCTCTGCATAATATACATCTGAAAAAGTGGCGTCTCTGTTGGTTCCTGCGTTCAAAGCAAATGGCCAGACCTTCTCAAGAGGATCACTCACAGCCATAGTTCAGTCTCTTACAAAAGTTATTAGTTATTAGCTTTCCTGACTCGGTCGGGGAGAATGCTCACCATTCAGGAAAGTCATTTTCAAATGTGACAAATTTGGTCACAGTGGATCTAGCACAAAACATTTCGTTGCACCCTGCGCTCCGTAATCGGCTCAGTTGGTCTCCTACTGGCGCTAAACCATTTACTTCCTGAGCAGAAAGCAGGCCCAGTTTTACCAATTACCTCTTTAAATACTTGAGAATGTGCTGTTTCTTTTATTTAAAAACACCACAGGTGCTGATGAGAGGTAGTTTCGACATGACAAAGCTTTTACAGTCAGCCTCAATTATTATTTTTGCTGCACTATTCTGACACTTTGGCCAATTTTGCCCCCCTGACCTACAGTTTGAACCCCCTGATGTACAGCTTTTAAATTTCCCAAAAACGACTTGAGGGATAGAAATTCGCCCTGACCCTGGAAGACTTTAAAAACAGATAATTAACTCAATAAAAAAAGACACTTGGGCTCCACAAATAAAAGTTGAAACTATATCGAAACTTAATGAATTTACGTTCGCACCTAAGTTACTACACAAGACACAATTATTGCTGAAAACCTTTTTGAGTAAAAAGTGAATGTACAAAAACAACTGTCAGGCGCAGATGCCAAAAGAGGAATGCGGACCCCAAATGCGTGACAGTCTTTTATTAATTTATTTAAGAAACAAATAACAAGCCCAGGGGCGATAGGGCAAACAAAGCAAAACCCACGAGGGGGAAAACAAACAAACAATATACAAACAAAAAACTGGGTTAAACGGGAAGACAAAATTACAGCATAAGAGCAAATAGAAACAGGATAAACCCACCGGTGATGAACCGCAACCAAAAGAAAACGGAGAGAAGCTTATAAAGGGAAGCCAATCAAACATAACGAGGGAAACTACAGGTGTACCAACTGAAAGCTCTAACTAGAAATTGAGAAGGGGGGGGAAAGTTAGGAAAAAACAAGACCATGTGCAAAAACAAACAAAATCAAAGATTTGGCTGGAGGTGGCAAAACAAAATAAGAGAGATAACTGAAAACAAGGTGAAACCGAAACTGAGGGAAGGACCGTCAGTGATCTGACCCCTGGAGACAAAGATCTACAAACAAGATGCTTGGCAGGTCCTGACAACAACATTTAATAGCAAAGGGAAAGATATGGAAATGGGTGAAATACAGTGAACCAAAGACTACATTAGACCATATTCAAAGCTATAAACTAAAACAGCAACAGGGCTGATGGACGCAACAGCACGATAATCAAATCAAATCACTTTTATTGTCACATCACCAGCAGCGTGTGAGCTCCAGTCAGTGCGGACATACAGTACGAAATACAAATACTAATAATAAGACATGTCAGTGCAATATAAAGCGATATACAAACATTGCATATTTATGTACAAAAGTAGAATACACATTTGTGTGCAGTATAGGTGCAATGTGGATGCAAAATACGACAATGTACATCTACATGTACATTAAAATTAAGTGCAACGAGTGTCAGTTCTGAGTGTTCAGCAGTCTGACAGTCTCGGGGAAAAGCTGTCTCGCGGTGGGCTTCTGCGTGCGCGGATACTGCGCTGGCGTCTGCCTGAGGGCTGCACAGAGAACATGGCTCGGATGGCTGGTGTCGGATGCTTTCCTCTGTTGTAAATATCCTGGAGGGAGGGGAGTTCACCTCCTACGACACGCCGGGCAGCTGCTCGCACAACCCTCTGGAGATCTTTTTTGTTACTGCTGGTGTTGTTTGCGTACCAGACAGTAATGCAGCCAATCAGAATACTCTCCACAGTGCTGGTATAGAACTGTATCCACATTGAGTTGGATGCTGCTCTTCAGGCATGGAGCAGAAATGCTTGGCTAAATGTTTCACAAAATAACACCAAAAGACTAAAAGAAAGGAAAGAGAAAGAGAAATGGAGAAATGGCCTTAGAAAAGTGCTTTTTACAAGAAAGCTGAGAACAATGTGATTGGTTCATTAAAAGCAAGAGCAGGTCTCTGAAGGCTTAGAGCTAAATTATTACTTTAAGGAGAGGGTTTCTGAAAATTCTGAAGCTGTTTCATTAAAGTGGAAGCTGATGGATCATGCTCTAGGAATGATGGAGGACAGATATGTGGTTGTGAAGTTGTACAATGCCTTTTTAAAGTACAATTTAAAAAGTGAAACCCTATATCAAAATTAAGTAGAAACGTAGGCTTTTGTTTAGTTGAGTTCGTCGATGGATCTTGAGTTTGTATGTTCTTTATGCTGTGCTGAGCTGCTTTGCTGATTGTTTTCCGCGTTGTGCGGAAGATGTAAAAGAAGATTTGAACAGTTTTCTTGAGAGGGCTCTATAACCCCTCGTGAACATTGCTGGTGCATCATCTTCTCTCCCCTCAGCCGTCAGCCGGAACATTCTTATTCTGTTTAAGAGTTTCAGCCTCTTCAGCAAAACAGACACTGACCGAGTTAGACACGTTAGCGCCCCTCTCAGGCCGCGAGTAAGAATTTCACTTCTGAAATTATGAATATTTTAAAAATACTAATAATTAGTCAAGTTAGTCATTGCAATTCTATTTGCAACTTAACAAATCATTTGACAAAATATTAGTAATAAAAGAAATCAGAGATTTCTCTATAAGCAGAGTCCCCCACAAATCTACTCAAGTCAAAGTAATTACACATTTACCTAATTATTCGCTTGTAAATGTATGTAAATAAAAATGTAATATAAACATGTAATGTTGGTGAAGGTTTGGTTCCGTTTACCGAAGCATAATTATTTTAGTGATTCCAAACAAATATAAAAGAGATTTAATGGTAGAAGCTCTAATAATCAGATCTTGACCTCAGAATAACGTAAGTAAATAAAGCTGCTTTATTCACTCTTAGAAGAGGACAGCAGACCTGCTCCATGTTTTGATTCTTTACAGCTATTTGCTAAAATGGTAGTTATGTGATTATGGTAATTATGTAGCTGAGGAGGAATCTAAGTGGCTCTCAGCGTCTCCGGACTCAAAGCTGAATCAAGGCAGCAGGTAACAGCTTTGTGGCAAATAGCAAACAACTACTTACTTACTTACTTGCTTGCCGTAAAGTGCTTGATTTCAATGATTATTTAACAACAAACATGGTTATTATTATTATTTTGGGTTAACCCCTTGTTTTGGTCCTTAAACAAAGCGAAAGGGATTTTTGACCTTGTACCCTGTTCTCAGAGACTTCCAAAACCAAACAAGGAACTTTTCACAATCATCGTAGGAGTACTTTAATACAAAGTCACAATTATTTAAGTTCATTTTGGTTCCTTTGAAGGAGAGACTAAGATGATGTTCATTTTCTTCGTCTCATGTTAGCTGGGACAAAAACATTCAATCATCAAATGATTCATACGAGACCTTACCCTGAACTCTATCTGCTGGTTGAAGAAGCGCTCTTCTCAAGATGTGCTTGTTCTATTCTGATCTCAGTTTAGCACAAACATGATTTACCTTGATTGGCTGAAATACATGAATAAAATAATGATCTGGAGCGGAAGAACAAAGATAAAGAGTGGTTTGTCAGACTGCGTAAATGGAGAAGAGCAGACGAGGAGAGAGCATCAAAGCAATGGAGGACTTTCATTAGGTTTAATGCAATCGTGATGCAGAGCTGGCTTCTGCTCCAGAACTTGATACACAATGAATCAACTCAATATAATAAATTAAAACTACAATATGCTGCAGATGGTAGCTGCATTTGGTTTTTTTCTTTAAGCTTGAATGCCTGAAAGATAAAGTGTACTGTGAGGCCTTTTGGACATGATTTGATTTTAATCTTGTGACTCTCCTGAAGATGGAAGGTCAAGGGTCAGGTCAGAAGGTCTTCCAGATGTTTTAGAATTACACTTACCTGAAAAAACAAGGTTTGTTATCTCAGTTTCTAGCAAAGGGATAATGCAGTCAGCTCAATTTATTTGTTGTTGGCTCAATTTGTGTTGAAGAGTTGTTGACTGACTGAATATTTTATAATCGAGTCGAGAAAACGGAAAAAGGTATAACATCACTTTAGGACTGTAATTGATTCTGGAAGAACTTATCTGAGAAGAACTGGATGAATGCAAAACTGGTAGAGAAACTGTTCCTGGAACGGAGCGTCAGGGACCGCTTCTGCTCATGAGTAGACAATGCCAGCCGTTACTCAACTTGTGCTGGTAGCAGGAGAACGCTTTTACATTAATCGCTGCTCTTCTCTCTCTACACCAACGACTGCGCCTCCCACGACTCCTCGGTGAAGCTCCTGAAGTTCACAGACGCCACCATCATCGGTCTCATCCGGGATGGTGAGGAGTCTGCATACAGACAGGAAGTGGAGCTTCTGGTTCTCTGGTGAGGTCTAAACAACCTTGAGCTCCACACCCTCAAAACAGTGGAGATGGTAGTGGACTTCGGGAGAAGCCTGAAGTCTGGGCTCCGTCTGAAGTTTACAGCGTATCTTCACTCATCAATCACTCATCAATCACATTGTGCATTTATGTTCCCTTCTGCACCGCACTTTTTTGCTCTAAAGGTTCTTCTGTCACGTCTGGTGTCCCCCAGGGGTCTGTTCTTGGGCTTCTGCGATTTTCTCATATTTTTAGGAAATACGGTGTTAAATTCCACTGCTATGCTGACGACACCCAGCTCTCTATCTCCTCCAAACCCTCTGCTTCACTGCTTCCTCCTTCTCTTTCTTCTTGTCTCTCTGAGCTGAAATCCAGGTTCACTTCCAATCTGTTAAAACTCAATAAGACTGAGAGAGTTTTCATTGGTTCAATATCTACACTCTGTAAAATACGGACACAAACAGTCTCACTGTTTGGCATAACAACCATCCCCATCTCCCACCAGGCCAAGAGCTTAGGAGTAATCATCCACCGCCTCTCACTGGAGCCACACTTTAACTCTGCCACACGTACGGATCTCCATCCATTTCTCTCACAGAGTGCTACAGCTACACTACTCCATGCCTCGGTAAACCCCTGCCTCGACTTCTGTAACTCGCTGATTTATTGCCAGCCAGCCAAGACTCAAACCAAGTTACAGCTAGTCCAAAATGTAGCCGCTAGACTGATAACACGAGCTCCACCCTCTGATCACACCACCTGCTCCTCCAGCAGCGTCACTGGCTCCCTATCAAATGAAAACCCCTTCTCCTCAGTGCACGGCTCCGCTCCCTCCTATGTTAATGATCTGCTCTCTCTCTGCTCTCACTCACGCTCACTGCGTTCTAGCTTCACCCTCTCTCTCACTCTTCCCCATTCCTCTCTGGGCGAACAAGCGATCTGCTGAGCTGCTCCTGCTCTGTGGAACCTCTTGCCTAGTGCTATCCGCAGTAGCCAGGGTCTTCAAACCTTCAAATCCAGGCTGAAAACATCTTTTTCAGACACGCTTTTAACTGTTAGTATGTTATCGTATTGTTTTTTTGTGTCTTATGTTTTATTGTTCTTGTTGTGCCCTGATATTTTCCTGCTGAGTGAGGTGTCCTTGTGTATCCTGAAAGACTCCAGTAAATAAAACGTATTATTATTATTATTATTATTATTATTATTATCCTTCACAGGAACCTTATCTCGTCTTTACTTAGACTTTACATAGAAATGCTGTTCTGCCACTGCTCTAACTACCACGTGAGGAACTTGTTTCTATGTTGATCCAGTCAGGAGAGCAGCAACACTAACAGCTTTCAAAAAGCAACTGAAAACTCTTTTCTTCAGGGAACACCTACTATTAAAAAATACTTTCTTTTTCTCCTCCTCTGTCTTTATCTTCTTCCTCTACTTCCTCCCTGCTTTGGTTTATTGATCAGTTGATATCATTTCTATTATGAGAAGCTGAGATAGACTTTGACGGTGTAACAGATCTCATTTTGTCTCTCCCCTAATGTAAGTCGCTTTGGAAAAAAGCGTCTGCCAAATGCATAAATATAAAATGTAGAAGAGTTATTGAATGATAGCCATGATAATGCAGAGCAGGTCAGGAAGTAAATGTGGTTTTTTGTGTGCATCTTCAGCATGAAACACCTTGGTGTTGGCATGATGCATGAAATTAAGTCATCTGTCCCGTGGATACTTTTCAGGTATGGAAAAGAAAAAACACTATATGATCAATGCAAATTAGGCCAATTAAGATGAATGTTATGTAATTGTTGCTTTACAGTTTCATGCTGTTAGTATTGTATATCTAAGAGATTTTTTATTTGTGAAAATTTGTGATGCTGATGCTAGCATACTAAACTATCTCCAGATCTGCCCTTGCTTACCTCCACAAACTCCTCCACTCCTACATGCCCTCCACAAACTCCTCCACTCCTACATGCCCTCCAGAAGCTCCTCCACTCCTCCATGCCCTCCAGAAGCTCCTCCACTCCTACATGCCCTCCAGAAGCTCCTCCACTCCTCCATGCCCTCCAGAAGCTCCTCCACTCCTCCATGCCCTCCAGAAGCTCCTCCACTCCTACATGCCTTTCATAAGCTCCTCCACTCCTACATGCCCTCCCAAAGCTCCTCCATTCCTACATGCCCTCCAGAAGCTCCTCCGCTCCTACATGCCCTCCAGAAGCTCCTCCGCTCCTCCATGGCCTCCGGAAGCTCCTCCGCTCCTCCATGCCCTCCGGAAGCTCCTCCCCTCCATGCCCTCTGGAAGCTCCTCCACTCCTCCATGCCCTCCAGAAGCTCCTCCACTCCTCCATGCCCTCCAGAAGCTCCTCCACTCCTACATGCCCTCCAGAAGCTCCTCCACTCCTCCATGCCCTCCAGAAGCTCCTCCACTCCTCCAGAAGCTCCTCCACTCCTACATGGCCTTCATAAGCTCCTCCACTCCTACATGCCCTCCTGAAGCTCCTCCGCTCCTACATGCCCTCCAGAAGCTCCTCCACTCCTACATGCCCTCCGGAAGCTCCTCCACTCCTACATGCCCTCCGGAAGCTCCTCCACTCCACCATTCCCTCCTGAAGCTCCTCCGCTCCTACATGCCCTCCTGAAGCTCCTCCGCTCCTACATGCCCTCCTGAAGCTCCTCCGCTCCTACATGCCCTCCAGAAGCTCCTCCGCTCCTCCATGCCCTCCAGAAGCTCCTCCACTCCTACATGCCCTCCGGAAGCTCCTCCACTCCTACATGCCCTCCGGAAGCTCCTCCACTCCTCCATGCCCTCCGGAAGCTCCTCCACTCCTCCATGCCCTCCAGAAGCTCCTCCATGCCCTCCAGAAGCTCCTCCACTCCTCCATGCCCTCCTGAAGCTCCTCCACTCCTACATGCCCTTCATAAGCTCCTCCGCTCCTACATGCCCTCCAGAAGCTCCTCCGCTCCTACATGCCCTCCAGAAGCTCCTCCACTCCTACATGCCCTCCGGAAGCTCCTCCGCTCCTCCATGCCCTCCGGAAGCTCCTCTGCTCCTACAAGCCCTTCATAAGCTCCTCCACTCCTACATGCCCTCCAGAAGCTCCTCCACTCCTCCATGCCCTCCAGAAGCTCCTCCACTCCTACATGCCCTTCGGAAGCTCCTACACTCCTACATGCCCTCCGGAAGCTCCTCCACTCCTACATGCCCTCCAGAAGCTCCTTCACTCCTACAAGCCCTCCAGAGGCTCCTCCACTCTTACATGCCCTCCAGAAGCTCCTCCACTCCTCCATGCCCTCCCAAAGCTCCTCCATTCCTACAAGCCCTTCATAAGCTTCTCCACTCCTACATGCCCTCCAGAAGCTCCTCCGCTCCTACATGCCCTCCTGAAGCTCCTCCGCTCCTACATGCCCTCCAGAAGCTCCTCCGCTCCTCCATGCCCTCCGGAAGCTCCTCCACTCCTACATGCCCTCCGGAAGCTCCTCCACTCCTACATGCCCTCCGGAAGCTCCTCCACTCCTACATGCCCTCCGGAAGCTCCTCCACTCCTCCATGCCCTCCTGAAGCTCCTCCGCTCCTACATGCCCTCCTGAAGCTCCTCCGCTCCTACATGCCCTCCAGAAGCTCCTCCGCTCCTCCATGCCCTCCGGAAGCTCCTCCACTCCTACATGCCCTCCGGAAGCTCCTCCACTCCTCCATGCCCTCCTGAAGCTCCTCCGCTCCTACATGCCCTCCTGAAGCTCCTCCACTCCTACATGCCCTCCGGAAGCTCCTCCACTCCTCCATGCCCTCCTGAAGCTCCTCCGCTCCTACATGCCCTCCTGAAGCTCCTCCGCTCCTACATGCCCTCCAGAAGCTCCTTCACTCCTACATGCCCTCCGGAAGCTCCTCCACTCCTACATGCCCTCCGGAAGCTCCTCCGCTCCTCCATGCCCTCCGGAAGCTCCTCCACTCCTCCATGCCCTCCGGAAGCTCCTCCATTTCCTACATGCCCTCCAGAAGCTCCTCCGCTCCTACATGCCCTCCAGAAGCTCCTTCACTCCTACATGCCCTCCGGAAGCTCCTCCACTCCTACATGCCCTCCGGAAGCTCCTCCACTCCTCCATGCCCTCCGGAAGCTTTTCCGCTCCTCCATGCCCTCCAGAAGCTCCTCCACTCCTACATGCCCTCCGGAAGCTCCTCCGCTCCTACATGCCCTCCTGAAGCTCCTCCGCTCCTACATGCCCTCCAGAAGCTCCTTCACTCCTACATGCCCTCCGGAAGCTCCTCCACTCCTACATGCCCTCCGGAAGCTCCTCCACTCCTCCATGCCCTCCGGAAGCTCCTCCGCTCCTCCATGCCCTCCAGAAGCTCCTCCACTCCTACATGCCCTCCGGAAGCTCCTCCACTCCTACATGCCCTCCGGAAGCTCCTCCACTCCTACATGCCCTCCGGAAGCTCCTCCGCTCCTCCATGCCCTCCTGAAGCTCCTCCGCTCCTACATGCCCTCCTGAAGCTCCTCCGCTCCTACATGCCCTCCAGAAGCTCCTCCGCTCCTCCATGCCCTCCGGAAGCTCCTCCACTCCTACATGCCCTCCGGAAGCTCCTCCACTCCTCCATGCCCTCCTGAAGCTCCTCCACTCCTACATGCCCTCCGGAAGCTCCTCCACTCCTACATGCCCTCCGGAAGCTCCTCCACTCCTCCATGCCCTCCTGAAGCTCCTCCGCTCCTACATGCCCTCCTGAAGCTCCTCCGCTCCTACATGCCCTCCAGAAGCTCCTCCACTCCTACATGCCCTCCGGAAGCTCCTCCACTCCTACATGCCCTCCGGAAGCTCCTCCACTCCTCCATGCCCTCCGGAAGCTCCTCCACTCCTCCATGCCCTCCGGAAGCTCCTCCATTTCCTACATGCCCTCCAGAAGCTCCTCCACTCCTCCATGCCCTCCTGAAGCTCCTCCACTCCTACATGCCCTTCATAAGCTCCTCCGCTCCTACATGCCCTCTAGAAGCTCCTCCACTCCTACATGCCCTCCGGAAGCTCCTCCGCTCCTCCATGCCCTCCGGAAGCTCCTCCGCTCCTACAAGCCCTTCATAAGCTCCTCCAATCCTACATGCCCTCCAGAAGCTCCTCCACTCCTACATGCCCTTCGGAAGCTCCTCCACTCCTACATGCCCTCCGGAAGCTCCTCCACTCCTACATGCCCTCCAGAAGCTCCTTCACTCCTACAAGCCCTCCAGAGGCTCCTCCACTCCTACATGCCCTCCAGAAGCTCCTCCACTCCTCCATGCCCTCCCAAAGCTCCTCCATTCCTACAAGCCCTTCATAAGCTTCTCCACTCCTACATGCCCTCCAGAAGCTCCTCCGCTCCTACATGCCCTCCAGAAGCTCCTCCACTCCTACAAACCCTCCAGAAGCTCCTCCACTCCTACAAGCCCTCCTCCACTCCTACAAGCCCTCCTCCACTCCTCCACTCCTACATGCCCTCCGGAAGCTCCTCCGCTCCTACATGCCCTCCAGAAGCTCCTCCGCTCCTACATGCCCTCCAGAAGCTCCTCCGCTCCTACATGCCCTCCAGAAGCTCCTCCGCTCCTACATGCCCTCCTGAAGCTCCTCCGCTCCTACATGCCCTCCGGAAGCTCCTCCACTCCTACATACCCTCCGGAAGCTCCTCCGCTCCTACATGCCCTCCAGAAGCTCCTCCGCTCCTACATGCCCTCCAGAAGCTCCTCCGCTCCTACATGCCCTCCAGAAGCTCCTCCGCTCCTACATGCCCTCCAGAAGCTCCTCCGCTCCTACATGCCCTCCAGAAGCTCCTCTACTCCTACAAGCCCTCCAGAAGCTCCTAAATGCCCTTCAGAAGCCTGCGCTCAGAGAAGAAACAGCGAGTCGTGGTTCCATCCCACAAGGGCAGAAGATATCTCAGCAGAACCTTGTCTCTCACTATCCTTGGCTGCTGGAACAAACTCCCGATCCAGTCAGGAGAGCAGCAACACTAACAGCTTTCAAAAAGCAACTGAAAACTCTTCTCTTCAGGAAACACCTACTATAAAAATATGTTTTTATTCCTCTCTATCTCTTTATGTTCTTCCTGCTGTGGTTTATTGATCAGCTGATTCTTCTACAGCGTCACGGTGGCGCAGTGGGTAGCATGGTCGTCTCACAGCTAGAAGGTCGCTGGTTCGAGTCTCGGCTGGGTCAGTTGGTATCTCTGTGTGGATTTCTCATGTTCTCCTCGTGATCGTGTGGGTTTTTTTCCGGGTGCTTCGGTTTCCCCCACAAGTCCAAAGACATGCGGAATAAGAGAATTGAGTAAAAACGATTGTTCGTAGTGTTTGAGTGAGAATGCGTGCGTGTGGATGTTTCCCAGCGATGGGTTGCGGCTGGAAGGGCAATCCGCCGCATAAACATATTCCAGAAGAGTTGGTGGTTCATTTCGCTGTGGAGACCCTGAAAGGGAAGAAAGCCGACAAGAAGATGAATGAATGATTCTTCTACGAGCGAGCTGAGAGAGACTCTGACTGTGTAACTGATCTCATATCGTCTCTCTTCTGTAAGTCGCTTTGGACAAAAGCATCTTCTAAATTCAGAAATGTAAATGAATGTGTAAAAAAAAAGAGAAAGAGACATGGAGGTTTGAAACCGTTTATTGAGTTTGATGTTTATTTGAGAGATGAATGTAAGTGAGAGAGCTGTTCTGTAGTTATTTTTCAGATCAAGTTTAGCGCGGCGACTGCGTCCTCATTTGTAGAGCTGGGTGAGAAACGGTACATTATCATAACATGTACTTGTATAACTCATAAACAGAGACACTTGTTTGTTGTAGAACATTTAGTTGTGTTCTAATCGTTATTTTATTAGCTCAAACTGCTGCACTTTATTCTTACTTTAAAGAACAAGATGCCTGAGATCAGCACAAAATACTTCGTTTAATAATATAAATTTCTCCATTATACCCTCAGAACATATTTCCCAAAAATATACATGTTTTTCCAAAGAATACAGACCAAGATTTCAGGAGCATTTTAAAGTTTTTATTATGAGAAATAAATATAACAACAAATATGTGAAAGTTTAAGAGTTGGATAGTCATGCGGTGGTGCAGTGGGTAGCACGGTCGTCTCACAGCAATAAGGTCTCTAGATCGAGTCTCGGCTGGGTCAGTTGGTATTTCTGTGTTGAGTTCTCATGTTCTCCTCGTGATCGCGTGGGTTTACTCCGGGTGCTCCGGTCCATGCGCTACAGGTGAATTGGGGGAACACAATTATCTTTAGTGTAGAGTGTTGTAGAATTGTAGAATGATGTTCCCAATGGTGGGCTACGGCTGGAAGGGCATCCGCTGTGTTAAACACGTGCCAGAAGAGTTGACGGTTCATTCTGCTGTGAAGTCGACAAGAAGATGGATGAATATATGTCCTGCAAGGCCTTTATTTTAGTAACAGAAACCTCAGCTGGATTGGAGTCGCGACATTCTCACGCGATGTGTTGATCGTGTTTATTGTAGAAAAAGTGGACTCCGCTCTCTTAAGCACTCTTTCACCGCAATCCCTTCACTGAGCGCTTTTTGTGTCGCCCCAAAAATCCACGATAACCTCAATCACTAGCTGCTTTGTGAAAATACAACGACACCATTGCACGAAATACTCTAAATTGTTCTAAATTAAACCAAACATCAACCAGCTACTATGATACAAAAAAAACATTGTTTAAGGAATATCTGAGGTGACGCAATCTTTTGGGTTCAAGGACTCTACAAACGAACATATTCAGAGCGAAGTTACGTGCGCGAACGTTCCTCGATCAGAAAACACGTCACACATCTGAGCGAGCGATTGGAGCGGAGGAACGACGGATCGGTTCATCTCGAGAGATCGGCCAATGAGAGCTGCTGTTCTGATGATGTGATGGAACACAAAAGAGCCTCTAGATGGCGCTCCATACTCACTCCTGCTTCAATCTCACAACAGAAAACAGCCCCGAAGAACTACGAGATGAACAGCAGAGGAAGAGACCGCGAAACATGAGATCATAAACCTCCAGAAGCTGGTATCGCTGGTGTTCGACCTTCAAGAGAAGTTCAATAAAGCCCTCAAAGAAGATAAACCAGCGGCGTGTGCTTCGTTCTTCTCGTTGTCTGGATCTAACATGAACGAGTGTTCGTGACGTCACCCAGAAGCTTCTGCTAAAGTCGAACGAAGCTCAGAGTGGGCGGAGCCAGGGCTCTAAAACATATCCTCAGAGGCGGGACACGGCTGTAATCACGGCTTCTGATTGGCTGAAGGTTTCTTTTTCATATAGTTCAAACAAACAAGTATTACAAAATAATTCTCCCTCCTCAGAGTGTTCTTGAAGATCAGAACTAGAGATCTGAATCCACAAACCTGATGGAGCCAGAGCTGGAGACGTGATTCCTAAGCTCCAAAGTTGTTCAGTTTTAACATGAGAGTGAATGAGAACCTGCTCCTTCTGGAGTCAGCCTCTAGAGGCCGCTCGAGGAACTGCAGTTTAGTCATTCCTGTTATGGATCAGGAGGAGAATCATTTCCCTCAGAGCTTCAGCATTCATTGCGGACGACTATCATAAAGCAGTCAATAACGTAATTCAGGAACTTGAAGGTCATGAGGTTTCCATGTAAGCGCAGCAGGAGACTCTGCAGCTATTTTCAGAGCCTTTAATAGCAGAGGCAGAGATGAGTCTAAGGAAATGGAACTAATGGACACGCAGAGCATCGTTCAGAGAAAAACATCATTCTGAGAGCAGAGAGTTTATTTGAGAACAACCAGCTCGGTGAATATACAACATTCTTTTTAAGAAATGTACATCTGTGAGAAACATTTCTTATTATCTTTAAGAAATGCACGTTCTGATCTAGCCTTAGACTCTCCTTAAGAGAGAGCGCAGGTGTGTGAGAACGTCAGAATGAAAGCAATCTTATAATGTCTTTAATGTCATCAGAAAGTTGTTTTATACGTACATAAATGGTAATGTTACTGTTGATAATATTTAGCTATCTCATATTTTGGTAATCGAGCATTCTACTGGAATTGTAATCGCTTCAGGGCCGTCACAGACGTTCAAAAGTAGAACCCTTGATTATTATTTCATCAATTTAATTTAAATTCCGTTTAAAATCAACCTTAAGTGAAGGTTACCAATATTGTGCGATAATTAAGATTACAGTTAAGGTGAGGTAAAAAAAACAGGTTTATTCTGTGGAATGTTCTGGAGAGAGAGAACTTTAAGAGCAAAGAATAAGTTTAGCTATCAAATAAACTGCATGTTTATATCACACGGCTCCTGGAACTTTTTTTTCATCGTAAAAAAAGGTCAGCGTTTAACAAGATGTTTCCTTTTTTTTCACCTGTCCTGTCCTCCTTCAGGGTGACCGTGATTTTGCCAAGTAGGGTGTGATCCTGGATCAACCTGCTTTGTTGATCCTGGATCAACATTTCTATCAACCAATCACAGCCTTCTGACGTCATTAGTGTGTGACCACCAAGCCTCATCTATCAATTTTCCCATGATAGAGGATTTTATCAAAAAGACTGTAGAAACTAAGAGGAGAAAAACAAGACTGACAAATGTACAACTGAAGGTGCATGTTCTTAAACCAGATGACCCAGAAATCAACTTTATCACAGAAATCATTAACAAAGAATACAAAAAATCATTCAGGACCACAAATTGTTCTAGTTTGCAAGACCAAAAAAGAGGATATTATATTTACCATTGCAGAAGATCTGGAGATGTTTTTGAAAGAAGTCATAGAACGGTGGGATGTAAAGCATACATCTCTTTTAAAGTAAGGAATGACTGGAAAGGTCACAAGGTTGTTGTGCAGAGAATATTTGCCCAGCACAATGGACATGACTTGTCTGAAAAAGATGGCCATTATCAGCAGATTCACCCTCAGCTGGTTGATCAGATCAAGAAGTGGATCACATTAGGAGTAAAACCAGACATCATCCTTCTTCAATCTAATGAGTGGTCAAGAGCTCAAGGAGAAGCTAATTATCATTCCAGAGAATTCTTTGTTACCCCAGAAGACATACATAATATTCGTACTAGTTTACTTTGAGAAAAACACCTTGATAAAGATGACTGTAAAAGTACTGACAAACTATTAACTGGTCCTTTTAAGGATGATGTAATATTTTATCAACGTCTAGGGAAGGACCAGAACCTTATTATTATTCTTCAAACTTAGTTCATGAGAAAAGACTTACAGAACCATGGGAGTAACATTGTGTTTTTTGATGCCACACACTGTGTAAATCAATACTCCTTTCCACTTTTTACATTGCTTGTGAGAGATGACCATGGTCATGGTCTTCCTGTAGCATACGTAATAACACGCAGCAAGACCCCAAAAACCCCAAAGAAGCTACGACCCGTTTTCCCTAAGCCACCAAGGTAGTTTATTAAGGAATTCATTCATTAGAGCTTTTTTACATACTACTGTTTATCAACAGTTTAGAATAAGATAACACTTGTTTTCTGTTTTCTTACAGGTGCTTCATGGTTGACAAAGACATGAGTGAAATAAATGCTTTGAATGACGTTTTCCCTTCCCCTCTCCTAAATGCAGCGTTTTACGATGGTACATTTAACAAATAATTATGATATTCTATGAATTTACTTTCCATTCGAGTATGCAGTCCTAAATAGGCTTCACATACAGATACGCTCACTTTTGTGCACAAAAATGAGGGAGAGGCTTGAACGCAGTTGTTCAGTACAGCAATATATATGTTATGTAAGTATTTAATGTTAAGTTTTTGTTAAATTTAATAAATATATTTATAATTTTGGGTTACAAGAACGGTCAAAACAAAGAAGACAGAATAACGTACCTCTTTTGGGTCTGTCTGCAGGGAAATATTCAAAAATTGATAGATGAGGCTTGGTGGTCACACACTAATGACGTCAGAAGGCTGTGATTGGTTGATAGAAATGTTGATCCAGGATCTACAAAGCAGGTTGATCCAGGATCACACCCTACTTGGCAAAATCACGGTCACCTTCAGAGCAGCTCCACGAGAAAGAGATGCTTCGTATGAGTCGGTCAGTGTTTCATGGAAATGAAGATATGATATAGTGAGTATTCCTCTGGATAGAAGCTCTTAATTTATTTTATTGATTATTTATTTATTTCACATCCATCACAATAATTACATGAATCAATCATATAAACATAAATCAGGACAGGATGGTGTTAATAGAAAAGGGGAAAAAGGAGAGAAGTAATTGAGGGGGAAAGAGTCAGGATTTAATTGAAAAATAGAAATAAAATAAATAAGATTAGATACCTACATTAGCACATCCAAGCAGTTCACATCTATCTACACATACAAATAAAAATATACATACATAAACATAGTTAAGGATCTATGCACCAAACAGAAAAATAATAATGATAATAATTAATAAAATGTATATATATATACACATTGCAAAAAACGCACTCTTGGAACAAGAAAAAAAAACCTCAAATAAAGTTAAATTCTTCCTAGATCAAGCAAAAAAATCTGCCAATGGAGTAAGCAAATTTGACTTGTCAAGATTTCTTAAAATTAGAAAAAATCTAGCTGATAAATAGACAAAAACTCTCCAAACAAGACTTTACAAATTGTAAAACTGCACTGAAACTAGAATATTTCAACTTGTATCTAGTCTCTAGTGGTCTTAAAACTAGACGATCTGTCTTAAAACTAGGATGTTTTCTCTTTTATTTAAGACTAACTTAGAAAATTTAGTATTAAAATAAGTATATACGACCTTAAATTAAGAAAGTTTGTGCTTAATTTTAGTACTTAAAGTAGAATATGGGTTTTTAAAACTAGAAATTCTAGCTTACAATTTTAAATAATTATATTATATATTATTTAGGCCTATTGGTGCATTTTCAGATAGAACAGTTCAGATAGGAGAGAGGAAGAACACTTAGTAGAGCTCTGGGGAGAAGATCGGCGAAGGACCAGCGCTGGATTCGAACCCCCGTCACCAGAGGCTTCAGCTCCACATGTCAGCGTTTTAAGACCACTAGTGACTAGAAAAAAGTTGGAATATTCTAGTTTCAATACGTTTTTACAGCTTGGAAAGACTTTTGAGAGTTTTTGTATTTTCTTAAGATCCAACAGCTTATGTTACCAGCTAGACGTTTTTGCTAATTTTAAGAATTCTGACCAACTGAAATTTGCTCGCCCCATTAGCAAAGTCTTCTGCTTGATCTAGGAAGAGTTCATCTATATTTGAGTTTTTTATCTTGTTTCAAGAGTGCTTTTTTGAAGTTCAGATCTCTTCCATCAAAGTTAGATCACAACTAGACAGTTATTAAGGTTTGGGGTATTGATGATTTATTAAAGGTGTATATCCTTTTTCTTATTTCTTTTCACAAACATTTGAATCTTATTTCAAGAAATCAAATGTTCTTACCTTTACTTGATCTAGACTAGAACTAGATTTAAGATTTATTTTCTTGTTCCAAGATGCATGTTTTTATCAGTATTGAAAATTGATTTCTTAAAATAAAATATCAGTAACATTCTTGATATAAGAATATGTTGAGTCAAAAATTCTTGTTCTAAGATTCTTGTTTTAAGATCAGTGGCAAAATCAGCAACTTGTTTCACATAGTTTCTTAATTCAAGAAAATAAATGACCAGAATAAGATTTTTTTTCTCCTCAAGAAAATATAAGCGTTATTTTCTCAAAATAAGCAAAGTAATCTATATCCAAAAGGTTTAAATTACAAAATTCTTCCAAAAATAAGAAAATCAAGATTTTCAATCTAATTTTAAGCATTTTCAGCTTTGCTTAAATTAATTTTTTGCAGTGTATTCATTCACCTTTCGGGGTCTCCACGGGCTTCCAGCCGCAACCCATCGCTGGGAAAATGTATATATATATATATATATATATATATATATATTTACACACACACATACACACCTGTGACATATTTACATACCTGCAGGTGATGGATCACACTGGGAGAGTAGACATAATCATACGAGTCATATTTGATCTGATCTCGACGGAGAATCACAGATGGATTAAGTAATTGAGTGTTTGAGTGTTACAGGACAGGAGACCTAACCCTCAAACATCTAGCAGCGACCAAACCCCCCAGGTGTCGTCTCTAACCTTCTATGTCCCGAGTGATGTGTGGGATCTGCCTCAGGCCCCATATATGGTCAGGAGCTACCCAGATATCCAGCCCACCCCCAACAGAACGACAAGTTTTGGGGCCTGGGACCCGGAGCCGGAGCCGGACCCGCCCCACCTCCCCTGGTAAAGTCAACAACCTCAGAGAGCAAACCCCGGGGCCCCGGTGGGCCCCCCGCAGCAGGAGGACGACCAGCCCAAAGCTAGGCGGGCATGCAGCCCCCGACAGTGCGGGCAGAGACCGAGAGGCCCCACCCACAAGCACCGCCACGCCCACATCCCCCCACGGTAAAAAAAAAAAAAAACAAACAAAAAAAAAACCAAGATGATTCCATCGAATTAAAAAACATGTCATATATAATATTACTGAGCAGACTATAGCCTCTGATTATCTTCACCCAGGTTGAAGAGTTATGCCTTGATTCATCATTCCAGCGTCTATGTTTATTATTGTTATACACATAAACTTAGAGCAGTGGAATAGTGTCTAATTATGTGTTTTGTGCTGGATGGGGGTGGGGAAGGGTTTAATTATACATTAAACTGGAATTTATAGACGGTTTAGATGAAAAATATATACATTTATTAATAACTAAATGAAAATACATGTAAAAAAAACATGTAAATATGAGGTTTTGTTCTCAAATATGATTGATAATTATATTATAAAAATGTATTTTTAAACAATTCTATATATTTTTTGTGTCACACGCATTGTTGATTTTTTATGCCTTCATTTGTTTGTGTCAGGTTTCCTGAGACAATCCCATCAGGAGAGAGAGAGAGAGAAAGAGAGTGAGTGAGTGAGTGAGTGAGTGAGTGAGTGAGTGAGTGAGTGAGTGAGTGAGTGAGTGAGTGAGCTTCAGTTCATATGAAACATTATTAGAAAAGCCTCTGGTCCTGAGAGAGTAGAAATAGAGCAGCTCACCAGAAGCGCAGCATTTTCCTCTTTGGAGCCTTTCTGAGAACTTCTCTGGACCTCTCTCGGTTTCTAACAGCAGTTCCTGACTCTGTTTTCATCTTTCCTCTTCAGCATGCCTTCACTCTGCCACCGCATCTGTACTTTTACTCAGTTAATGCTGCTTTCTTTTGTCACCGGTTACTCGATTATTTGGCTCACTGTGAATTGGAGGAAAAGGACTGAAATCAGGGAAATGTTCTGGATGCAGATTATCATCATTTGCATTTTTTGGGTTGAGCTCATCAAAAGATGTACTTCGAGCAACAAAAAAAAACTCTGGAGACCTGAGGCAGCTCCAGCAGAGAGCAGAAGAAGTCCTCCAGGAGCCTCAGAGCTCATTCATTCCTCCATCATCACAACATCAGATCCACAACCAGCAGAGAACTTTCTCTCTCAGCTTCAGTTCAGCGAGGGATCGTTTACTAACTATAACATCATTCTGTTCCCTTTACTTCAGTTCCTTCTCACCTAAACTCAGGTTTTTTTGCTGGTTTGAACAGCTGTTTTAGAATTTTAGAGTCAATCGCTTAAATGTAATTTTATCAATTCTTGGCCGCTAGCTAAAAAACATTGGTAAAAGGTTACAAATACATAATATTGTTGCTCTGTTCTCTTTTTCTCTGTCTCTCAGTGAGTTTCCAGCAGCAGGGGAAGAAAGAAAAGCATAAATGTCAGTAAATGTAAAGTTTATGTTTAAGAGGTTTGCTCTGCTTTAATTTCTCTTGAGAATCTGTAGATGTGAATGCATTGCTTTGAAAACTTGAATAAAATAAAAAAATAAACATAAATTAAATTAAACATTTTAATTTTCTGCTCCATGTGACCCTCTCAGATTTCAGTCGTTGAAAGAGAGAGGCAGAGGGGAGAGAATGAAAAGATAGATTGAAAGAATGGATATGTGAGAAAAGAAGATAATATATGAAGATGAAAAAGTAGACATTGAGAGATTGTATTCATGAAAAATGTTTAATAATCTTCATCAACTGATTTTGATTTGCAGTCGCACACATTTTATGAAATTATTGTCCCGTAAACTGTCGTAAGTTTATTGTGGAAGCCTCTCTGGTCAGAGCACTGGTGCATCACACGCCGTCAGCCATGAGTGTCAGCCCAGAGCCGGGCCGTGTTTGGGGCTTTGGGGCTCTGGACATCATGAACGGCTGCAGGCCGCGGTCCCAGCACTGAGCAGCGGAGGGGTCACAGCTCGTCCCGCGGGGCATTCAAGGGGAACTGTTGGAACTCCTCAGGGACCTCCTCGCCTTTCTGTGACCTCTTGTAGAAACCCAGAGAGTCCAGCAAGCTGCAGATCTCATCAGCCTTCATCTTCTTCACCGGAACAACCTGAGAGAAACACAGACGAGCTCCATAATATACACGCCGAGGATACAGAGAAGATCATTTTTTGTGCATTTTAGATAATGTATTTTATTTAATGTTTAGATATTGTTATAGCTATTAGTTAATAGAGTAATTCAGTGGTGGACAAAGTACACAAACCAAGAACTTGAGTTAAAGTAGAGGTAAAATATTACTCCGGTAAAAGTGCTTCCTTCAGCGTTTCACTTGAGTAAAAGTACAAAAGTATTTACTTTAAAATGTACTTTAAGTATCCAAAGTACTATTATTTATTCTGGCTATAATATAATGTTATAATTATTTTCAAGACTCTTGTTTGAACAATATGTGAAAAGATTTTATTGACACTTAAGCCTAAAGCAGATATCAACAAAATATTTAGCTTAAACTATAATAAGCTAAATGAAAATGTACAATAAACTTCCATAGACCACATTAACGGCATTAACTGCATCCTGTTCCTAATCTAGCCACAGGGGTTTCAAGCCAGTGACTTCTGTGCCGGTCCCAAGCCCGGATAAATAGAGAGGGTTGCGTCAGGAAGGGCATCCGGTGTAAAACATGCCAAAACCAATACCCCTAACTCCCTGTTATTCTCCGTTAACAGTGGAGGCGATAGATGGACGCCCCCTCGGTTCGGGAAGGATCTCACACCTAACCCAGGAGCTGGAGATGCACACCGGCATGCTCCATCGAGGATCCAATTTAACGTTCTCCCCACACACCGGACTCCAATTATCTTAGGGCTACCCTGGTTGCGGAGACACAATCCACACATCTCTTGGAGAACGGGACAGATCACCAGCTGGAACGAATCCTGCTTTCTCGGCTGCATCGCTCCCGTTTCTTCACCCCTGCAGATCCAAGCTGTCGCTGTCTCGGCAGAGAGTAACACCAACCTCCCACCTGAAAACGCCGACCTGTCTCTGGCCTTCAGTTAGACCAGGGCCACGAAGCTACCTCCTCATCGCAGCTGTGACTATTGCTATTGACCTCCGACCAGGAACGACGCCTCCCAAGGGACGGATCTACCTCTTATCTAAATCCGAGACGGAGGCCATGGAGAAATACATCACCGAGGAACTAAGGAAGGGGTTCATAAGACCTTCAACCTCGCCCGCATCAGCAGGGTTTTTCTTCGTTCAGAAGAAGGATGGAGAACTTCGTCCATGTATCGATTATCAAGGTCTTAACGAGATCACCGTCCACTTTCGCTACCCTCTACCCCTCGTACCTGCAGCTCTGGAGCAACTCAGAACGGCCAAGTACTACACCAAGCTGGACCTCCGAAATGCTTACAACCTCATCCGTATCCGGAGAGGGGACGAGTGGAAGACCGGGTTCTCAACCAGCACGGGACATTATGAGTACCGGGCCATGCCTTTCGGTCTGGCCAACAGTCCATCCGTCTTCCAATCATTCGTCAAAGACATCTTCAGAGATCTCCTGAACTTCTCAGTCGTAGTGTACATAGACGACATCCTTATATATTCCAACAGCTTAGAGGAGCACGTCTACCACGTGCGTACCGTGCTCAAACGCCTCATCGAACAACAACTGTACGCAAAAGCAGAGAAGTGTGAATTCCATCAGACCTTGACGTCGTTCCTGGGATATATCATTAGCCAGGAGGGAGTAGCCATGGATGAGCGAAAGGTGAACGCAATCCTCAAATGGCCTCAACCCTCGACCCTGAAGGAACTTCAACGTTTTCTTGGCTTCGCAAACTTCTACAGACGCTTCATTAGGAATTTTAGCACAGTCGTAGCACATCCTTTAACTTCCATGGTTAAGAGGGGTGTCCATCGGCTCCAATGGTCCAGTCCTGCCACACAAGCATTTCAACAATTAAAGCAACGGTTCAGCATGGCTCCCATCCTCCACCACCCCGACCCAGACCACCCTTTTATCGTCGAAGTAGATGCCTCAAATACAGGAGTTGGTGCTGTACTCTCACAGAGACAGGGGTCACCTCCCAAACTATTTCCCTGCGCTTTCTACTCTAGGAAGTTAAATCCAGCGGAGAGAAATTATGTCGTGGGCGATCGAGAGTTACTGGCCATGAAATCAGCCCTCGAGAAGTGGCGTCACTGGCTAGAGGGAGCCACACACCCTTTTACAGTCCTGACGGATCACAAAAACCTGGAGTACCTCAGAACAGCCAAGAGACTCAATCCCAGGCAAGCATGCTGGTCACTGTTCTTCAGTCGCTTCAGATTCACTGTAACCTATCGTCCTGGATCCAAGAACACCAAGGCAGATGCCCTGTCGAGACAATTTGAAGATGACCAAACCCCGCAAGACCCTGAGTACATCCTACCTCCTACTCTCGGTTGCACCCATCCAGTGGGACATAACCACAGAGTTTGAGCAGGCCAATGCACAGTCCGAGATCCCATCAGAATGCCCAGGAAGTAAGATACTTGTCCCCGAAGCCCTACGAACCCGGATCCTAGAACAAGTTCACTCTCTGCCTAGCTCTGGACACCCCGGTATAAACGCCACCATACAGTTGCTGCAGAACCGGTTCTGGTGGCCATCACTGTCCAGAGACACAGTCGCGTTTGTCCAACAGTGTCAAACCTGCAGTACTCAAAAAACCATCCCGACAACTACCAGCAGGTCTGTTACAACCCCTTCCCATACCACAATGCCCCTGGTCACACATCGCCATCATCACCGATCTGCCCAGCTCCAACAACCACACCACCGTCCTTACGGTCATCGACAGATTCTCCAAGGCTTGCCGGCTGATACCACTCCCCAAACTCCCCACGGCCCTACAAACAGCCGAACATCTTTGCAACATGGTATCCAATTATACGGCCTACCCGAGGACATCGTGTCGGAAAGAGGGCCTCAGTTTACGTCCCGAGTCTGGGCAGCATTTTTCAAGATGCTCGGTGTCAATATCAGCCTGACCTCTGGATACCATCCCCAAGCCAACGGCCAAACCGAGAGGCTCAATCAAGAAATAACCCGTTTCCTTCGTTCCTACTGCAGCCAACAGCAGAACGATTGGAGTCGCTACCTGATGTGGGCCGAATACGCGCAGAATTCCATTAGAAAACCTTCCACAGGCCTCATTCCATTCCAATGTATCCTGGGTTTCCAACCTCCCTTCTTCACCTGGTCAGGAGAACCCTCGAATGTCCCAGCAGTCGACGATTGGCTACGCAGGAGTGAGGAGACCTGGAGCTTGGCCCACACCCAACTACAACGTGCCATACATCGCCAAAAGGATCAAGCCGACCGCCACCGTCGCCAGAACCCGGAATACACCCCTGGACAATGGGTGTGGTTGTCTACCAGAGACCTGTGTCTCCGACTACCCTGCAAGAAACTCAGTCCCAGGTACGTGGGTCCCTTCCAGATTGAACGACAAATCACACCAGTATCTTTTCGTATTGCCTTGCCTAATCACTACCGTATATCTCCTACCTTCCATGTTTCTCTGCTCAAACCCGCTGTTGGTCCCACCGAGGAGGGGGAGTCTTCCGACAGGGGCCCCCTGCCCATTCTGGTGGACGGCGAGGAGGCGTACAAGGTCAGAGAGCTACTCGACTCAAGGCGTCGGGGTAGAACCTTACAATACCTGGCCGACTGGGAGGGATACGGTCCAGAGGAACGCTCTTGGGTGGACGCAGGGGACATTCTCGACCCAGGCCTCACGGAGACCTTCCACCGCAACCACCCGAACCAACCGGCTCCTCGACCACGTTGGAGACCCTGTCGCCAGCTGCCTCCTCGCACTAGGAGTCCCTCGCAGGGGGGGGGGCTCTGTCACAGAGGCCAACCTCATCACTCCCTCCTCTGACCAACAGAGGGCACCCTCGTTCCACTAACCACTGCTCATCTCCCTACACCAGACTACATTCCCCATACACCCCAGGGGCATCTTGATTACACACCCAGCTGAAGAACATTATTAAGCACTATTTAAACAGACTGATTCCCGTTGTTCATCGCGAAGTCTTGTTTGTCTCTCTGCTGCAATTTTGAGCGTTTACCCTGTTTATAAGCCTGCCTGTTGTGACTCTGCCTGTTTACCGTTACGATCCTAGCCGCCTGCTTGTTGTACTACTCTCGCTGATCTCCGTTACTGCCTGTTTGCTGCCTGCCCTGACTACCTGCCTGTTATCTGACTACGATTATAATAGAAGCCTGCACATGGATCCCTACCCGAGTGATGATTCATTACAGCTGCCAGTGTATGGCTGCCTGCAAAGTAAACCTGCGGAAAACCTCTTTTTTTGAGGTTTGGTCTACAATGGTCTTGATTTTATTCTAAAAATCAACAATTTTAAACACTAAGATCTTCGTTTAAAGACTCACCTTGACTTCTTCATCCTTGTCGTTGTAGAAGATAAGGCGAGGGTGTTTATCCTCCCCTGAATCATACTCCAGATTATGACTGAAAACAGCAGGTTAAGGTATTTTGTGTGTTTTTAAGCGAGTTTAAACAATAAAGACACTATTTAGTTACAAATATTTTGTTTAAAAAGCCAATGTTATTGGAATATAACAAGCGGTGATATTGCTCTTCTGGCTCCCCTGAACAAGCCAAGATATTTTTTTATTTAAAAAAATCTCTATTTATTCTGTTTATGAGTTAAAAACATAAAATTACCTCGAGATACGAAATGAATCAGTTTCTGCGTGGCCTTCGTATGCTGGATTTTTTTGTATGTTGAAATAAGTTTTTCATGTAAAAGGGCTAATCCGTTACAAGCCACACAGAAACAACACTAAAAATGAAAACTAACATTTTAGAACTAGCATTCTTCAATCCTTAAAAGTACACATTATATATCTAATAAATAATAAGAAAACAATGAAAACCGAATAAATAAAATGAAAATAAAAACATTTACCTTCCGAGTTAGGCGATGGAGGAGCAGTGTTGGAGGAGGCGGAGGGGAGGAGAGCCAAGGCCATAAAAATACACTTTGACAAAAAAGCTACACAAAAAAATTCACGAATTTAGGACACCAACACGAAAACAACTACACAAGCATGAAGCAAAAGCCAAAGCATGCATGAAGAGAGAAAGAGCGCCCTTCTTGGAAGGCATCATGGGTATGATCTGACCAATAGGAAAGCAGGATGCTACGCACAAACACACAGCTTCAGGGCTGGAACTGACCAATAACATTTGGTGGTGTGTTGAATGCAGTCACATGATGCTCAGTGTAGTTGTCCGCCTGCGAATTTCAAATATGTACGAAATACGTCCAATATGCACTCATTCACATTATGTGTTTTTTGCATTTTTATTGAACAAAATATTGTTCAAGTGCCTTTCCTATCTTGTATTTTTCGTGACGTGAAGCATCCACTTCTCGAGGTACCACTGTATAATATTTTGAATGAGGATTAAACACATAATTATGATCGAGCAGAAATAAGTAGCGACTGAGGGATCTTCAGTGTCAGGATACTACAGGGCCCATCGCTCCATCAGGAACTTGTAGAGCTCTGGCATCTTCTTTATGGATCATCCCACCACACTGGGAGCCTGAGAAGAGAAAACAAGGAAGCAAACCACAATAAACTATTATTAAGAACTGGTTTTATGAATAGGATTGTTTTCAACTGATCAATATCTGCGTAAAAGTTGTTTTCATCTGGGGTTTAATGTTGAAATTAATGTGTGAGTAAGCGAACAGCACAAAGTAATTGTTGCATTTACCGCTCTCCTCTGAAAAATTATTATTTGTAAAATATCCTTTTAAAATAGTAATTTATGTCTATTGTTCTGTCTTTGCAGCACATTTTTTATGTGTTCATGATTTTTTAAAGTCTTTTAGTTATGGCATAATCTTAAAAATATTTAAGATTACATTTAAAAGGTTTTAATATTTCATGAATCATTGTGTTAATGTACTTTAATGCTATCATGTTTTCAAAAACACTATTTGTGGGTATAAAGTGCAGATTTTTGTTGCCTTAAGGAAAAACAGTAGAATAATAAAAAAATAATTTATTAATTAAATTTATTAATTTATTAATTTATAAATTTATACATTTATTAATTAATTAAACAATTGAAATCATAACGAGCAGATAAAAACATATTTACAATTATTTATCGATTACGTAGATTTGAAAAAAAAAAGAAGAAATATGCAAAAAGCAGTTTTCACACAGAGAGAGGACAGGTGCTCAAACACAAATTAGGGGCACAAAAAATATTTAAATAAAAACACATATGCAACAAAAAGCTAGGCCTATATTTTACTCAGTTGGTTTTAATTAACCTATAAACACTTAACAATGACTTTAAAGAAATACAGTTTTTTTCTGGGCAGAAATTGGTACAACTACATTTCCCAGCTAACTCTGCATCCAATGACTGAGAGGCTTTGCTGACATTTGTCCTTAAAACCAACCCCAAAAATATACAATTCTCTCATTTTAACAGGTTAACTTAGATTTGCTGTTAAATATAAAAAAATATATGTATTTTATTAATGAAAACATTAAACAAAAAGTGAACTTTGGGCATTAAAGGGTAATGGGGAAGGTGAGCATGTCTACAACAAAATACTAACAAATAAAAAAATAAAGCAAAGTATCCAAAAATAAATATTTTCTAGCCATTACAGCACATCATCTTTTAACGTCAGTGTCTCTGATGTAGAGCTGGCTTCCATGTGAAATATTATTGTTGAGGCTTGATGGCTTTCAATACTTGGAACCAAAAACAAGTGCAAGGTTTAGTAATAATTTTATCTGCCAGTGCAGATCAATGTTTTCCATTCACACTTGTAGAAAACACTCACCAGAAGCTTTCCTCTGGCTATAACAAGCCGTTCCTCCACTGCAGTGTTCTCTGAGGCATTCTCAGCACTTCTCCCCGAGGCCCACAGTGTCAGAAAGATCAGGAATGTGAGCCACATGCTTCACTCCGGACCAGACACCTCAGCGGATCCCAAAAGATTGAGGTTCTCTCTGAAATGAGGGTCAGCACGGCGCACATGTGATGGGTGATGGGTATCTGCTGACATGTGGCTGAGCCTGATTGGTCGATCTGTTCCAAAGACGTTCAGGTGAACTAATTCAGTAGCAACCGTATGAGGTTTTCTGTAAGCTAAACTAGGATTTATTTGCGTTGGAGGCCAACGAGCATCTGCGTTTGTGTTAGATTCTCCCACAGTCTGCTGATGAATAACCGACTCTCAATCAGCAGCTGCTGGTTCACATCAAGCAGAGAGCAGAGTTGATGTTTAATTTTCATTCTGTTCAGTTTTGAAATGTAATTGACATCATTGTGACTAGACTTTCTGTGGTGAGCATGCCGTTGTTGATGATGGATGTTTGGTGATTATTTTTCAACATCTGGGAGCAACATTTAATTGTACAGTTCATTTGTTTAGATGATTGAAGCACAAGGAAGCTGAAAGCATCCAACATTCCTCTTAGGTACTCCAAGCATAGAATTAGCATCGATTGTAATAGTAAAACGAGCAGTGTAGGGAGACCCCTGATGACAACCACACTTGATCAAAATCAGGAAATGGCTCACTAGTACGCTAAACAAGTGATTAGTCCACAAAAACAACAAATAATAATACTTTAACCTTTAAACCCAGGGACAGCTTACAGCTAGGGATTCCATATAAAAAAATTACAAATAGTTTATTCATTTGCATATTAAAGCAAAACTATCCATGCATCCCACTCTCCAAAGGGGCAAAATGAGAATTTGCCCACACCATAGTATAAATGAAACCCAAAGCAGAGGTCCAGATGTTAGATTTCGAAGTGTAACTGGCTGATATTACCCACAATCAACTGTGCACAACTGTTAGTCGATTTCTCTGGGTTTTTAAAAATGCACAGAAATAAAGAATGGCACTAAATTTAGTAACTTCCCTCAGTTTTCTTTTCTTTGCAGGTACTACTTCTACTGATTCTATGATGAGCGTGTTGAGTTTACGCTGTGTCAGTGAATAAGTTTAGTTTCTGTTATTTTGTTTTCTCTTCGGTCCTGTTACCTTAGCTTTGCGTTCCCCCACATGGGTTTTACTTTTTGTTTGCCCTACTTTTCCCTCGGCTGTTCTTTGTTTCCCTAATAAATCATCATTTAAAAAACTGTCATGCAATTGGGGTCCGCATTTCTCTCTTGGCCTCTGCGGCCTGACACGATTTAAAAATAAAATACTGTATACTCAGTCAAAATGTCAAATCAATCTCGTTTAGCCCCCGCTCTATACAGTTCATTTTTGTATTGTGAGGATTTTGTGCACGTCACAGAAGAGCCCAGGCTGAAAGAAGTTCATTTGTAAGCTGTTCCTGTGCTAAAAGGTGTTCCGTCTCTGTATTTGTATACGGTAACAAACCCTAAACATTCATTCAGCTACACGACCTGTTAATGGCAGCCCTTCATCCAATATCAGAGAGGTTTTGGGTCACCGATAGGTGGCACCCAAGAGCTAGGATTCCCAAACTGTTGTGTTGTGGGCTCCAAAAGCTTCTAAAGTTCTGGCCACAGACAGTTACCATTCCAGAGCAAATAAACCCTTCTCTGTAGGAATGCAGCAGTGAGACCATCCAGCTCTGTCATTCCCAGCCTGGACCGAATATCTGGACGTCAGTCTGTCTTTGTTTTTCTGTCTGTCTGCTGCTGTATCCATGTCTTTCTACTTACCTTTTTACATATCATTTTTTAAATTTCAACTAAAAGACATGCAGAAAATTAGCTATTAATCTTTGTTGAGGCAAACTGCTGTTTATTTGAGCAGAAAAAAAATTATTATGAGGAAAACATTGTGTCGGAGCAAAAAAAAAAACATCTTTTCTCGAACAAATTGTGTTCGAGAGAGTGTTTGTACTGTTCATGGTAGAGAGGAGCACTCACTTATATGTGTTATTTATGTTTTTTGTGTGTGAAAAGATTAGAGAATGTTTCAGCCTATTATGATCATCTTGATTATTATTGCTCCTTTCACTCTACACTTCCAGAAACACACAAATGCATTGGCTCCTCCCTGTGCGTGTTAATTCATTCTGTCTGTCTGGGCACCCCTTATCAGTTGCCTAGATTGTCTACCATGTTGCCATAGTCCTGAACAAAGCAAATAGCACAGTCAGTCACCATTCACACACAGGATTAAGACTGTTAAAGCAAACTCTGGATCAACGTTTCAAGTAGACCTCTTGCTTTTAAAGACTTGAACCTGGAACCTTCTAACTGAGACATAGAGGTGTAACCAGAGCCAATTTCCTTTCTACAATTTTGCTTGACAAATAAGACTGAATCACTTAAACAATGTGCTTCAGCTGCCATCTTCAAACTCAAGAGTCAGCCTGATTGCTTTTAGCTCAACATCAAAACGTTTTTATGAGCACTGCTCTCCCTCCTGCCAAACCAGACCGCCACCACCCCGTACACACGTCACATTCCCAGCGTGCTGTTCTCCAGCAACATATAATGAGCAGGAGCCATTTCCTCCACCGGATCCTTTGGGCTCTTCGTCTTCTCTCCTTAAGTTCTTCCCATCTCTCACCCCCTCCCGTCGTTGTTTTCCTCCAGACTCAGCATTTAGGTAGTGCTTGCCTCCATTTCCAAAACAAGCATCGTTTGATCTTAGACGTCTGGACCCTCGGGGGATAGATGCTTACAGACTGTCACATCATGTTTCCAAGTTCCAGTACCAAAAACGATGAGGAGTCTCTCTTTTTTTGGCAGCACTGCTTCGGTTAACCCATGGTTTTAGGTTTGGTCTCTGATTTGATGATCTAACCTGGAGAAGGAGTTTAGGGTGGTTTGAATGTTTAGATTTGATCCTAGATTTGTAGCAGCAGGTCTGGTGACATCATCATGCACCCGCTGAACGGCTGATCACATGATTGATATTAAAGGGAAGGCAGACAAGGAGAGGAGTGTGGACTGCCACCATTGCAGAGCTGCCATTGTGCTTAACGCCAAGTCTCTTAATGAAAACCACATGCTCTGCGAGATGGCTGAGACTCAGAGAGAGGCGAGGGGGTGCAAAGAGGAACAGGATGTAGAGCAGCTTTAAGGAGACTGACACGTTTTAATGAATAACTGTTGCTGCTTTGTGATTTGCCAATTTGTGGTACATTCTGAAGAGCTTATTTCAATGGTGTTTATCACAGATAACCCCTTTTTACAAAAGAGCAGGCACCAATGAAAACAGTCACATCAATACACAAAACACCTCAGCTTTTTTTGTTACTGAAATGTGCATAAAATGAATGCCTCCAGTACTTGCCAAATAATAAAGGTTTGTACTGGAACTTAAAACCAACCAATTTTTTGTCACTTGGAGAATGAAGAGACGAACAATAAATGAGAGGAGCACCATAAAACCTGCTCAAATGTTCATTGCTTCTCCCAAAACAAATACACATCAAAAATTATAATGAACATGAACATTGTCATAATCTAAACATATGCTAGATGAGTTGGCAGTTAATTCCGCTGTGGCGACCTCAGAAAGTAAAGGGACTAAGCCAACAAAAAGATGAATGAATGTCAGCGGACAGAGGCTAATGAATATATGTTAGTGTAAAGTAATAATAATATAAATACATCTGAAGATGCTTTAAGCTCCATTCACACACCTACGGTATGCAGTTTTAAACAGCTGTGGTTCTCTTAATAAATAAACGTTGTGCAGGAGATTTGTACACTCTAATTGCTAAAAAAAAGGCTAAAACAGGGACATTTCAAAGGGTACACAAGCCCTCAATTAAACCACATTTATTGGTAGAAGCAAAACTAAAAAGCATTCAAGTTCGCAAACTTGGCAGCTCTAGGGATAGAAACAGAGTTTTATTTACATCTCAAAGATTACAGGTCTAAAACTGGAGGATTTGGAGAAGATTGGAGGAACATGGACGGATGTGCTAATAGAATAGATTCTCAGCAGATTTATGTAGATTCTATGTCTTTTGGGAACTCTGATGTTCTCTTGACAGTTTTAACTTTCATGGATGAGTTACGTAAAATCAAGCATGCGAAAGTCTTGAGTAAAATTCAAAGTATCGGCATAACAAAAGAGGAAGTAGTGTTGTAAGCTGTTTTTGATTTTGCCCCGGTGTTCATCACTGTTCTGTGCTGACGGTAACAGAAGCAGCTCTTTTTCTCTCCTCTCAGTGCCAGTAAAAAGGCAAAAATGCTCTGAAACTTGAGCCCTGAATAAACCAAACTACTTCCTGCTCTCAGTAGAGCAGAGGGGGAGCAGCGTAAAGAGAGAGAGAGGAGGGGAGAGATGAAGAAAAGTTTTCCATCAGAGACAGAGTTTTTGAATAAAATTGACTGAAATATATGCTGACAAAGAGGAAAAAGTGAGGTGCAGACAACTGTTTGCTGACCCTGAAGATCTAGGACCAGACTTTCATCTCCTCAGAGGAGCTCCTCTCTTTGGTGCATCGCAGCGAGGACAAAGTTCTGTGCATCGGTGCTTTATACATAAACTCAACCAAATAACAGCATACAGAAGTGATTGAAGAGGGGTGTAGTGGAGCCCCTATCCCCGGGCCGCAGACCGGTACCGGTATAGGTTGGTGGGTCATTTGGCACCGGGTCGCACACAAAGAATAAAACTTCCACTTTAATTTTTTTTTGGGAATCTGAACGAGGTTTTATATAGAAAAGTTGCCCTATTCGCTTAGTTACATTTGTCTATGTCACTCTTAATGCAGGTCAAGGCGCTCTTCTCGGTCATGTGATCGTTTACCGCTGAAATGACGCCCAGGAGCTCGCAAAATCAGTAAAAATCAAACGTCTCTGGTAAGTTTCTCTTCGAAGGGGAAAAGGCCAAGCGAGGAGACAGAGGAAGAGTCTACCACTTTCAAGAAAAAGAAAGCTGCATTTAACAGACAATATCAAGAGTCCCCCTTAAATAGTGATTTATCTCGACAGGGAGATTCCCACACAGCGAGCCCACTCTGCATACTATGCAGCAACCGACTCTCCAAATAAAACTCTTGTTAAGAGGACATATTATTATTGTTTAGAAAATACCACAGTTTACATGCAGGTCATGTTGTATTATATTGTTGTATTTATCCACCGGTCCCTGAAAAATATTGTCTGACATTAAACCGGTCGGTGGTACAAAAAAGGTTGGGGACCGCTGGTGTAGTGGATAGTGCTGTACAAGGTTTCTGATTTGAGTCTTATCCAGGAGTATAATTAAGGCGAGTCTGTAGGGTGCCCCTGTTTTTGAGCTTCATTCGGTTTTCAACAAGAGGATTTAGTTACATTTGAGCAAATGCTTTCCAAGACTTAAACATATCTCCTTAAAAGTGGCACTGGCTTTTAAATGAACTGCAGAAAACAGATCTCAAGATTCAAACATAAACCTTATGATTCTGGGCCAAATTCAACCCAGTTCAAGTACATGCAAATATCATTTTTGGCCAGATTTGATTAGACCATGTGTCTCAAACTCGATTCCAGGAGGACTGTGGACCCTGCTGGTTTTTGTTCCAATCCTGTTTCAAGAGACTCACTGGTAGCTTCAAACAAGACAAGAGGAGCTTAATTAGAGGAGTTAGGTGTTCAGTTAAGGTTGGAGCAAAACTGTGCAGGGATGCAATGCTTCAAATACTGAGTGAAAAAAAACTGGATTAGACATAAGAAATAGGCTGCGGTTAGTGTTTTCTTTGAACAATCGAACGTCACATCTCAATGAATATGTTGCCACAGGACAATTCTTAAGATCTCTGGACCACTCTTAAACCACTGACATCATATCTAGTGAGGCATTGACATCAGCACCGTCAGATTTACAAAATAAAAAACCTTAAACTTTTATTGAACATTTGACAACATTTTACATGTTTGGTTAAAATTTCACGTTAGCATCTTTTTATATATACAAACTAGCATAGAAAAAAAACTTCAAAAATGTTTTTTACTTCATACTTTTATTTCCACTTTTGGTCATCCTTACTGGGTGGCTGCACTTGATTTGCTAACTTACTGTAACATACTAATGCTATCATTAATTCTATTGCTTGGCAGCCGTGGAGTTGGCGCACGAATCCCTGGGATCACTATCGCCACCTGCCATGAGGCAGAAGAACTGCATGACTCACTATGCAGTTCTGGCAGCAGTTTTAAAGCCGCTCAGCACAAGAATTTGTTACAGAGAAACAGTTGTTGATAATAAAAATTAACACTGCATTATATACACCAGCTGAACTGATTCAATTTAACTTATTTAGTAAAAATGTTGGGACGTTGTAATAGCGATGTGCAGAGGGACAGCAAAACCGTCTGAACTAATGCTCACCGATGCTCAGTGCTGAACTAAGTCTCTTAGTATGTGAATGTTAAATCTGAAAATTAGCTATTTTGTAAAGCAATTCCAAAAAATTAGAAATGAATTGGAATGTGAATTGTAATTGTATATTTCCATGATGATTATGTTTCCTTCCTTACCTGACTGCACATCACTGACTTAGACAATATATATCAGGGGTGGGCATAGTTTAGTTTTTTTGTAATTCTAGATTGGTGTTATGTGTACTCTATTCAGAGTTAGAATAGAGTTAATTTTATTCAAGATTTTACTGCATAGGTGGTTTTCGCTAATTTAATTGAAGCTGAACTAATTCGACTCTAAATCAACTTTCTGTGTAAGTCAATGTCATCCCACGTCCCTACATCTGAAACAGATTCCTTGAATCTTTAAACATTTATTTTCAGAAAATGTGTTTTGCGGAAGATCAGGTTTCTGGCTTTCATCCTACTTGATATATTAATTTTCGCACTGTGAAGTGATCAAATCAAAACAATTCTCCAATTCAGCCTCTAATCTCACCCCAGCGCTGAGCGGAGTGCAACTGGAATGATTGAATCTCATATTTCTAACCCAATGTCTCATTAACTCTGTGATGAAGTGCTCTGTTATCACCTCGTATGCGTCAGACTCCTATCCCAGTGTGAGTCCTGCAGACGTCTTCTATAATAACACACGCTCCCTGCGCTGAAGAGCTGAGATCAGCATACAACGGTTGGAGCTAACACCATGCACCACACAGCCTTCCAGTAAAAGCCCACAAACATGGATTTCCTGAAGCCAAAAAGACGCCATGATGGCAGCAGAAGTCTCACAAACTTAAAGTGAAGATAATACTGGCCTGAATGAAAAGATTGGAATGTTAACAGATTTATTGTTAAAATGAAGGGAACATAAAAAGCATGTCTGATGCGTACAGTTGAAGTGAAAATCAGGAGTGACAGTCAGAAAAAGGCTGCACATATTCAGAAGCACACCATCACCTGATTTAGCTTTTTTGGGGGTATAAGTAACAATCTCTTAGCAAACTACAAGTGGTACTCCACCTGAATACTGAAAAAGTACTCACTAATACGGATATGATTCAAAACCTGTAAAAGCGTCACTCTCTTTGGAACACAATTTTTTATATTTCCAATGAACCTTGAACAACCCAGTTATTCCTCTCGTCAAGTGCCTCAAAGAGTATTTTAAATATCTTCAAATTACCTCAAGTGTCATCGGGGGAATCTGTATGTCAAGAACAATTGTGTTTGTGAACATTCATTCATCTTCATGTCGGCTTTCTTCCCTTTCGGGGTCTCCACAGCGGAATAAACCGCCAACTCTCTGGCATATGTTTTACGCGAAGGATGCCCTTCCAGCCGCAACCCATCGCTGGGAAATGTTTGTGAACATGTTTGGATTTATTGTTGAATTTGTTTGTCTGTTAGGTACAGTCAGGAAGTGCTGATGTCATGGCATCTTTAGAATTCTTGCTAATAACCAATGACTAAGAGATACGGAGATAGAAATATGTGAGTCACACAACGCTGCCTCCTGCCTTTGAGCGGGATTTAGCCGTCGCCAGGAAAGACAGATAAAGAAGTGATTTACAGGAGAAAATGGGGATAACATATTTTTCCCAGCTCTGTCCGAAATCTCACATTCACTATTTTTGATTTTGAAAGGTAACTTTATTAAAATGCAACTTAACAGAATTAGTAACTTTAAGCTAACAAGTGTTTTATTTTTCAGAGCATGTTTAGGTCTTAACGTTGTCTTCTCAGATCCCTGACGTGGGTTAGTACAGTTTAAAGCAGAACGGCTAATTTTCAAAGCATAAACAAGTATTCGAGGAAGATTAGATTGAGTATGATCATTGAAAGTTAAAAAAATAGTTAAAAAGCAGCCATACTCAGGTGAGCGATCGTGGTGTTGTGGAATCAAGCAGTAGGTCTTGTGTGATCCATGTTATTAACACCCTTCCTCTCTTTGGGAACACAACAGATTAATGTAAGTATTTTTTATATTTGTGAACTAAAATGATTTTTATTCCAGACCCGGGCCAGTAAATAAAACAGGTCAGAGTTTGGTTAGTACCTGGATTGATAATTTCATTTTGGTCACAGAACGTTGGCATGGCTTCTGATTGACTTGGTTCATTTTTATAGCAGTAGTTCAAGAATCCTGAAGTCATTTACATTTATATTTATGCATTTGGCAGACGCTTTTGTCCAAAGCGACTTACATTAGGGGAGAGACAATATGCAATCTGTTACACCTTCAAAGTCATGATATGATTGGTTGAATTGTTGAATAGTTTAGCCATATGATGATAGCTATGTGTCGACTCGTATCGATTACGGAAGATTGTTGTTCTATCTGTAATCTTCTGTACATTGGTTTTATGGCTTACTTCTTGTAGTGTTGTAGAGCTCGAGACCGGACTTGAGATCCATTTATATGGTCTCAATCTTGTCACAAGATCGCGCTCTCTTGTCACAGTCTCGACTCTCTGTGATCTCGGTCTCAGCTGGGTCTGACCTCGGTTTTGGCTGCACAGGTGTCCTGGTGATTTGAACCCAAGAACTTTCATCAAATAAAACAATATTATTGGCGCCTCTTTTTAAACCCAATCAGCACTGCAGGGTCTTTGTCTCGGTCAAGGCAGTCTTGACTACAAGACATATTAGTCAGAAAGTGTCCTGGACGGGTCTTGGCCAAAGAAGCTGCCAAACCCACCAGAACTTCCCTGAAGACTACTGTATAGTAACTGAAAGCAGACTCTCCCTGTTTGGAGCAAACCAGTGATAGTTTTAACTGATTTGGACCCAATGATTTGAGATCTCTGATTGGTTTGTAGAGTCAGCAGATCTAGATGAGCAGCAGCACCTTTAAATCGAGTCTGAGAGTCACTGGCAGCCAGTGTAGAGACCTGAGGACTGTGCTCCAACTTTCTAGTTCTAGTCAGGATCTATGCAGCTGATTCCATCGGGCCCATTTATTAAAAGATGCTTAGTTTCTCACAGATCAAAATCAGATTTCTGACACATGTCTATCAGCTTGAGTTTTTATTATAGAACGATTTCCTCTCTTGGATCTTCGGTTTTCTTCTGAAACAGAGCGAGGAGCTCAGCGTGACTCTTTTCCATCCACAAGCGTAAAAGATGACTTCCATTCTGATTTGGGGGAAGAGAAACAAACATGCATTTCTCGACCTCTCTCAAGTGTAACTCAAGACCCTGTCTTTATTCTGCTGCGCACTGCAGAAAATATTTGCCTTTTTTCTGTCTTGACTCATAAATTTCTCTCCGCTTTTTCTTGCGCAGAGCTGAAATGGCTACCAGATGTGGAGGGAGTCTGTGCTTGTTTCCTTGGCGACCCAGCTGTGATGAGGCTCAGTCAGAGGCACTGTACTCTACTGTCCCAGATGATCCAAAAGCCATTTCTCATCCGACCTGCTTTTCAAAGCTCATCCATCACACTCATAACTCTGTGTGTAAAAGGGTTTGTTTTGAAGTGGCTGACAGTAGCTTCCGAATTTTTTATTTTTTTTTTGGAAAACCTTTCAGGAATGCAGCTTTGTTCCTGAAAAGGGTCGAGTTGTAAATGTCTTGCTGTGCTCATAGCCATTTCTGTACTGCACTGTTTTTATGCATCCCATGAAATCATTTAAACAGAAACCAGACTAAAAGACATCTAAAGTTGAATAGTTTTTTAAATGGACAGGAATATGTTCATACATAAATTAGATTTTATTTTACAATTACGTTGATTTAGTTATATTGGGATACTGGAGTTTCCAAACTGTTGATGAACAACTACACAGTTTGAAATATTGGAAATTTATTTTTTTAAACACTTGACATGCAGCACATCTTGGAGTGGGAGTGAGGGTAGGCGGGGTATTGTTAGGGGTTGTCTCCCAAATCGTTAACAGTATGTCGAATCCACGACATGTCGACTGCCGTTCTGGGCCATGAGGATCGTATAAGTAAATGCTGTTGCGGTGTGCATGCATGAGCTGGAGGAGAAGCTCGGTTAAATATCAGCCCATGATTGTAAAAAAATAACCACGCTATTCATTGGCTGCAGCCTGAAGAAACAAACAGGCTGATGAAACAAAAAAGAAAGAAACAGAAATCACCTAACCTAAAGTTAAAAAGAGACACTTAAGAGACAGTTAATTACTCTGTCGAAAGTGTGTTATTCTCATGATCAAGAACAGCTCACGTTCAATTTATGAAGGAACATTTATTTTATATGAACAGCACTTCTGTTTGGGATAACTTCTGGAAATTTTTTTTTTTCAAACCTGGCTCTCTATGAAGCAATAAAGAAAGGAACTCTTTCTATGAGCAGTTTTAATGGAAATATGTAGTTGATTTACGCAAACAAGTAAACACAGTGGTACCTTGAGATACAAATGCTTCACGTTACTGAAAATTCAAGATACGAAAGGCCACATGAAAAATTTTTAGTTTTATGATATTAAAAAATTCAACATATGAAAGATGTGCGCAAGAAATACATATTTGTCATTTGACGGGTGGAACACAACACTGGGCATCATGTGACTGCATTCAACGTGACACCAAATGTTCTGCTCTCTGGTCAGTTGCAGTCGTGATGCTGTGTGTGCGTGCGTAGTATCCTGCTCTCCTATTGGTCAGTTCCATGACATCGCCCCCTCTTCATGCACACATTCTGTTTTGTGTTGGTCTCCTAAATTCATTAATATTTTCTTGTTGCTTTTTTTGACAAAACGCTTTTTTTATGGTCATGGCTACCTCCGCTACCACCCGTCCTCCTCGCAAACTTTCCCACATCGCCTCACTCGAAAGGTAAGGGTTATTATTTTTCATTGATTTTATCCTGTTTTCACTGTTGTATTAATATTTATTAGATTTATAATGCTTACTTTTAAGCATTGAATATTCCTACTTTATTTTTATCTGGGTTCCATGTTATTTTAAATTTGAGTTTTTGTCTTATGTAACTTAACTTATGTAAGATCAGCTCATCTAATCCGGGAAATCTTAGGATACATTGACATAGTTGAGTTACACACACAAGTAAATACAGTGGTACCTTGAGATACAAATGCTTCACATTATGGAAAAGTCAAGATACGAAAGGCCACAAGAAGAATATTTAGTTTTATAGAAGAATATTTCATTATTAAAAAAATTAAACATATGAAAGATGAATACATATTCGTCATTTGACGAGTGGAACACAACACTGGGCATCATGTGACTGCATTCAACGGGACACCAAATGTTCTGCTCTCTTATTGGTCAGTTGCAGTCGTGATGCTGTGCGTGAGTGCATAGTATCCTGCTCTCCTATTGGTCAGTTCCATGACATCTTCACGGAAGAGCAATTTCAGAAGAGCAAAATCTGAAAATTCTCAAATCTTGCTCACAGCATTTTTGAGTAATGCAGAAAGCTGTTTAGTAGCTGCTGATTTTGGTAATACTTTGTTTTCTACAACAAAATGATTTTTCTACGTTTCTTTCTGACAAACCAGTGAGCTCAATAATTGACCAATCAGCAATCAACAGTCATGTCAAACTTTTCTTTTCAGTCAGATAAAAGTATTCCTTTGTCTTGGCTCAGGACAAGATTTTAAAATCTTTTTCTATTTGCTTCAGGTTGTCTGTGCCTGATTTTGATCTGTTTAAAATACCAAGTAAAATTCTGTTTTGTAAAACATTTCTGAACAACGTCTGAACAATATCCTGGCAATATCCTGATCCTGGCAACAGTGACCCATTGCACGTAATAAAACAAATGTACTGCACACAATTTTTATTGTTTATATTATAACCGTAATCTCTGGATATGGTGCCTCCAAAGGACCAAAACGAGTTTAAAGTGTGAATTCGCACCGCATACGCATCAGTTATTGTTCATGTAAGGAAAAAACCTACAAGCCACAGCGAGGACCACTTGTTCGTTCTGTCACAACACTCTCCACAACCAGTGACTCATAATAAAGTAAACAAGCAAATCAAACGTGTCAGTTAAAATGCTTGAAAAAGTCGATACAAATATTTTCAACTTAACTTATGTGCACTTGTGCCGAGGGGGATTGTGGGAAGGTTTCGGCAGCAGGTCATGTGATCAAACTCTAGAGGAGCTAAAGGACTGGACTGATGTTACAAGAGTCCTTTCATAGACGAACAGAGAGGAGTCTGTGTTAGGGGCCTTGGAGTTAATGCATCATGTGCCTCCCATTGAGAGAGAGAAATAGACTTTTCTCCTGACTAGCAGGCCTCATTTTGCAATTATCATTCATTTATATATTTTGGATGAGCCAGGTTTTCACCAAAATGCAACCTCCTGCATTCTCTGCTGATGCGTAACCAGAACATGAAGTGGACTGAACTGTAGTACCTCGACCGGCCACTGAAGGCTGGGTCAGAAGTGAGGTAAACTTTCATTGACACTCATGGAAAAAAAAAAAATAAAACAATTTTAAAAGAATTAACCCTCTGTGCCTCAAAGGTTTTGATTCATGTCAGAAGTGTTGACTACCGTAACCGAGAAGAGGTGGATTTTCTGTGACTCATTATCTGGGCTATGTTCACGTTCTGCCTTTTCCGCTTACCTTGTGGGGACACCTTCAATGATGGCGATGGCTGGCTACACCTATTCAGAAATCCATCCATTTTCATGTCGGCTTTTTCCCTTTTGGGGTCGCCACAGCAGAATGAACTGCCAACTCCTCTGGCATATGTTTTATGCAGCAGATGCCCTTCCAGCCGCAACCCATCGCTTGGAAACATTCACACACACTCATTCACACTTTAACACTATGGACAATTGTTCTTACTCAATTCTCTTATTCCGCATGTCTTTGGACTTGTGGGGAAACCGGAGCACCCAGAGTAAACCCACGCGATCACGAGGAGAACATGAGAACTCCACACAGAAATGTCAACCAACCCAGCCGAGGCTCGAACCAGCGACCTTCTTACTGTGAGCGTCTATTCAGAAATGACATCAATATTTCTTAGTTCCCACAGAAAGGACAGAACAAAAAATAGATGTAGCGAACTGATACCACTCACAGGTAGTCTTTTATTTTAAACATAGTAACTCAACAACCACACAACACCATAGAGACAAACCTCAAGTTGGTATAGCGCACATGTACATAATGCCTGCTGTTGATACAGCTCTTTCCAAAGCTTCAGTCAAAGCTAAATGAGATATAAAGTCTGCTGTTTACACTCCTGTAGTTCATATACTGCTGTTGGTAATGATTTGTGCAAAAACGTCTTTGCTCCAAATAAAAAAAACAAATAAAAAAAAACAAACAAAAAGCCAACATGCATAGATACGGTCTCTCAAAGCATTCTCATCCAGCTCTGCATCATGCAGTTAATCGTTTCAGAACAAACAATCACATCCACAGAGAGAGGAGGGAAGGACACGAGGAGACCGACATTACAATCAAATGTACCTGATGCTTGCACAAATGTAAAAAAGAGAAATTTAACGATATCAAATTGAAAACCAGTTCATGTGATAATAGTAGAAAAGTACAAAAGCCAGATATAGGTCATAAAAGCACAGCTTACAAAAGTCGGTACAAATATAGTTACAAAATATCTTGGAGTCTAGAAAAATAAATGGTACCATACGAGAGAATAACAGTTACTGTACACCACAATAAAATCAATCAAAATCTGCTTTTTTCTTGGAATTGAACACCGGTCTTTCCTCAACATCAACCTTCCAGGATTTAAAAAACCCTTTCACATTCAGCTCATACCTCTTTTGGAAGTGCTATAGGGTATTTTAAGAACAGGAACCTGTAAATACTTGTGTTTGGCAGTTGAGGACGAGTTAAGGTCTCTACACACCTATCCGAATTGAATGTTCGGATGGTTTCTCCACAGGGTTCGCTAGCTTCAAACCTCTATCGTTTAATGTTCCAGGGTCAGTGACATTGTGTTGTATGGGAGATGTGATTCTTTTATTATAGAGTCTCTATTTTTAAATAAATTTTTATTCCAGAAATGAGCTAAAATTTTCATCATAACCACTCCCCCGTTAATCAGCTATTGGTTAGTGATTTGCATATTCATGAGGCGTATGCAAAGTTACTGTCTGACGGTCGACTTAGATTCTATAGATATTAGAGGGATTTCTTACGAGCAAATTCACTAACCCTAACACACGAACACAGAGATAGCACCATTGATACTGTAACTGCATTTGGCGGGAACACTTTTATAAACCGTTCTTCTATGGGCCAGAGCCATATAGATGTTTGGTTTCTGTACACCCTGGAACTGAAAATCTTTTTTGAATTGTTACACAAGTCCTTTTAATAATCTCCTTTTAATCCTTTTAAGAACACAAGTTCAAGTTGTGTGCTGCTTGCCAGTTTTTCGTTCTCTTTAGTTCGAGTGTGTTGGTTTCCGTATATCACAAGAGAAGGCGTGGCTTTGTGGATAGTGCATCACTTCTGGGGGAGGGAAATCGACGCTTTCATATCTGACAGTGACGTTACAACAAGACTCGAGTGGCGTCACCAATGGCGGAAATAAAACCCATTTTTAAAAGAAACAACTTTGTTCATGGTTCGATTTTTGATGCAATCTACTCTTATAAATCACTATAAAAGCCACAAAAAGGCTCACCATGGCATGAGCCCTTTAATGCAGCGACACTAAGCAAGTAGAGGTCAGAGCATATGTTTACTGACATTTTGTTTTAAAGCTAGATTTTACTTTTTAGGGCTTCAGTGTTTATTAGAGTGAAACCTGCTACCATGTGGACCGTTTATATTTGTATATTCATATTTTTTAAAAACGTGTTTCCTACTGGAGGGGTCTACGCTGCCACACGGCCATACAGAGCTCTCAAAAGCTAGTCTTACTCATTTACTGTATAAAACATGGAGAGAGTGTTCGTGACTTCAGTCATAGGGTTCTGGCAAAGTCAAATGAAGCTCAAAGTGGGTGGAGCCAGTACTCGAAAATGCGTCCTCAGAGGGGTACATGGCCATAGTGAAGGCATCTGATTGGCTGAAGGTTTAATTGTTATATATCTGAAACAAATTTAAACATATTTCCGTACCCTCATTGTTTATGAAGGTCAATCTGAATCAACAAACCTAATGGGGCCAAAGGTGGGAACATGATTGGTCAACCTTGGACTATTTGAAATTGCATGTTTTGTATGTGTTTTTAAAAAAAAATCAAGAATCTCTTCAAAAAGTTTTAGTTTTTTCTCATGGAAAGAATTGATGGGTAAAAACACTTCCTTCTTCCTGTACCTTTAGAGTACCACTAGTTCCCTCTGGACACTGTGCTTAAAACAACCCACTGTTCTCAAAACAAATAGAAAAGTACATTTCAGACACATTGTAAGGCACATAAAAAACTGAAAGCATACAAAACAAGCTTATCAATCTCCTTAATAAAACTACTTATCAAAAGTTCATATTCCTTGATTAAACTGTACACAAGTATTCCATTATTTCGAATTCCAGGACTTCAAAGAGTTAACAACAATGGAAATTCCATAAGCAGCTTTTCCATTTAACAGGAGAAATCCATCCAATATTCCTTTTTAAAGTTTAAGAAACTATGAAATGACGTTTCCAGAAACAATTGTACGCACCAACATGGACCTACTTGACAGTCTGAGGTGGCATGATGGCTGTCTTTGGAGTGGTTTTCCCCTCAGTCTCAAGTGTTCCGTCTTTTCCTTTCTTCCTGGGTGGTTTTTTGATTGGGGTTTTCTTTGGCGTGGAGTCCTCTTCAACTTTGGTCCCATTGAACTCATGCTTTTCTAAGGTTTTTGGTTCAGAAGAGTCTGAGATAGGGGCCACCATCTTCTGAAGGTTGATGGAGGTGGGAAGAAGGGGCTTGTTGGTCCCTGTTGTTGAGCGTTTGCTTTTTTGAGGCGGAGTTGGTTTCTCTTGGTTGGCTTGAGGTGTTGAAACACCATTGGGTTTAACTCCCACGGTGAGGCCCTCGTTGCGATTGAGGCTTTGAGTTTTTTCTTTCAGCTGAGCTGCGAGAAGCGTGGCAGCCTTGGAATTCATGTGTGGATGCATGATCTTTGGGCTCTTGGGGGGGTCTTTGTTGATATCGTTTGATTTCTTGTCTGAATGGAAATGTCCGATTTTCTTCAGAGCATTTTGGAATGTTCCGTTGATGTGCTCAATAGTATCCGAAGCTTTGTTAGACTTGTGTTTGCTTGGGGATTCAGGTCCCTCTTCTGTCTTAGCCTCCTGGTGCTTTTCTCGGTTTTTGCTTGATCTTTCTTTCGATGTCTGTTTCTCATTTCCAGGACCTTGTGAGTTGTTCTTCTTTTTGTCTTTTTGTGGTGTAGAAGTATGGCTTGGCTCTGAGATTCCAGATGTTCCGTGTATCCATGAGATCTTTGGTTTGGTGGAAGGATCGGGAGGACGAGGTTTAGCCTTCTCCTTTACCTTCTCTGGTGAGGCGTTTTCGTCCCCATTTTTGGAGTGTTTAGAAGGACGGCAAATATGTGCATAAACAGCTATGGTGGACTCGGAACCACTGGTGGAGCACTCGCTGTCAGAGGATTTGAGAAGAGGCTGCTCCGTTCCATCGTTGGCACCCTGCTTTGTGCTTTCTCTGGTGTCCTTAAGGGATGTGTACTCGCCTGCATCTTCATCTATCAGTGTTGAAGTTCTTTCTTGAGCTGTGCTAGAGCTTCGTTTTTCACAGCTTTCGGTAGTCTCTGGAAAGAAAAATTCGTTTTAAAAAATTGTTACATAAGACAACTAAATACTATATTATCCAAAAAACTACCCATGTCTTACTTTCACTGAATACCAATGTATTTCATTGTTCCCATTTTTCATTGTTTCATTTTTTTCTTTCCTTTGACTTTTATTTTTCCTCCTTGACAACGTATTTCCTGTCTTAATTCTCCATATGTACCAACTCCCTGTCACATGTAATCCCCTCATTGCCTACTTATTTTCCTTGCCTAATGTTTTACTTCCCCTTCT
This sequence comes from Danionella dracula, assembly GCA_900490495.1. Taxonomy (NCBI): domain Eukaryota; kingdom Metazoa; phylum Chordata; class Actinopteri; order Cypriniformes; family Danionidae; genus Danionella; species Danionella dracula. Next base: position 403,010 of record UELW01000766.1, on the reverse strand, counting down.
TCATCTAACTTTTTCTTTTCTAACTTTCCCTCCTCGCCTACATCTTTCCTGTCTTACTTTCCCCTCTCTATCTACCTCACTTGTTAAATCACATCATTTCCTACTTCTTTTCTGTCTTAGTTTCAATTCATCAACTATTTTATTCTATTACTTTCTCCCCTTGCCAACTTTTTTTGACTTACTTTAATTCTCAACCTAATATTCCTCACTATACCCCTTTACTCAACTTTATTTTCTTAGTTCCCCTCCTTGCCGACTAGTTTTTTTCTTATTTTCCTTTCTCTATCTCACTTACTCTCCACACATACTTCATCCCGTCTTTACCTAACAATTTAATCTTAATTTCCTAGTTTTCTTGTTAATTAATTGTCTTTTTAATTCTTTGCTTCTTTCGTAGCATTATCTATTCCTTCCATACTAACTTATTTTCTTCATTATTCAAATTTGATTCCTTTCTTCCTCCATGAATTTCTTCCTCTGACCAATCCTTCCACATCATTATAAAACCTTCTGTGTTTTGTGTTAGTTTACCAACGATTTAATGTTTATTATAACACTCTCTTTTATATATTAAGTATTTTTCAAAATCTACCAAATCAGTTACTTCAATGCCTGGATCAACATCAGAGCAATTAATAAATTACTTTAATTAGACTCATTTCCATTGATTTATCAACAAATTGGTGTTCCATGCCCGTCCCTTCTCACCTTCGTGCGGAACGCAGTAAACCGGCCCATCTTCACTCGTCTCGAAGGAAGAGAATGACTCCTGGGACGACCATGATGCAGACGGTTGGTCCACCAGAGACGGAGGCTCGATGATACTGTTGTAGGTATTCTCCGGATCATGGTGGGTGACTAAGAGTTCGAACAAGGGCAAAGCAAACAGAGAGGTCAGGTCAGACCAGTGCAGAAAGCTCCCAGGGTTCCATGGCACAAAGGCTCTTTGACACCAAGTGTGATTTGAAGCTCTGCAGTCTGTAATGGAGACTGGTCAGGGGTGATAGTGGAGCGTGGAGAATCAGAATGAAAGCTAGCATTGAGTCAGAGGGGAGACTTCAAAAGCAGGCCAGGGGAATGATCTGCGTGATACTCCAGATCTAGGAATTAGTGCCGGGGAATTGGGTTATGGTTATAGATGCTAACCATGGTGATGTTGATGATTGGGGATACATTTGGTACAAAAACGCAATTCTCTACAAGGAATAGTACTTAACATATGTATTAAAAAATATTATAAAGTGGAACGTTATAAAGAAAACATCACTTCTTGACCAAAAAACTTGGTATACACCCCGTTTGTGGGAAGTCACTGCTTCATTGGATGTAAGCGTGACATATCCCAATAGATTGAAGTATTGCAAATGTACATCAGTCATGAGCCAATAATTCAAGCTCTTTAATCTACAAAAAAACAAAACAAAACACACAAAAAAACAAGCTAGTCAAACTACAGAAACATGGCTGACCTGAAGTCTGTAGGCCTGTAGGCAGACCCAAAAACTGATTTAGGTTGTTTTGCTGAATTAAAAGCCCTTGCTACACTGCCAAAGATGAATTCTAAGCAAAGCTGAAAATGCTTAAAATTAGTTTGAAAATCTTGATTTTCTTATTTTAGGAATAACTTTCTATTTTAAAGCTTTTGGGTATAGATTACTTTGCTTATTTTGAGAAAATAACACTTATATTTTCTTGAGGAGAAAAAAAATCTTATTCTTGTCATTTATTTTCTTGAATAAAGAAACTATGTGAAACAAGTTGCCGATTTTGCCCCATTAATTTTTGACTCAACATATTCTTATATCAAGAATGTTAATGATATTTTATTGTAAGAAATTAATATTAAAAACTGGTTAAAAACATGCATTAAAAAAATGCATCTTGGAACAAGAAAAAAAATCTTAAATCTTGTTCTAGTCTAGTTCAAGTAAAATATCTGACAATGGGGTAAGAACATTTGATTTCTTAAAAAATACAAAAACTCTCAAAACAAGTCTTTCCAAGCTGTAAAAAACTAGAAACTAGAAAATTCCAGCTTGTATCTAGTCACTAGTGGTCTTAAAAATAGAATGTTTTCTCTTTTAGTTTTTAAAATGATCTTGTCAGCAATGATAGCGCAGCGGTCAGAGCGCTGACATGTGGAGCTGAAGCCTCTGGTGACGGGGGTTCGAATTTTTCTAAGAGAAAACATTCTAGTTTTAAGACAGATCGTCTAGTTTTAAGACCACTAGAAACTAGATACAAGTTGAAATATTCTAGTTTCAGTACAGTTTTACAATTTGTAAAGTCTTGTTTTGAGAGTTTTTGTCTATTTTTAAGATCCAACAGCATTTGGATTCAGCTCAAAGTTTTTTTGTAATTTTAAGAATTCTTGCCAAGTCAAATTTGCTCGCCCCATTGGCAAATTTTTTTGCTTGATCTAGGAAGAGTTTAACTTTATTTGAGTTTTTTTTCTTGTTCCAAGAGTGCATTTTTTTGCAGTGATAAGCTATTGACATCAGCTACAAATTATTTTTATCAGATTCTTAGCAGTAAAAGTGTCTTTTTGTCTTCTGTAAGCTCACCTAGTTTTTAAAATGCCTGCAATAAAAAAAAAAACATCAACAAAAATAATTACAAATTAAGAGCCTGTTCTCTCACTAAAAAGTAAGATATTTTTTTAACTTTCAGTTGACAGCTGATGTTCTGCTGATTGGTTGGTTACGTCTTTTGAGACCTTGAACTTTGGGACTTGTAGTCTTCAGTTTCAAAACTCACCTCAAGAGAGAAAAATGTTAACCCTCTCTGATTGGATTTTATAATAAATGAAAGACATGAGCTATTGTCTTTTTTCCCAATGTTTCCTAAAGAATAGAAGAAACAGCTTACTTTGTTTCCAGCTGGCACTCCAGTTTGCATAAATACTCTTGAGTGAACTTTCTAAAAAAAAACTATTTTAGCAAAGACAATTCTTAATTCTTTAAGACACGACTGAAAGGATCATCTTTAAAATCAATGTCGATACAGGAATCCTTTCAATTATAGCTAGGAACAACAAGACAAAAAAAAAAAAAAAAAAAAAAAAGCAGCTGCAACCTAAACCACTTTTATTTTCATTTTGTCTGCTACTTAAAAAACACAAACACATCAATTAATATCTGAATCTTCACATAAAATGTACACCAAATATCATTCCAAAACAACTTCACATACAGTGGAAACTATTTACAAGCATCCCCTCAAACTTTAAAAGGCTTGCTTTTCAATGGATCAACCAGTTACAAACTGTAAAATAGCTAAAGCTATTCGCACATATGCTTTTATTACTGTAAGAATAATTTTTGAGAGGAAAACCAACTATTGCTCAAACAGTAGAGACCCTAAACTTTTCTTTCATCTGCTAATGAATGTCAGGGTAGCTCTGGAGAGGCCCGTCCGTCCGCCCTCTTCCATGTAACGATGAGTTCATGCTGACTCAGAAAACATGCTCAGCTCTGAGTCCTTGAGGTTTGAATGAGCTAGAGGAGTTGCTCACCAATTTTTCTTGGCCTGGTTTTGGCCGTCTTGCGCTGCGATCGAGGCAAAACTTTTGACTTTTGCCTTTTTGCACGCATCATTGTTATTTTGGTAGAATTGTTCTCTATGTTTTGGAAACTTTGCTACTTTGCAGATGACCTCATCAAGAAGAATGTTTTAAGCCAAACTATATGGTGCAACAAAAAAAATGAAGATTTAACTTGGGTTACAGCTAGATTTCACTTTTAAAACATAAAAAACTCCCCACAAAAACACACTGTTTAACTTGATACATTTACTTCATGACTCCTTGACTATGGGAAAATAAATGACCTATTTTGGAAGTTTCAGTCTGGAATCAATAACAAGTTGAAAAAGGGACAAATGTGAAAGTGTTCATTAGTAATCAGTTTTTATTTTTAAACTAGTATTGTTTTGTGTTATATTTTATTTGTGGCTAAAGTGCTACATATTTAAATGCTCAAATCACATTTTGTGATTGACAGCATGATGTTGGGCTGATCAAAAGAGAGTTTGCTGGTTTAATAATCTTACATGTAACAGAATGTTTGTGTTACATGTTCTCTTTCCCAGCTTTCCCTTCAGTCCCATTCTTGAGATTTTTCCTTTAACAGCTGCAGATGCTGGAAGAGTTTTGCTGAAATCTCAAAGGGATGTTTTCTGTCTGCTCCTCATGTCAGCGGTGCTCTTATCGCTCGGATTCATGAGCCTCTTGAAATGGCATGTCACGAATGTTGGACACTGTTGTTAGAAGTCCTTTTTTTCAGTCATTAGACAACTGCTGTCCTGTCTGAGTGGTGTGTGAGCCCACCCTCTGCTCTACAGGCATTAGTGTATACTCGACCTGCAGCTGCAGAGAGGCCAGCAGGTGGCCTGTCTCTCTGACGCCTCTCCTGAAACATGTTTACACACCTTAACTCTCAAAACTCTCTGCAGAGCTTAAAAGCATCGCATGGGAACGCAGTTCTTTTACTCTTTATTGTACCATAGATATCTCAGGATCAGAGATCTGTTGGGTTCATCTGTAAGATTTAAGCAGAAACAGCACGATTTATTGGTACAATTTGAATACCTTAACATGGTTAAGGATAAGTACAGCTCTATACTATACAATATAAAACAAATTGTCTAATTTATACTGTTTTCTGAAGTTAATTGAGCAGTAGAAAAAATAATTTTCTCATCAAAAATGAGCTCAATTATTCTGTTTGTAATGCCGATAAAAAGTTGTCGAAAACATGTATTAATTAGGTTAGTAAAATCAATGAAGATTGATCAGCATGTGAATTCTAATAAAGTCAAAGCCAAAATCAGCGAGAGCACCCATAGCTGAGCCTCTCTCCCCTGAGCCTCCTCTCTGCTCACTTTTTACAAAGACACAGATTTGCAAATACATAGGGAAAGCTTTCCCTTCAAATTAATGTCATGCTCATCTCTTAAATGAGTTTAAACCTTTCCTTCAAGATGGAAAAAATAAATAAAAGCTAGTGTTTGGACAGTCCTCAGATTCCATTCCAAAGTCACTAAAACACAAGACTAAAACCACCTTTGATATGGATCTTTTTGCTCACCTGAAATAGTCATATTGTAATAAATGAGAGGATTCAATTTACATAAGTTCTGGAAGAGCTTGGCTGATAATTGACCATCCAATCGTAAGGCCCCGTCTATATTAATCCAGTATATAAGGCACAACCTAAAAAGACAATATCAACACAACGTTGCTATCCCTCCTTCCACCTCTTCGTCTCAACAAGGGGGGTGTTCTCCAGGCCAGCTCACTTCCTGGTCCTGGGCTCCTCACTCAGACGGTCAGCTTGCCTAGTACGCTTCTCTATTGCTCGCCAATTATGATTGAGATAACTGCAATATACACCAGCTGTTTAAAGACAAATGAGTTTTGCCCTCATAAACCTATGTGATCAAAAAATTACATTTGTCCCCCAAATATTATTTTTTTGTCCTAAATTTGTGGTTGGCAGCTTTGACAACATGCGGGACAATATTAATTACACTAAAATAAGTTTTAAAAACTCTTTTGAGATAAATGCATTCTCATAAACTCTATTTTTATTTTACTGGTGTTTACAAATATTTATTTTTCTGTTTAATCTGTCATTGAGAGCTTTACAGTGAGCTGTTCCTTTATCCTTAGATAAATGTGTCCTCATAATCCCGCATGATTCAACAGATTCATGATTAATCTTTTTGCTCCAAATATTTATTTGTCTCTTAACTCTGTGGATGCCTGCTTATTAATTGCACAAATAAGAAGAGTTATTGTATATATTTCTAAGAATATTTCTAAGGTCTTCCCATACCATATATTTTTCTTGTAATTTACTAGTGTTCCACAAATATTTATTTTTTATCATAAATCTGTCATTGATAGCTTTACAGTGCAATTTTCTAGCAATAAAATAACATAGTTGCATAGTTTTCCTTTCTAAGACAAATGTGTCCCATGATGATTCGATAGAAATGCACATTTTTAAAATTATTTCATGTTTGTCGTTGCCAGCTTTATAATGTGTACAATTCTGTACCTTTACTTTACATTACTGGACAAATGTAGTTTTATAAATGCCTTTTCTATGACGGGTCCTCATAACCCTGTATGCTTCACAAGATATTTGTCCTCCATGTATCCTCGATCCGTCGGTGGTTTCTTTAAATAGAGTAAAATTGGTTTGAAACACCCTCACCATGTGGTAAACTTGCTCACTTCCTGTTTAACTACCCCCAGTCCCTGGCTCAAGAATGGAGTAAAAAAATAGTATGTCTCTGTGCCGCATTTGGACAATGAGGAAAGCAGAAGTGCTGGAAGAGAGGGAGAGAGGGAGAGAGAGAGAGAGCGAGAGAGACTGAGGGAGAGAGAGCTTCCCTTTCTGCTGTTCTCTTCTCTCTCCTCTCTCTCGTCCTTCTCTCTCTCTCTCTCTCCTCTCTCTCATCTCATCTCTTCTTCTTTCCTTCTTTTTATACGGGTCAAATTGCTCGATGAAGAATTGGAGGCAGACATTTCCCCCCTCGAAGAAGGCGACGTGGTTTTGAACTCTGCGGAACACTGACTTTGCTTTGCCTTCTCTCTCTCTCTAGAACTCTGTTGCAGACCAGAATTTTTCCAATCAAGAGTTGGGTTTGAACAGAAAAAAGGTTTGCCCTGGATTAGACACTTAGTGCATAGACACTTTATGATTTTTTATTTGTTCTGAAATAAAGTGCTTCATTCTGATTGGTAACAAAAAATGTACAGTACTTTTTTGCTGTCGCAAACGTTCTTGAAATAAAGCTAAAAAAAAAAATAGCTGAGATAATCTACAATTCAAAAGAAAATATATAGCAAACTTTTTTAATAAATTGGGTTTCTATCTGAAAAACGCAATTTTCAAAAACATCAATGTTTAATTTAACTTCATAAAAGCTGAGACTATGCATGTGCAGCTGGGACTGCATGTCTACAACCAGACCATATGTCCTTTATTTTCTGCACAAAGATCTGCCAGTCTCCGGTGGTTCAGCTTTAAATTTAGAAAGCAATTTGAATAAACAGATTGTTTGTTCTTGGAGAACAAGATTTATCGTCAAATAAGTCCTGAGCATAATGCTCTGAAAACACAAGGGAGAGGAATCAATAGAGGTTTTTATTTGATTTTAGCTGAACCGTCTCTTGGTATTTTGTGGATGAATGGCCAGTTGATGTTTCACAGCTAAACACGGGTTATATATCTCAAGCTGAAGTGCCATCTTTACTATCTGTTGTCTACCCAGTGTTTCGGAGCTCGAGGGCTTCTGTTGAGTCAGGCCAGACTCGAGTCGAACCAACAGTGACACTATTGTTCTCTAAAGGGCTTTCCTTCTCCCGAGAGTGATGCCAGTGGCTCTTTAACGTAAAGTAAATGGAAGCATGTGTTTTCAGAGCACGGCAGAGTCTGGGTTTTTTTTTGAGCTCTGTCGTTAAACAACTTGATAGAGGAAACTACTTCTGGCATTGTGAATTTATTTAGCATCTTTACATTTCAAAATACCAATTGTTTTCTCAATGTTTGTTCTTGTTTTAATGATCATTCTTGCTAACAGTTGCTATGAACATGAAAACAAGTCGTCCTTTCATGCATCAAATGTCTACTAATTATTTTTGCTACGTTCAGACTGCAGCCCAAAGTCACCCGAATCCAATTTTGTGCCCACATATGACCTCTATATGATATCTTCAGAACAGTCTAAGCAGCTCATTTCTGAATTTTTCAAACCCAATCAAGGTCATTTTCATATGTTGTACTGAAAATAACCGATACAGGTCTCAAATGGGCAGAGAAAATCTGATTTAAGTCACTTTGGGGTTTCAGTCTGACCGTAGCATTAGAGTTAATTGATGGTTTAAGGACAATTCAATTAAGAAACACAGTTTGAGGGAAGATGTTCTGTTTTGAGTTTAAGATGGTCAGGAAGGAGCTGCTTCTGCATTTTTGGTCATTCATTTTCCACAGCAGCTTGGAATGAGATCATGGCCAGTAACTACTTTTAGTCTGAGATGATGAAGTTTGTTCAAAAAGTACAAAACTATTTTTCACCATTTGAGAAAATGATTAATATTTAAAAAAATGCATGCATTCTTGTTCTGCAAAGTGCAAGTTTATGTTTTCTTCAATGTTGTCACCACTCTTTTTGTTTACACTGTTTAATCCAGTGTTGACAGTAACGTTTACCAGTGAAAGTAACTATACTCTAATGCAGTCGTCCCCAAACTTTGGTTTGCAGAGGTTATGTGGTATGCAGTGCTCATTTCTCTTTGGTGTGCGTGGTGTATTATTGTCTCTATTCTTAGTGTGTGTGTGTGTGTGTAGAACTGTTCATCTTGCCCTGCTGGTGTCTGTAAAGCATAAGAAACTTCACATCGCAAATCACTGCTCTCAACAGGACACACTCAGCCTGATGTTAGTTTCAATGCTATATCAGCCGCAGTGTGCGTGCACGTTGTCTTAACTGCTCCCATTATCTTGGCTACCCTCCGAAAAACTTGCAAACCTTTTTATTATAAAAAATATCCCCATGTAAGACTTTTTTTTGGATGAAGATTGATGACTTAGTACAATAAAGTGTAAAACGAGATCGGCCAAAACATGGTTGTTATTGACTCTTCAACACATTACCAAACTATAAATGTTTGGGAAAAAATTGGAAAATAAATGGGAAATTGTAAATGATTGGGATTATTAGGGGAGCGTAAACTTATTTCAGATCGAGAATATCCGGATCGGCCGATATTCAAACGTAAATAATCAGGATTCGATCAGGAGCAAAAAAAAAAAAAACTGAATAATAATAAACAATATTTTTTTGTTAATACATCATCACTGAAGGTCCTATATAATGCCTTTTTAATGCATTTAGAATAAAAGTTGGACCCCTGTGACCAGTACACTGCACCCCTTATAACTTTTGAAAGACGATTTTATCATAAACTCTTAAGTCTTTCAAGTTTTCCAGTCTC